>OX377620.1:36676288-37032152 GCA_947397865.1 Polietes domitor
AGAATCACTTTCTGAGTCGTCTGTCCATCTATTGTTGTAATCACGATACAGGTCGCAATTGTAGCCAACACCAAACGAAACTTTGCACAACGAAGTTTTTCGGGACAAGGACGAACGCTATTTAATTTGAAGAAAATCGGTTCAGATTTAGATATAGCCCCCATACGAATTTCACTCCCGATTTAACCCTTTTCACTCTATATACCACATATTTCAACAGATTTTTTTTCAAAATTCGCAAAACACCTTATATTTCAACTGGAAACACCTGTGGTAAAAATATGTTAGATCTGTTCAGATTAATATATAGCTCCCATACAAATATCGCTCCCAATTTTAATCTTTCCGCTCTATAATACACATATCTCAACAGATTTTCTTCAAAATTGGCAAAACACCTTATATTTCAACTGGAAACACCTGTTGCAAAAATGTGTTAGATCGGTTCAGATTTATATATAGCTTCCATACAAAATTCGCTTCCAATTTGAATTTTTCCGCTCTAGAATCCACATATTTTAACAGATTTTCTTCAAAATTCGCAAAACACCTTATATTTCAACTGGAAACACCTGTGGTAAAAATGTGTTAGATCGGTTCAGTTTTATATATAGCTCCCATACAAATTTCGCTTCCAATTTGAATTTATCCGCTCTAGAATCCACATATTTTAACAGATTTTCCTCTAAATTCGCAAAACACCTTATATTCAAACTAGGAACACCTATGGTGAAAATGGGTCACATCGGTTCAGATTTACATATAGCTCTCATACAAATTTCGTTCCACCAGAAACCGCATATTTTCAGAGAATTTACACACGTTATACTTCAACTAGAAGAACTTATTGTGAAAGTTAGTCACTTCATTCCATGTTTGGATATAGCCCCGATACAAATATTATTCTCGATTTGACAAATTGGACCTATTATTATATTTGCCTGTGATTAGGAAACATACAAAAATGTACCCGTTTTCACTTTTTTACAGAATTGAATTGTATTCCGATAGAAAGTGGAGTGTATCATATAGTCGGCCCCGCCCGACTTTAGCCTTTCCTTACTTGTTTATTTCGTGGTCGTTAGTTTCGTACTTTTGCTCGCAATAAAATGGCGATATGGCGATATCAAATGAAAGAGAAGAACATCTGCTAAATATACTTTAAATTCCATGTGTCTATCTATGTTCATTTAACATTAACAACCATTTCAATTTTTCCCTTTTAAAAAGTTTATGTAGATTATTCATGTTTTAATTTTTAAATTTGAAATGGTGGAACTACTTTCCAAAAATTGGCTTTATATACGACTAGAATGTGTTTACGATGCAAATAATCCCATATTTCAGTTGTTACTTCACATTTAACCCACTGAGTATTAACAGTATGAAGAAAATTTGCGACCCTTAATGGGTTAGAAAATTCTCAAAATTGCAATAGGTTATCAATACCTCTCCAACGAGCCCCTAAAAACATAAATCGAACTAAAAATGTGGATGTTATTGTGCTTTAAAAAAAAAACATCTTTTGATTGCACTAAAATAGTAAAAATGGGCTCTTTATACTGGGTTACATTGCAAGTTTTTCATATGGTTTGATAAGGCTCGGGTCGGATTTTAATTTCTAGCGGTTTTTTTTCTCAAATACCATTCTCATCGTGAATTCTTTTTCAGAAAACCCTGATTTATGGAGGTTATTTTGAACGCGTTCAGCTCACGAACGGACAATGATAAAAGCGAAATATTTTGTGACACAGAACACATAAAACAAACCAATATTTCATTTTAGTCGGGAACATCAGCAACATTTTTTCCTTCCTCACAAAAGAAGCCACTCTTTGGCTTTTTGGTAAGGGGTGCAGCCCATAGGCTATCATGTTGAAGCAGTCCTGCTGTCCACCCACCACTGAATTGTTTATTCTTTTTTTGAAATCATATCCATATATTTTATGTCATAATACTGGATGTTCGGTCCGGGAATGTGTGACACAACACAGACAACACCTACCACCCGTCGATTTAATACGCACGCACGTGTCCGTGACCTCCAAGCCCACCACCATCTGTGTTTGGAAAATCTAGCAAATCTACATGTGTCGGTACATACATATGTATGTATGTATCCCCAAAGGGCAGAGGGCTGTCAACAGCGATTGCGAAAGCACAGAACAACGAGATTTGTTCTTGCCAAAAAAATGTTATGACAACCAATCATAGTGCAACAAGTGGCAGCAAAAAAATCATATCGTTAGCTGAAATACAAAATAAAATAAGAGGCTTTTTCGTTCCATTTAATATAGAGAAGAACCAAACAATTTTTTTTTTCACTGAACCAACACTCAGGGGATTTCCCCTATAAATGCAGTGCATTGCGTTGGTAGAAGGAAGATAAGGTATTGGAAGGAGGAAAGAGGGAGTAGTGTCTGTTGACATCTGTTTTGAATCTCTGAATGTCGTAATTGGAGGGAAAGATATTTGCCGGAAGTCGATTCCACATGCGGATAGTACGGGCGAAGAACGAATTTATTCTGTAATGTGTAGTGCGGTCGGTTGTCCAATCGACAACAAATGGGTGAGCATTCCTGGAGAGTCGCGTATCTCTACCGAACGTTCTCACGGGCGGTATAAGATCACGAATTTCCAAAGAACAAACACCATGAAAATATCGATAGAACAATGACACACAACCAACATTACGACGGTGTTCAAGGGAGACAATAGAATTGGATATCCTACCATCACCTATCAACACCATCGCCCTCCTCTGGACACGGTCAAGTAGCTCCAGTGATGAAGCTGGAGCACCCGACCATATATGGGAGTTGTATTCCATTTTTGGTCTGATGTAGGTAGTGTAGATATTGAGAAGATCAGAGGGTGTGAAATATTTCTTACATCTTTTTAAAAAGCCTAAACATTTGAAGGCATCTTTCGACACATCAAATACATGTTTCATCAAATACATACATCTGATTGCTCAATATCTACACCGATCATTAAAATCGACGACACCGTTGGATCAGCGAATCGCTTGTGAGACAACAAGGAGCACTGGGTCTTACGTGCATTAAAATCTACTCTATTCTCTCGACCTCATTCGGAAATGTCCAGTAAATCCTGGCTAAGTGACTCATCCATCAATCGCCTTTTATCCTCAATTTCTTGACGACTTGGTCTATGATCGAATGAGTATGAATGACAGAGGTTGCTGTCATCCGCAAATGAGTATATTGTATTCACAGTCTGATCCAAGAGGTCGTCGATGAAAATAAGAAAAAGAGAGGGGGAGAGGACAGAGCCCTGTGGTACTCCTGCAGTTAACCTATGCTCGTCGGATGAGAACCCATCTACAACAACACGTATAGTGCGATCTCTGAGGAAGCTCGATATAAATCGAGAGAAGTCACTACCAACACCAAAAGCGATAAGCTTTGATATGAGTGTGCCGTGCCAAACTCTATCAAAGGCCTTGCAGATATCTAGAGCAACGACCTTACTCTCGCCAAGCTTGTGAATAGATCGATTCCATTTTTCGTATAACAGTGTCATCAGGTCTCCCGTAGATCGATTCCTACGGAAGCCATACTGTCGATAATGAAGTAAGTCATTAGTTTCCAAATACCTCACAAGATGGTGGTATACTAGGTTGAAAAGATTGCGAAGTGGACGGGCAAGCGTCGAAGAGCACTTACATAGGACAGGTGCTGAAATGCCATCCGGGCCCGGAGATTTATTTACGTCAAGATTTGCGGGAACCCTTTTAATTCCACGTGTTCGAAAAAATATCTGAGGCATGGAACTAGATACATTTTCGATTACGGGGAGTGGTTGATTACTTTCCGGCAAGAATGAATTCCTTGCAAACATTTCAGCCAATAGGTTAGCTTTGGCAACCGGGTTAGTTCATCTTTAACAAGAGTTGGGTTAGATGAGGATTTATCCTTTACTCTTCTTACAATTGACCAAAAGCTCTTACTTCCCCTGGGAGAAGAAAGAACTTTGGCACGAAGGCGTTGCT
Source organism: Polietes domitor (assembly GCA_947397865.1). Lineage (NCBI taxonomy): Eukaryota > Metazoa > Arthropoda > Insecta > Diptera > Muscidae > Polietes > Polietes domitor. The sequence continues at coordinate 36,680,304 of OX377620.1, forward strand.
CGTACAGACACTTTTCACGTCTACGTACCCTGGCACACATGGTTCTTGTCTGTTTGCGTAGCAGATCGGTAGTGGCGTTTTTATTTAAACGCCATTTCTTGAAAGCTTCCTCTTTGGATCTGACAGCAGTCTTGCATGTCTGGTTAAACCAACTTTTAATGGATGGTTTATCCGAAATAACTTTAGTTGGAATAAATGACTTTATTCTAATCCAGATAATATTTTCGATAATTTCAGCCGCAGCATCTATATCGGCATTTAGAAAGCAAAGCTTCCAATTGAAATGCTGCAAAAAGTTGTTGAGCTCGGCCCAACGTGCCTTTTCGTATATATAAACTGTCCGCTTTGGGGCTGGAGTCGAAGCGACACGAAAAGCGGAATACGAAAAGGCTGCTGAAACAATACAATGATCCGAATTACCAAGTGGTACGTTAACTTCATACTTTTCAGGGTGTGTTGTTAAGAAAAGATCAAGAATATTTGAGTGTTGCCCCTGGACACACGGAATGTGAGTCGGTTCATTCACTAGTTGCGTCAAGTTAGAGAGGTAATAATAAAAACGGGGCCCATTTGTAAGGGCACTACATTAAAAGTGGACTTTCAAAGTAGGTATTCGTAGTTGAAATATGAAATGATATGCAAAATTATATCGAGATTCAATGCACTTGGGTTCTAGAGATGTAATAGAATAGAATGGGGGCCCAATTTGTATGGGGGTTATACCAAAATATGGACCCATATATTTGGCTTTATGTATTCTTAGTTGGAATATAATATAATCTGCAAAATTTTAAAAACTACCGATGTAAAATTTGGGTCCTAGAGAGGTAATAATTGAAATGGAGCCCATTTGTAAGGGCGCTACATTAAAACGTGGGCCCATATAGATCACTTTCAAAGTAGGTATTCGTAGTTGAAATATGACATGATATGCAAACTTATATCGGGATCCAATGCACGATGTGGGTTCTAGAGATGTAATAGAATAGAATGGGGGCCCAATTTGTATGGGGGTTATACCAAAATATGGACCCATATATACTTTCATAGTATGTCTTCTTAGTTGGAATATAATATAATCTGCAAAATTTTAAAAACTTCCGATGTAAAATTTGTGTCCTAGAGAGGTAATAATTGAAATGGGGGCCCATTTGTAAGGACGCGACATTGAAAAGGGACCTTTATAGATCACTTTCAAAGTAGGTGTTCTATGTTGAAATATAACATGATCTGCAAAATTTTATCAAGATCCAATGCAATAAGTGGGTTCTAGAGCGATAATAGTATAAACTGGGGGCCCATTTGTATGGGGGCTATACCAAAACATTGACCTATGTAGCTGGCTTTCAAAATACGTGTTTCTACTATAAATGTAACATCGTGTGGAAAATTTGGTCAAGTTCCGACGTAAAATATGCATTTTAGAGAAGTAATATTGTAATTCGGAGGTACATTTGTATTTGGGGGCTATATCAAAACATAGACCTATATGGTCCACTTTCCCGTTAGCTATTACCAGTTCAAATATAAAACGATCCTGAAAATATGGTCATGATCTCATGTAAAATGTGTATTCTAGAGCAGTAATAGTGTAATTTATAGGGATATTTGTATGGAGGCTATATCTAAATCTGAACCGATTTCCCCCAAATTCAATACCAATCGTCGTTGGCCCAAAAAATTAACTTCTGCCAAATTTCATGACAATCGGACCACAATTGCGACCTGTAGAGTGCGAACAAGCTTAAATCGATTCAGCTGGTGATTCTAAGCCGATCCGTATACTTAAAGGTGGGTATAGCTCAATTATTCCTTGGTGTTACAAACATTTGGCGGAAAACTAACTTATAACACCCTAGTCCACGAAGTGGTGTAGTGTATAAAAACTTTTTTTCTGTACCAGAAGAAAGATTTAAAAAAATCCCAAATATTTAGAGGCTGTTCCTAACCCACTGTTTATATGTGAAAATATTATTTGAAACATTTATAGACATCATAATTACTACACCTTTTTCAATTGTAATTCAAAAGACATCACTTGAAATTCAAAAGACACCAGTTGTAATTCAAAAATTCCATTTGCAATTCAAAAAATATCACTTGAAATTCAAAAATTCCATTTGAAATTCAAAAAAAGTCAATTGTAATTCAAAACTCGTCACTTGTAATTCAAAAGACAACATTTGAAATTCAAAAGTCGTCATTTGTAATTCAAAAGACATCATTTGAAATTCAAAAGACATCATTTGAAATTCAAAACGCTTCATGTAATTCAAAACTCGTCATAAGTAATTCAAAAGACACCATTTGAACTTCAAAAGTTTTCATTTGAAATTCAAAAATTATTCCATTTGAAATTCAAAAATTATTCCATTTGCAATTCAAAAATTATTCCATCTGCAATTCAAAAAGGGTAAACAAAATTATTTAAGCAAAATATACATTAGGTTGGGTAGCATTTATTTACTTCTGTAAACTTTAATATTCTGCTGTTAAGAAACCAGATTTACGTATCTCTCACGCAAATCACTCTAACCTATTTAAATTTAAAGATTTTATAACTTCTATACGGACGATCGGAATACTCTGAAATTTGGTCATTGGTAATGTTTTCATAGACGTTATATACACGTCGACGTTTTCATAGACGTTATATTTTAACACAAATTGGCAAATTTGGTTAAAATAAAACTGATCAGTAACAATTTAATATTGGAAATGGTTTTACAATCACGTTATACCTGTAAAATAGGTATGATTTGTTGTACCTCCCACACAAATAATCCGACCCTAAGTAAAATAAATAAATTATAAATTATGAGCTGGTGAAGGTTATAAACTATATATGAAATTACCGACATTTTACATCATTATAATTATTATTTGCTTATCATTTTATTAAATCTGTTTCCAAAACTGCAGAATATCCAAATTTGCAGAAAAAATAAATGCTACCCCACCTAATGTATATTTTTCTTAAATAAGTTTGTTAATATTTTTGAATTTCAAATGGAATCTTTTGAATTTCAAATGGAATAATTTTTGAATTTCAAATGAAAACTTTTGAATTTCAAATGACATATTTTGAATTACAAATGACGAGTTTTGAATTACAAATGACAAGTTTTGAATTTCAAATGATGTCTTTTGAATTACAAATGACAAGTTTTGAATTTCAAATGATGAGTTTTGAATTTCAAATGATATTTTTTGAATTTCAAATGATGAGTTTTGAATTTCAAATGATATTTTTGAATTTCAATTTATATTTTTTGAATTTCAAATGGAATTTTTGAATTTCAGTTGATATTTTTTTAATTTCAAATGGTGTCTTTTGAATTACACTTGAAAATGGTGTAGACAGCGGATTTATATGCAAAATCATATTTTTAATGAATGGTTGTAATGTAATGAATGCCGACTTCACACAACTGATTTTCATGATAAAACAATTCTAAAAACCGTTATAACCAATTTTATATTAACATATTTTGCCATATCCATATTTTGTACAAATATGGATTAAAAATGGGATTTGCATAAAAATCCGCTGTCTAATAATTACCTTTCATCTATATACATATATAAAAGAGTTGCGTTACTGACTGACTAACTTATCTTTCACCAGCGTCCAGACCAAACAGCTGAAGCCAGGATCATGAAATGTAGTAGGTAGTTCCCAAATATGACGTACACGCCGTCTAAGAAAGGCGTAGATGCCGTTTTACGACCCCTTTACGATGGTAAAAAGGGGTTAAAATGGGACAAAAAGGGATAAACGTCGAACCTTCGTCCTGGCTAAACGGCAATAGCTAGAAACGTGAAATTCGGTGTGTTCCTTGCAATGACCATGCAGACGAGCTACAAATAGGGATTTTTCGAAATTTGTACTTTTAAGGGAGGGACGAGACAAAAAGGAATAAAAATGGTACCAATTTAAGAATTGCAGCTAGAATCGTGAAATCGGTATTTACATTTATCTGACAACGTAGACTTGCAATATAAATTGATTTTTCGGAATTTGTACTCATAAGGGGTGAGCGGGACAAAAAGGGATAAAAATGGTGCCAACTAAAGTATTGCAGATATAGTCGTGAAATTTGGTATGTAAATTATTCTGCCCATATATAAGCGCAGTAAAATTGGATCTTTCAAAATTTTTACTTATAAGAGGTGAGCGGGACAAAAAGGGATAAAAATGGTACAGGCTAAAGTATTGCAGCTATAGACGTGGAATTTGGTATGTAAATTCCTCTCACCACATAGAAGCGGAATATAAATGCATTTTGTACTTTTAAGGGTTGAGCGGGAAAAAAGGGATAAAAATGGTACCAACTAAAGTATTGCAGCTAGAATCTTAAAATTTTATGTGTAAGTTCTTCTGACCATGTAAAGGGTGATTTTTTAAGAGCTTGATAACTTTTTTTTAAAAAAAACGCATAAAATTTGCAAAATCTCATCGGTTCTTTATTTGAAACGTTAGATTGGTCCATGACATTTACTTTTTGAAGATAATTTCATTTAAATGTTGACCGCGGCTGCGTCTTAGGTGGTCCATCCGCTTAGTCCAATTTTGGCATTTCCACGTTTTTGAGTAACAGAGACCCAATTGGTGCGAACGGCGACGAATCGAAAATTGGTGGTCATCATTAACACTGGCCGATACAGCTGCGATATTTTCTTCAGTTCGCACTCTACGTAAGCGTGTTGGTGGTTTAATGTCCAACAATGTAAATTTGGTGCGAAATTTAGTCACAATAGCCCGAATAGCCGCTTCAGTGGGTCGATTAAACTGACCATAAAATGGAAGCGCGCAATGAACTTTCTTAACAGAGCACGCATTTTGATAATAAAATTCAATAATTTGCAAGCGTTGTTCGTTTGTAAGACGATTCATGATGAAATGTCAAAGCATACTGAGCATCTTTCTCTTTGACACCATGTCTGAAATCCCACGTGATCTGTCAAATACTAATGCATGAAAATCCTAACCTCAAAAAAATCACTCTTTAGAAGCGTAGTAAAATTGGATTTTTTGGAAATTTATACTTATAAGAGGTGAGCGGGACAACAAGGGATAAAAATAGTACCAACTACATTATTATAGCAAGAGTCGTGAAATGTGGTATGTAAATTCCTCTGACCAAGTATAAGCGCATTAAAATTGGATTTGTCAAAATTTGTACTTTTAAGGGTTACGAGGGACAAAAAGGAATAATAATGGTATGTACTAATTTAAGTATTGCAGCTATAGTCGTGAAATTTGGTGTGTAAATTCCTCTGACAAGGTAGAAGCGCAAATCCTAATGGATTTTTCGAAATTTATACCTATAAGGTGTGAGCGTGTCAAAAAGGGATCAAAATAGTACCAACTAAAATATTGCTGCTATAGTCGTGAAATTTGGTGCGTAAATTCCTCTGACAACGTAGACTTGCAACATAAACGAATTTTTCGAAATTTGTACCCTTAAGGGGAGAGCGGGACCAAAAGGGATAAAAATTGTACCAAATTTAGGATTCCAGCTTGAATCATGAAATTTAGTATGTAAATTCCTCTGACCATGTAGAAGCACCATCAAAGAGTATTTTTTTCGAAAAAATGGCTCTGCGGTTTTAATTTTTTGTTAAAAATAAAAATATATATACGAAGGGAGTTCAGCTAAAACAGTGCACATCGACAAGCACATTCCTTTGAATGTATTTACCAATTTAGAAAAGAAAATCAAATAAATACTATCCTAAAACAGAGACGGATAAAACTAATAACAAATACCTGGCTTTTTCGCGTGCGAAGCAGCGGGTACTGCTAGTAATAAATAAATAATAATAAATTATAATATACCCGCTTTGGAGAAAAATCGCATTATTGTGGGGGTAAACTCCACTCATTCAATAAACATTGGACATTAGTACAAAATTGTAATTGTTTTGATGTTCGTATATATGAATATCATTTGAATTCACCTCAATGGCCCGCAAATTCACCCAAATTTGTTGTATTTTTTTAATTCTAGGGTTTTTACCTGCTACTAGAATAAAATTTATTGAATTTTTGATTCTGATCCACTGTACGTCAACATTAAGGAATCGCGGTTATTTTTGGAAATAGATCGCATTTTTGTGATTTATTTTCCCCGTTTTGTGAATTGTGGGCGTTTTTATATATCCCTTTGAAGACTTAATTCATAAAAAAATCTATTAATCTTTATTAAAGATTGACGTGGAGTGTAGACATGTTCTGTGAAAAGATTCCCTAGATTATTTACTAAAAATAGTTGAATCAGATTAATTAGTCCTCTTTGGTGGTACAATCGGAATGACACTGTACTCTCTACTCTGTGCTGCACAATGTAATAAATTCCATCTTCCATATGTTCATACAAAATTCCAATAACAAGCAATTTTTTAATATACATTTCTTTGAAATAACCCATTTCTATTCCTCAATAATTCGTCTTATGAAGAAATACGTGTGCATGTATGGACTAGCATGGCAGTGCTTTTAGGATTATCACATGATGTCTGGTCGTCATTACGACGACGAAGGCATCTGACATTTACATGAAAATCACATCTTACAAAATGTCAGACGATGCCATACCTACGACATAGCATGTAGAGTACATCATTTAGTTTGTCATTCCATTTGTAACAGCTTGAAGTATCTATGGGACGCCCTATATAAAATACAAGGGGTCAGTTTAGTAGTGGCCGAAAGCACAGTGGGCCTACAAATTTTCATTACATATCTCTCCTGCAAGTTCGATACACTTAGCCAAATTCAAATTCATCATTTGATGTAACATTATTTTACAGTAGTAATAGGATGAATCGGACCGACATTTCAAAAGGGGGCCTATAACAACATTTTGGGCCTGGTCCAAAACAAGGGTCTATATATTTCTCATTCACGGCAGGTATTCCTAGTTGAAAAATATCATTATCTGCAAAATTTGATGAAGATACGATGTAAGATGTAGTTTCTAGAGCTGTAATAGATCAGAATGGGGCCCCATTTGACTTATGCCAAAGTATGGACATATGGGCATCTCCCAAACAAGTAAGGAAAGGCTAAAGACGGACGGACTTTCTATCTCATTACAATTCAATTTGGTATAAAAGTGAAATAGGGAGCGACATTTGTATGGGGGCTATATCTAAATCTGAACCGATCTTACCCAAATAGGTGTTTCTAGTTCAATTATAAGATGTTGTACCAAATTTAAAAATCTGGTAAAATATGTCGTTTCTAAAGCGGAAAAAGTCAAATCGGGAGCGACATTTGTATGGGGGCTATATCTAAATCTGAACCAATCTTACCCAAATTCTGCATAGGTGTTTCCAGTCGGATTATAAGATGTTGGTCCAAATTTAAAGAAAATCGGGTACAAGATGTGGATTTTAGAACGGAAAAAGTCAAATCGGATGGGGGCTATGTCTAAATCTGAACCGATCTTACCCACTTTCAGCATAGGTGTTTCTAGTTTGATTATAAGGTGTTAAGCCAAATTTGAAGGATATGTGCTTTATAGGGCGGAGAAAGTCAAATCGGAAGCTATATCTAAATCTGAACCGATTTCCTCCAAATTCAATACCGATGGTCCTTGGCCAGAAAAAATAACTTCTGCCAAGTTTCATGACAATCGGACAGCAATTGCGACCTGTAGAGTGCGAACAAGCTTAGATGGAGCTCGATTATTTCTTGGTGTTACAAACATTTGGCGCGAAACTAACTTATAATACCCTAGTCCACGAAGTGGTGTAGGGTATAATAATCCCAAAAATGAATTAAATCTAATATCTTTAATAAATTAAACATATTTAAAGCATAATCGAAAGCATCACTACATAACCTGTTAGACTCTTTTAAAGCTCAAGTAATAGGTTCATTTTCGGCATAACCAGTTCTATAAAAAGGTACATAGAATATGTTGTTCTGGCGCAAAGTACGACAAGGCACATTCAAAGTTATGATTCTAAGCAACACTGAACAGTCAACTAAACCGTTGATAATCCTCACAATCCTATGTTAAAATAATTCCAATGTAGCTTCCACATTGTTATTATGAATCAGTTATATTTTCATAATATTTTACAATCACTGTAAGAGTACGAAAACTAGTGATTTTCCCAAGCCCCCTTCTAGTACCTCCCACACAAGTCTAGTACCTCCAAGTCAAGTCATTTCAATTATAGTAAATAATGATGCCTATAAATGTTGCGAATTACACTATCACATAGAAATAATGGTTTAGGAACAACCTCCAAAAATTTGGGTTTTTTTTTTTTAATTTTTTCGGGCACGAAAATAATTACACAGTGCGACAAATTGCAGTTTAATCTCTGCAATTCAAGCACCACTATGACGGTTCGTTAGTGTATCCAAAATGATTTGTTATCTTATGGTCTTTTGTTTGTCATAACTCGAGATATTTAAACAGTTTCGCAGATATAAATACATTTATGAAAAAAAATTGCGGGACTGTTTCTGTTAATGTTCAGTCTGACTACAGCCGTTCTCGAGTTATGACAAACAAAATACCATAAGATAACAAAAGTGGGTGGGGGGAGATACACTAACGAACCGTCATAGTGGTGCTTGAATTGCAGAACCACTGTTGCACTGTGTTATAGAAATAAGAAAAAAGTCGGAAAATAGTATTTTGTTTTATATTTAATAGCTAAAATTCTACGATGTTTATATGCAAAAAAATCTACGTATAAATGTAGAATGTTTGATACTCTTTGTAGACGCAAAAGAATAAAAAAATCGAGAATTTTTTAATTTTTGTTTAAATAGCGCGAAATTAAAAGAATATATATATAATTTGTAATTTGTAACTTCTCACACTATTTAAGCAAACAATAATAAAATGATTTAGAAAATAATCTACTTTTATCCATAGATTTTTTTAAATATAAACATTGTTTTTAGCATTAAATTGAAAATAAAACAAAATATTTTTCCGATTTTTATGTACTCCACGAGAGTATTATGTCTTTTTGAATTTGTTTGTAACACCCAAAAGGAAGCGAGATAGACCCATTGTTAATTTTACCGATCGACTTAGAATCACTTTTTGAATCGATTTAGCAATGTCCGTCTGTCCGTCTGTCCATTTATTCTTGTAATCAAAGTTCACTTCCGATTTGTCTCTTTTCACTCTAGATTCCACATATTTTAACAGATTTTCTTCAAATTTGGCAAAACATCTTATATTTAATCTAGGAACACGTATGTGAAAAAAGTCCGATCGATTCAAATTTATATATAACTCCCATTCAAATTTCTTTCCCGATTTGACTTTATCTGCTGTAAAATCCACATAATTTAACAGATCTTCTTCAAAATTGGCAAAACATCTTATATTTAAACTAGAAACACCCATGGTGAAAATGAGCCAGATCGGTTCACATTTAGATATAGCTCCCGCACAAATTTCACTCCCGATTTGAGTTTTTCCGCTCCAGAAACCACATATTTTAACAGATTTTCTTCAAATTTTGCAAAATATCTTATTTTCTTCAAATTGAACATAACACGTTATAATTGAACTGGAAGAACCTATTGTGCAATTTGGCCCCGATAGAAATATTCTTCTCGATTTGACAAATTTGGTCAGGTCATATTAGCCTAACATACAAAATTCATCCCGTTTTCACTTTTTTACCGAATTGAATTGTATTCGAATAGAAAGTGGAGTGTATCATATAGTCGGCCCCGCCCAAATGTTCCCACATTGAAAAAATTGTATAATCGAAGTGTATAAAGAATTCGTGTCGACTGACATTTAGTCAGATTTTACCAGCTTGTGTTACACATTTGATGTGTGTAGACCGAGCAGCAGCAGCAGTAGTAGTACGTCATTCATTGCAAATCGTAATCTGTCAACGGTATTTGTTTTGCGGTAAAAATAGACCTGACAGACACTCTTGTCATTCATTCTTTCATCCATTGATAGGTTCAATAGCACATTCTTTGCTCTGAGCCTACATTCATACATACATTGGAGCTGTGTAATCATTGACGTATGAGTGATGTCTTTTCCACTCAACGGAATATATTAAGTATACGTCACATGGTGGCTCCTAACAAACAAAGTCATAATAAACAAGTAAGTAAGCTTCAGTCGGCTAAACCGACTTATATGTATATACCCTCATCTCAGATAACATATATACGGAAGTTAGTTAAGGAATTACACTTAACGTAGGGCAGAATGATTTGTGTTCCACATTTATAAAACAATTGTAAAAACATGAACAAATATCAAGTCGTAGTGGATCTTATGCACCAGTATATAAGTTATGAAGGATTTAATATTACCTAGGATAGATGCAATTGTGTGGGAGGTACAAGACAACAAGTGGCTAAAGCGTAAATATTTTTTAGGTTTAAAGTGATTATAAAAACATTTTCAAATATCAAATTGCAAATGATTTTGACTACCCGTATGGTTGTTATGTCGGTTTTAGTGTAACCGAAGTTTATGCCACTTTGAGTGGGAGGTACCAGAAGGGGTGTGTCAATATCGCCCATATTCCACATGAATGTAACCACTATAAAAACATTGCTAATTTTTGAAAAATTTAAAAAAAAGATTATTCCGATCTTCAGTATAGAAGTTTGATTTGTGTGGTAGGTACTGGAAGGGGCGTGGAAAAACCCGCCATATTATGCACTCTTTAGTGCTTATAAAAACTTTATCATATAACAAAATATAGCTGATTCCGAATATCCGTGTGGAACTTATATGGGTTTTAATTTAACATTGGAATATGGACTATTTGTGTGGGAGGTACCAGAAAGGGCGTGGCAATTTCGCCCATCTTCGAACTTAAATTAAGTTTGGGAAAAATATTACCATGTGCAAAGTTTGAATCGATTCCTTAACTCCAACACCAGCCAACAAGACATACGGACGGACGGACACGGCTCAAACACCTTAAAAAGTCGTGAAACGGATTTGGTCCAAACATATTTGGGGTCTTAAGTCACTCCTTCAATACATTACAATTTTTTTCTGTCCCAAATGATATATACAATCCTACTCTGTAGAGTGAGGGTATAAAAATTGGCAATTTAGGAGATTACTCAAAAAGAACAATACATGTATCTAATTTATGTATTCTTCATGAAAAAAAATAAAATAAAATAAATCTTTTGACAGTCTTTTCGAAATGGCCGAGGTGACCAATTTTTGAGGATCTCCTAATATCCCGCATACTCACTATGGATCCAAGATGTGTAATTAAATCAGGACATTTTTTCGTCCAAAAGTTACAAAAATAATAAAAACAAGTAAGGAAAGGCTAAAGTCGGGCGGGTCCGACTATGTAATACCCTACACCACTCCCTGCGTATATACCTCGCTTTTATTACTAAACCCAGGTGTTTCATGGGAGCAATTTTATGTAGTTCTTTAGTCATATTTAACGAATATGGTAAATAATTGATCCAATTTTCCGGCAAACAAATAAAGAGTGATTTTTTTGAGGTTAGGATTTTCATGCATTAGTATTTGACAGATCACGTGGGATTTCAGACATGGTGTCAAAGAGAAAGATGCTCAGTATGCTTTGACATTTCATCATGAATCGTCTTACAAACGAACAACGCTTGCAAATTATTGAATTTTATTATCAAAATGCGTGCTCTGTTAAGAAAGTTCATTGCGCGCTTCCATTTTATGGTCAGTTTAATCGACCCACTGAAGCGGCTATTCGGGCTATTGTGACTAAATTTCGCACCAAATTTACATTGTTGGACATTAAACCACCAACACGCTTACGTAGAGTGCGAACTGAAGAAAATATCGCAGCTGTATCGGCCAGTGTTAATGATGACCACCAATTTTCGATTCGTCGCCGTTCGCACCAATTGGGTCTCTGTTACTCAAAAACGTGGAAATGCCAAAATTGGACTAAGCGGATGGACCACCTAAGACGCAGCCGCGGTCAACATTTAAATGAAATTATCTTCAAAAAGTAAATGTCATGGACCAATCTAACGTTTCAAATAAAGAACCGATGAGATTTTGCAAATATTATGCGTTTTTTTAAAAAAAAAAAGTTATCAAGCTCTTAAAAAATCACCCTTTACAAATATACAGTAGTATAACAACATTTGGGGCCTGGTCCAAAACGTGGACCTATAAACTTCACATTCACGGTAGGCATTCCTAGTCGAAATATATCATGATCCGATGTAAGACGTAGTTTCTGAAGCTGTAATAAAGTAAAGTAGAATGGGGTCCCATTTGGGTTATTCCAAAGTATGGACACATATATATTTGACTTTCATAGTATGTATTCTTAATTGAAATATAATAAAAAATTTGATAAACTTCCGATGTAAGTTTTGGGTCCTAGAGAGGTAATAATAAAAATGGGGCCCATTTGTAAGGGCGCTACATTAAAAAGTGGGCCCATATAGATCACTTTCAAAGTAGGTATTCATAGTTGAAACATGACATGATATGCAAACTTATATCGAGATCCAATGCACGATGTGGGTTCTAGAGATCTAATAGAGTAGAATGGGGGTCCAAATTGTATGGGGGTTATACCAAAATATGGACCAATATATTTGACCTTAATAGTATGTATTCTTAGTTGGAATATAATATAATCTGCAAAATTTTAAAAACTTCCGATGTAAAATTTGGGTCCTAGAGAGGTAATAATTGAAATGGGGGCCCATTTGTAAGGGCGCGACATTGAAAAGGGGCCTTTGTAGATCACTTTCAAAGTAGGTGTTCTTTATTGAAATATAACATGATCTACAAAATTTTATCAAGATCCAATGTAAGATGTGGGTTCTAGAGCGATAATAGTATAAACTGGGCGCCCATTTGAATGGGAGCTACACCAAAAAATTTACCTATGTAGCTGGTTTTCAAAATGCGTGTTTCTAGTATAAATTTAACATTGTGTGGAAAATTTGATCAAGTTCCGACGTAAAATATGCATTTTAGAAAAGTAATATTGTAAATCGGAGGTACATTTGTATGGGGGCTATATCAAAACATATATGGTCCACTTTCCCGTTAGCTATTACCAGTTCAAATATAACACGATCCTGAAAATTTGGTCATGATCTCATGTAAAATGTATTATAGAGCAGTAATAGTGTAATTTATAGGGATATTTGTATGGAGGCTATATCTAAATCTGAACCGATTTTCTCCAATTTCAATACCAATCGTCGTTGGCCCAAAATTCTGCCAAATTTCATGACAATCGGACCACAATTGCGACCTGTAGAGTGCGAACAAGCTTAGATGGACAACAGACGGAAGGACGTGCGATCCGTATACTTAAAGGTGGGTATAGCTCAATTATTTCTTGGTGTTACAAACATTTGGCGGAAAACTAACTTATAATACCCTAGTCTACGTATAAAAATGATTTGTAACCACTGGGCGCTGTACGATTTTCTTTAAGGAAAGTTTTTAAATTAAAATAAGAGTCATTGCAGGAGTCAACTTTAGCAAAATAAAAAACGTCTAAGTTCCTTAAGCGTCGAAAAAGTTCATCTAGTATTTGGAAAATAACTACAGTGTTAGTTGGGTTACTTTTTTCTGGAAAAAACAGTTATTTTTGCTGGAACGAAAAAATCCCCCAAAAAGTAATAAGGCATTGTAAGGTAGAAAACAATGCCAACTTAAAACAATTATGAATATAAACAAGTAAAAACGGCGTTATGTTCGGCCAGGCCGAACTTTATATACCCACCACCATAGATTGCATTCCACATAGGGTGTCGATTTTCGGAGAATATTGAAATATTGAAAAAATAATTTTAAAAATAAATATAATATTTTTGTTATTTCAGACCACGCTTTCAAGGTAAGGCTACCAATACGATTGCATATCTAAATAATAGTTCCAGTCAACTCAAAAAAATAAATATTCTTATATTTATATATATTCTTATATATATATTATATTGGTAGATAGTGGGTGCTACAGTTGGTTGTATTTTAATTCTATATTAATTCCAAAAGTAAAAATTTTTAAAATCCATTATCTCACGTACATAGAGCAAAATAACCAAATTTCATGATTCAACAAATTTTTGCCGTAAAAGTAAAAAGTACGAATTTGGAAAATAGTTTTATTTTGCGTGTCTACACAGTCAAAGGAATTTATACACCGAATTCCATGATTCTATTCCATTGGTTGGTACCATTTTTTCCCCTTTTCCTTGTTTACCCCTTTAAGAGTACGACTTTCTAAACTCTCTTTTAGATACCGAATTTCATCATTCTAGCTGTAGTTGTTTAGTTGGTACATTATATCCCTTGAAAGTACGAATTTGGAAAAAAACTTTTATTTTTCGTGTCCCCACAGTCTGAGGAATGTATACTCCGAATTTCTTGGCTCTAGCTGCGTTCATTTGTTTGACACTATTTTTATCCTTGTGAGGGGAAAATGTTTTCCTTTGGGCCGATTTCGCCCAGTTTCAATCCCAAACGATCTACGACTATAAGACACATTTATGGAAAATTTGGACGTCCTATCTCTTTTCGATTAGATGCTACCGTGTTTTCAACAGACGGACGAACATGGCTAGATCGTCTTAGAATTTTATGACGATCAAGAATATATACTTTATAGGGTCTCAGGTCGATATTTCAAGGTGTATCCCCAACCTGGAGGTGGAGGGTATAAAAAGAAGGAAAAATGTTTATATGGACTATGTGACCCAATTTGATCAGATGTTGAAATATATATATTCAGATATTTTACTTCATATATGAAAAATACAATAGGACTCGATATAGAAATTTGAAAAATGTAATAGTATACTTCCTAGGCCTGTAAAAGTCTCCATTAGCGAGTTTAAGGACTTTAAGGTCGGACAATAATTGTAATTTCATTACAAAAATAGATGGACAGACGGACATAGCCAAATCGATTCAAAAATTGATTTGCTATTTTATAGAATTGATGGACAACAATCAATCGTAACAAAGCCGGTTAAATTAACTTAATAAAGATTTGAAGAAGTGTATCATTTTGACCATGTGTACAATAGGCTGGGTCGCAGTACATATAAATAAAGAAAATAATTTCCCGCGTATATAAAGTTTGGACTGTTTAATGATGATTTGCAAAATATTTCGACCCTAGGCTAAAAGCCGTCGGTAAGATAAACGTCACTAAAAATCATGTTTTTCCAGAGAACTTTTTTTATGTTTCATTTTTTCTGAACGTTTAAAGTTTGAAAATTTTTGCTCCGAAAAACCATGGAAATTGAGTCAATTCATCAGATATTCATCATGTACAACAACAACATTCGAAAGGTATGAATTTCTTCTAAAGGGTGATTTTTTTAGCTATTATCTTTTTGACAACACTGGTTTAAACAGCTGACGCACGTTTCGTGTTTTGTTTCACTGTCAAACATCTTCAGTTTGGTATATATTTTAACCATGAATCGTCTTACAAACGAACAACGCTTACAAATTATCAACGCTTGAATTTTATTATCAAAATGCGTGCTCTGTTAAGAAAGTTCATCGCGCGCTGAAGCGGCTATTCGGGCTATTGTGACTAAATTTTGCACCAAATTTACATTGTTGGACATCAAACCACCAACACGCTTACGTAGAGTGCGAACTGCAGAAAATGTCGCACCTGTATCGGCCAGTGCTAATGATGACCATCAATTATCGATTCGTCGCCGTTCGCAGCAATCGGGCCTCTGTTACTCATAAAGCGTGGAAATGCCAAAATTAGACTAAGTGGATGGACCGTTTTAGAAGCAGTCAAGGTCAACATTTGCTTGAAATAATCTTCCAACCTTAAATTATATGGACCGTACTATCGATTCAATTAAAGATTTCATGCATTTTTTTGGATGTGTGTTTTTTTTTGAAAAACTTTCCTATAGCTTTAAAAAGATCACCCTTTAATTATTTTTCATTACATCTTTTACAAAATCTTTTGAAAATGTATGGTTTTCAAGTCATATTTCTTTGAAAAATTTTGTAATAGAGACAATGAAAAATAAATAGATGAAGTCTAAACCTTTCGAATGATGTCCAAAAAGATGAATATCTGATTATGGGTTTTCAAAATGAGCGCTGCGGCTTCAGTTTCCTTCCGATGTTCTTCATTTAGGTATCATTCGAAAGATATTGATTGTAGCTATTTATTTTTTACACAATAATCCCACAAAAATACAAAATGTTTTCTGTTGTCGCTATGAAAAGCTACAAAAATTTACTATAAACATCCAATAATTCGACCAATAAGGCAAGACAAAACATTTTTATTTTATCCAATTTTATCTGAGTTAAACTTTATATTTGAATACCGCGTCCCATCCTAACATAAATATGTATGCAAGTTTTAGAAATCATTCCTCGCATAAGAAACTATGGAAACCTGGAGCGTATGATTATTGCATGAATTCAAATCATATTGAGTATACGTCGAGAACGTCAGCAGTAAATACGAAAGAGAATTGAAATGTCGCTCTACAAAAAATTACTTTAAACGTCCAAATATTCGTTATTCAGTTATTCTAAGACAAAACTTAATATTTATATTTAAAATGCCTTTAAAGTTCTATTAATTCAGAAAAAATGATGAAAATGCAACATATAAATTACACAGGCAAATATGATTTTAAGGGTGTTTCAGGACCTTAAAATCATGTTTTTCTTTTGTTATTTTTTCTGAATTATAGACCCTTGAAAGCACTTTAAATATAAATGTTTACTTTTAACTTATTGGATTTAATTCAGAAAAAAATGGATAAATGTGCGACATAAAAAAGAAACTTTTAATTTTTTCTTTTGTTTTATTTCAATATCATATTTCCATTCCATAATATATAGATCAAATTAAAAATTACATTGGAAAAACGTGATTTTTAAAGGTGATTTCAGAAGCGTTTAGCCAATGGGGCGAAATATTTTATAAAATCATCATTTAACAATCCAAACTTTATTTCCGTGGGATGACTGGAAATTATTTTATTTTATTTTATTTGCAATGAACTGCGACCCAACCTAACATGTGTATTTTAGGATGGGTCACGAAAATAAATTGCAGCGGATATATCGCAAAAATGAAGATTGGATTGTTTAATGATGATCTGCAAAATATTTTGTCACTGGATCAAGCCGTCTGTGAGCTAAACGCTCCTGAAAACAGCTCTAAATATTATATTTTATCCGTGTAATTTTTTAATGTTGCATTTTTGTCCAAAGTTTTTTCTTAAATTATAGACTTTTGGAAGCATTTTAAATATACATTTTTATTCTTGTCATACAATAATTCATTGGTCGTATTCAAGGCGTATTTATACAGGTGATAGCACTAGAACAACAACAAATTCGGCAACAACAAAATACAAGTAATTTTTTGAATGGTGAGCCATACTGTCAAAGCAAAATATATGGGATTTGACAGTTTCGGTTACTTTTGAATGAAACAAATTTCAGTCAGCTGGGCTCCTGCTATCACCTTTATAAATACGCCTTGGTCGTATTAGACGTTTAGATTTTTTTTTTGGTTTTTCAAAGTGACAGCTAAAAACTCATATTTCTTGGAAACATTTTATAAAAGAAGTTCTGAAAGATAAATAGAAGAAATCAATGCCATCGGATGAAAAATTACATCACTGCCTCCGTTTTCGTGAATTAATTTAATACGCCAGATGGATTTTTGAAGCCAAAATATGCAAACTGACCGCTGCGGCGTCAATTTCCTTCCGATTTTCATCAGTTAGGCATCATTCAAAATAAACGGGAAAACATAATTTTTAGGGATATTTTCAGGAGCGTTTAGCTCATAAACGGTTTGATCTAGTAACGAAATAGTTTGTAAATCGTTAAACAATCCAAACTTTATTTTCGTGAGGTCTTTGGACATTGTTTTTCCATTTGTATGTAACGTGACCCAATCTAATATAAAGGGTGATTTTTTAAGAGCTTGATAACTTTTTTTTTAAAAAAAAACGCATAAAATTTGCAAAATCTCATCGGTTCTTTATTTGAAACGTTAGATTGGTCCATGACATTTACTTTTTGAAGATAATTTCATTTAAATGTTGACCGCGGCTGCGTCTTAGGTGGTCCATTCGGAAAGTCCAATTTTGGGCAACTTTTTCGAGCATTTCGGCCGGAATAGCCCGAATTTCTTCGGAAATGTTGTCTTCCAAAGCTGGAATAGTTGCTGGCTTATTTCTGTAGACTTTAGACTTGACGTAGCCCCACAAAAAATAGTCTAAAGGCGTCAAATCGCATGATCTTGGTGGCCAACTTACCGGTCCATTTCTTGAGATGAATTGTTCTCCGAAGTTTTCCCTCAAAATGGCCATAGAATCGCGAGCTGTGTGGCATGTAGCGCCATCTTGTTGAAACCACATGTCAACCAAGTTCAGTTCTTCCATTTTGGGCAAAAAAAAGTTGGATATCATCTCACGGTAGCGCTCACCATTCACAGTTACGTTACGATTCGCATCATCTTTGAAGAAGTACGGTCCAATGATGCCACCAGCCCATAAACCGCACCAAACTGTGACTTTTTCTGGATGCATTGGTAGCTCTTGCAATGCTTCTGGCTGATATTCACTCCAAAATCGACAATTCTGCCTATTTACGTACCCATTGAGCCAAAAATGAGCTTCGTCGCTGAACACAATTTCTTTCTTTCTGAACTTTCTTAACAGAGCACGCATTTTGATAATAAAATTCAATGATTTGCAAGCGTTGCTCGTTAGTAAGTCTATTCATGATGAAATGTCAAAGCATACTGAGCATCTTTCTCTTTGACACCATGTCTGAAATCCCACGTGATCTGTCAAATACTAATGCATGAAAATCCTAACCTCAAAAAAATCACTCTTTACATATGTATGTATTCCAGTTTTTGAAATCCTTCCTCGCATAAGAAACCATGGACACCTGGAGCGTATGATTATTGCATGAATTGAAATCATATTGATTATACGTCGAGAACGTCAGCAATAAATACGAAAGAGAATTGAAACGGAGACATGTCGCGCTTAGAGAAGCTGAGAGCTATGCTCTCTAACTACAAAAGAAAGCTCTCTTTACATTACCATTTATAACAATAACACTACTCCCCCCACCCCCCAACACACACAGATATACAGCATACATATGTTGCTGATTGGATTTGCATGAATATTTGAATAGCAGGTGCTACGAAATGGTGATAAAAACAAAAAGTAATGGGAATAACGAAAGTCAAGCACACAACACAGAACCGAATACAATATGGATGGCCAACAAGAGCGACGACAACGACGATGTCTATGACAAAAACGACTAATGGCGACCACGACAACGACAACATCGGCTCGAAGAAAATAAATCCATATGCATGTATGTATGTGCGTACATTCAAAAAGTGGTTCATCCATCCACCAACAACCAGAATAATAACAAGAGAATTCCCCCCACATTTGCCGACGAGGTGAGAGATAGTGAGCGGTGGATGAGTGAAAATAACAACAACAACAAGAGCAACAGCAAGAGTTCGACAGTAACACGATTGTTTGTATTGCTCATTTTCGTCGGCACTACGTAATAAGCTTAAACTACGAAATAAAGAAATGTTTTGTTGTCGTACATATTTACGAATACCACTGGCACTTGTACATGTGACACACTCACTAACACCACACACACACACATGCACATACATACACAATGAACTTATAATTGAGAAAGTGGCTCCGATGACAATAATCAATGTGTGCCGTTGTTGCCGCCGATTGTCGATGGCGAAGTCGTTTTCGTTGCCATTGCTCTTTTGCCGCGTTTGGCTCTTCGGTGTTAACGGCGGCGGCCTCTGCTAATTGGTAGAGATGGTGAGAAGAACTTGAACATTTAGCAGACTTACTAAACCATTATTAACCATCACACACACACACAGACAAACACACAACAGTAATTATAAAGGCGTACTTAGCACAGATGTACGATAAACGAGCAAAGAAAACGAACAACTCAACTTGAAAGTTGTGTGTGGTAGGTACGGCGTGTGTGCTGTGTGAGTATTGTTTAAAGAACGATCAATAATACGGCAACAACAGCAGCCAGCAAAAAAAAAAGAGTTAAGGCGAAATAAAGAGTACTATAATTAAATGAAATGACAAGACAACAACAACGACAGTAACAACCACGAATTATATATGTAAATAATATTGCGAAATAATTGACGTGGCAAATCAATAATAAACACGCACAAACAAACAAACACAACAACGTACATACACCCAATCCATGCATACAACAGTCAACCGACAACAGAACGCTGAATCAGCAGAAAAAAAACAAACAATACTTCGACCATATTCATCGTACATGCCAAAGAACACGAAACGGAACAAAAATTTTGAAATTTTTGTTAGTTCATATTCGAAACATCATCAACGCCGCCGCGCAACAATTATGAAATCATTCATAGTGTAGCGAAACTCAAAACAAAAATATTCGCAAAAATATTCTACACTTACATATGTACATACATACATACAACTGTACGTCTGAAATTCAAATATTCTTCTTAAGTATTTTGTGGCCTGAGAGTGTGTGCGGGCCACAGAGCAGTCACACTGAGCTACTGAGTGAGTGAGTGTTTGGGGGGGGGGGTTTATCTAGTTGCTCTTTGTGCTGTGTCTGATATTATTCTTCGGTTTGTTATTGTTTTGCACACAGAGGGGTGACAGTGTTGTCAAGTTGTTTAGTTGAAGTTTAGAGAGAGAAATATAATAAGACTTGTTTAAGCTTTCCATACCCATTCGATCTTAATAAAATTTCCAAGAGTCAATTTAATTATAAAGTAGAGAGTTAAACCTTTAATAAGATATTAATTGCGCATGGAAACTAAATATAGGGTGGACCCTTTAAAATTTTAAATTAGAATAGGCTATAAAAGAAAAGATACTAATTATTTTTTCAAATTTCTTGTTTTGCCATTTAATAATGGAACACAATAACATTCATGACTACGACGGCTAGCTCGGCAATACCTCACCCGATCAACACAATTTTTCAGTACATTTTCGATTGTTCGGCTCGAACGTCGATTTCATGTTTCAGCGCTTCAATTGTCTCTAGAAGGATGGCTTCCCACAGAAAAGAATCCAAACGGCTCAAATCACAGCTCCGAGGCATCACAAGTTAGGCTGATTATCCGATTTTCAAAAACAGTGCGTAAAATATTGATGGTTGTGTTGGCTGTGAGACATATGACTACGTCTTATTGAAAACAAACTTCGTCCATGTTATTCTCTAGAATTTTTGGAAACAAAAAATCGTTGAGCATGGCTCCTTGCTTATTTTCGAAGAAAAATAGACCAATGATGCCGCCAGTCCAAAATTCAAAAAAAAAACTGTGACTCGTTGTGTATGCATTGGCTTCTCAATAGTCACGTTTGGGTTCTCTGAACCCCGTATGCGGCAATTTTGCTTATTGACATAGCCACCGAGCTTCATCTGAAAACACGATATTGGAAGTAAATTTTTAATATTTCCCAATTTTGTTCAAGCCCATTTTGCAAATGTCAAATATAAACCTGAAACTAAAAATTAATGTCATTCTACCTTTCAAAGTTAAAGTAATCGGTAGTTCAAATTTAAAATGGTCCAGCAGCAGTGGGCTGGGTCACTGTCCATACAAATGGAAAAACAATTTTCAGTCACCACGAAAATAAAGTTTGGATTGTTTAATGATGATTTGCAAAATATGTCGTTCATATATCAAAACCCCTAAAATCTTGTTTTTCCCGAGTAAGTTTTTTATGTTGCATTTTTGTCCATTTTTTCTGAATTAATAGCCACTTTAAACTTAAATTTTTTTAATTTAATTTTTTAAATTATGATTCTTGTCTTAGAGTAACTTATTTTGCGACCCATCCTACTGTATAGTATGCTAAGACGACTTAGCATGTTTTCAAGTTCTTTAAGTTTTTAGATTTACGGTTTCTTACTTAAAAAAAGATCTACGGTCTTTAAATTAAATACTCTCAAACTTTGATATATTTTTTAATGTTCTAGTTTTGAGGCAGATCAAAAGATTTCTGTGTTGACAGCCTTCGGCCAGACTTAAAGATTTTCTGCTTTAGGGTATGTGGGGTTTATTCCTTACTTCATTGGGGAATATTTCCTAATTACTTCGGGGATTGTTTCGTTATAAAATATCCTCTACAGCATTTCCAATATTGTTTTTTCATCACTTTTGCACTTTATTTCTCTTATCTATTTGGGTGTCATTTCATTTGATTTGTTTGGAGATTATTTAATTTGTGGCTATTTCGTAGCGCCGCAATATTTGCTGAACACCAATATGTCTATGTTCAGACAAAAACGTCTGCTAAGGGGATTGAAATGGACATAATATTTTTCCATAGCACAGTAAATATGGGCAAATCTACGGTATAGTACGATTCCATGTCACTCAGGCTTCTAACCGCTTTAAGAGCAATATATAATATTTCTGAGAGTGTCATAATTTTCAAAACGACGAGTTTAACCTCGCCAACATCCTAAAGTTTTAAAATTATGCTGTTAATGTAGTCTACTGAGCTAAGGTCTACCCTAATTTACCCTATTTTTGCTTGTAACTTTCGGGAGTTGTTCAACTCTTTTGGCTATAACTTTTTCAGCATAAGAGAAAATCATTCTGATCTTTTTGTGGATGATAGTAATGATGTTGCGGAATCTTCTATATGTTGAAAAGGGCGTGTGCCATCACTGAGGAATAAATGGTAGCTCTTCAAAATCTGTCACTCTGTTTTTGCATAAAACGAAAATTGATACAATTTTCTTTTTTGCGCTTTCAGCGTGAACGTAATTGCAAATTTTTTAATATTGGATTATAAACGACAGAGATACTAACAAAAGGCGACCGGACGATTTGGTGTGCCTTCAGCGACAAGGAGATTATGACAGTACGAACATCATCAGGTCGATGCGTGCAGATCATGAAATTTCATATTTTTTGAAGAGCACATCCGCAGTTTGAAAAATAACTGGTGGCAACCCTGTGTGATCGGTGAATACGGGTACTACTAATAATGTGTGTAAGTGCTAAATAGATCGAATTATTATTTTGGTACCGAGAGCCATTTTAGGTTAAATTTTCTTGATTTTCATAGGGTTTTCAGGCTTAACTTGCAATAGAACCAAAAGGGACAATCCGATTATAACTTCTTCAGCACTTGAAAAAAATGATGCACGCGAGCACATTATTTATATTTAATGTATTTTTAACAAGTTGACGCTAAAATAAAACGTGTGCCTCTAATTTGAAATTTTTAATTTTTCAAAATTGAAATCGGACTATTTTGTAGATTTTCCCATATAGCAAGTTGAATGTTTGAGAGTCTTTTAGATATCTTGTGCAAATAAAGCATATACATTAGGCAGGGCCGCTGTCTCTACAAAAAAATATTTCCAGTCACTCCACTCCGGTTGACTGAAAAGATACTAAAGTTGACTGCTTTTCGAGAGAAATTTAAAAATTTTATTTTTTTGTTTATGTTTTTTCACACATTTTTACGTTTGTTCATAATGCGAAGAAAAATATTTTCGAATTACAGATTTGAACTTCTTCAGATTTTGAAAGTTGAAAAAACGCAGTTTCATTTTTCTATTTTTCGAACTGTTTCTTATACGTTTTACGTTTTATTAGAAATTGAGATTTTTTAGCTTTAATATGGCGCCAAATCTTTGTTTGAGACTTTGAATAATAAACTACATATTTAGAAAGGTTGAAGGGTTATCAATTTTTTGTACGGTAACTTTTGCTTGTGTCCTTGGAAGATATGATACTTTTGCAAAAAAATTAAATCTTTTAGATCCATTTCACATTATACATACCCTCACTCTCAGAGAACATATCCATGGAAGTTATAAGGACTTAAATTTTACGTAAGGCAAGATAATTTGTGTGGAATATACTAGAAGGTTCGTTACATGGTCCTAGCTTCCACATTTATACTTTAATAAGATAATCAAATATCAAGTCATAGTGTATTCCGTGCACCAGTATAGAAGTTAAGAATGATTTAATATTACTTAGGATAGAGACAATTGTGTGGGAGGTACAAGAAGGGGTGTAACCATGTGCATAATTAATTGATTCCTTAGCTCCTTTCGAGAGTTATCGTGTAGACCAGCCAGACGAACGGACCGCCGGACGAATATGGCTCAAACAACTTAAAAAGTTGTGAAACGGATTTGGTCCAAACATACTTGGGGTCTTAAGTCACTCCTTCAATGCGTTACACTTTTGCTGTCCCAAATGATATATACCCTCCTACTCCGTAGAGTGAGGGTGTAAGCGTGTAAGTAGAACATCGGTTTACTAAATAAATCATTCAAACGTCTTATATATGCGTGTACGTCGGCGTCAAGCTTAAAAGACGCCAGTGCTTAAAGTCCAAATAAAAGATACATTTTCGATTTATTGGAAAATATTTAAAAAAAAATCGCTAAGTTCAATAATAAAACGCCACATTGCCACTACAGTTATTGGCCTCATCATCATCATCGTTGCCAACAACAAATAACAACAACATCATCATCATCGTCGTCGACGTTGTGGTGTCGTAGCTTTAGTAGACTTCGTAGTCGTCGCTTGGTTGGCTGTCGTGTTATTGTATCATTGTTAAAAGCATATCGTAAACGAAACGTTGAAACGTACAAACCAAACCATACGTATGAATGTGTACATATGTATGAATGTAGGTGCACATTCATTCGTCTGTACTCTGTTGCTCATTCCCCCCAAAAAACACACATATGTATGTACATACATTGTACAGCACAGACTAACTAACACATGGGCTCTCTGCATACATATCTCTTCACACAAACACACACACACATGGTTGGTTGGTTGTTTGGTATGGTTGGGTGTACATATGTACCCACTACATGTCGTATGTAATCGTCGTCGTCGTCGTCGCCGCCGTACTTACGACGAGGAGTGTTGTGTGCGCTATGCTTTTCTTGGTGTTGTTTTTGTTGTTATTCATTCTTGCCTGCCTGCCTTGCTCTGCTCGTTCAGCTCTGCCCCAAGAGCAACGCAGTGTTTATTGTGGGTCTGCCGACTGTCGTCGTTGTGTTGTCATCAAAATTTCAGCAGTCTACTACGTAAAGTAGTCGCAGTGAGTAACGAACGCGCTTTTTGCATATCACAAAAAAAAAAAAAAACAAAATAAATAAAAAGACGGTTTCAAAGAAAAGTGGCAAAAGAAAAAAAGCAAGAAATTCCTATAACGCGCCAATTAAATTGAGATATTTTTTTCTAGCATCCCTCCCCCCATCTCAAAAGAAAAAATAAAATAAAAACAAACGATATCGAAACGGAAAGAAGTAAATCATATATTTTTTTTATTTAAACAAAATTGTGAGTTTTGATTTATTAGAAAATATTTAAGATATTTTGTTAATTTTTAAAAAATAAAACAAAAAAGCTGAAATAGCTGATAGAAAAAATACATAGCTACCTAGCTTGTATTTTCAAAAAAAAAAATCTCCACACAACAACAAAACAAACGATCTGCTATTTTGCCCCCTCTCCCAACATACACTCACTCTCTGGCGAAAAAAATATATAGTTTCAAAAAAGAGCACGAAGCAAAAAACAATCGTACAATAATCTTGACGTAATCGCCGCAAAAATATTTTAACGACGTCGTCAAAACGTCGACAAACGCGACAAAAGATAAGCAAATTCAACCCAACAAAATAACCAGCAACCACCAAACGACGACGACAACGACGAGCCAGCACAACAACCAACCAACCAACCATCATCACCAACACTGAATATCAAACAAAACTGCCTGCCTGCCAGCAACAATAACAAAAACGATAATATTCATACGTACGTAGTACTCTCCTCAAATACTCATCGCAACAACAACAGCAACGACGACATGAAATGACGGTATATATATGTATACAATTACGTTGAGAGTAGAAGTTCGCGCTGTGTGTGCGTGCGTTTCTTGTGTTTAGAGTAGATCAAGCAGCAGCAGATCACAACACACAACACTGTGGAATACAAGTAACGAAATAACCGATCTGAGCCGTAAGCCTTATCTTCTATACACCACACATGCATACGTTTTTCTTCTCTTTCACATACATACATCCCCACCAACCATCCAACGTTCATACGTAGATGTCTGTGTGTGTGTGTTTAGTATACGTCGTTCGTACGTATACAAAATACGACGACGTCGCTATTGCTATAAAAAAATATTTTTATTTTTATTTTTGCTTGAGATTGTTGATTTTTTTATTGGCACTTATTTTGTTTCGTTTCAAAAATATACATATACATACATACGTTTTTTTAGCAATTCAAATGCTTTTCTTGGGGATTTTCGATAGAGTTAAAACGTTTATTATATACGTATGTACCTTCAAACATACATAGACTACATTCATAGACTTGCATACATTTGTACGTAGTAGGTAGGTCCGACTGACTGTATTTATGTATGTCAGTGCATATGTCAGTACTCAGTTGTAGAATTAATTGTTTTGCCGAGAGTTTAGTAATTACCGTATAGTGAGCGAATTGTTTAATGTTCTTAGTGAACACTGAACACACTAAACACGTATATTTGTTAGCCATTGAAATAGAGCGAATGAATATGCTGGCAAACATTCATGCAACTTCAATCAAACGTTTGCTTCTTGCTCTCTTCTTTGAAAAAAAAAACGAACAAAAAAATGTTGCATTTTCATAGTACCATCATATTATCAATTCAGAATAGGCCGGCTGCATATCCATAGAGTGTGTTTCGAGAAGAACGATAGAGGAAATTTACATTCACACACATTTTTATTAGTAATACCCCTGTTCAATTGGTAGCTTACTACTCTCTTAGCTATGTTGCCAGATTTTTCCTGTTAATCCATTTACGAAAAACCAGTGTAGCAACGTTGCCACCTTATCAAGTCTCTTAATTGTAAGCTAGTAAGTCCAATCGAACAGGCCTAATAATTACGGATGCTTTTTGAGGTTTAATTTTTCCCATAAAGATTAAGCGCTATTTTTTGGATTTATTGCACAGCTTGGAAAATAGATTATGGCGGAAACAAAAATAAATTCAGCATCGATCTGTCACAAAATTACAGATCTAGGTTGGACCCTTAATCGTGCTGGTTACAAACGTTGTAATGTATACGGCTTTCTTATACAGTCAGAGACTAAAGTTTACGACCTTCAAATTTGAATTAATAGCCTTGTCACACTGCATGAGAAATCTAGCTTAAATGACATAAGGCCGATTTACAAATGTCAGAGCCCATACAAAGTTGACATTTGAAAATCGACCTTATATCATTTTAGCTCGATTCCGCATGCAGTGTGACAAGGCTATAAGACCTTTTTAGATACACAATAGGCCTGTTCGATCGGGCTTACTAGCTTACAATTAAGAGACTTGATGGGAACATTTTTATCCATTGGTTTTATTTCAATAAATCAGAGATTAAAATCTGGTACCACCTTACTCGGCAACGAAGAGAGCAGAGAGAGAGATTAAGCTAGTAAATTCCATACAAATATTATGTCGAACAGACATAATAGGCCTGTTTACAAATGTCGGATCCCATACAAATTTGACATTAGGCCTGTTCGATTGGGCTTACTAGCTTAATTTTTGTATGGAATTTACTCACTTAACAAGAAAATAGCTTACTACTCTCTTAGTTGTGTTGCCAGATTGTTCCTGTTAATCCATTTGAGAAAAACCAATGTGTAGCAACGTTGCCACCTTAACAAGTATCTTAATTGTAAGCTAGTAAGCCCATTCGAACAGGCCTATTATGCCATTTCAAGCTTAAATCGATCGAATTCGCATGCAGTCTGAAAATATAACTTTAACCGGATTCAAAGTTGTACAATAAATTTTGAAGTGTAAACAGCGTTTTATTTTTTAAGCAAATTTACATTAATTTTCTCCAACTGTGAACACGTTTTTAAATGAATTAACAAGAAAAATCTGGCAGCAATGCTAAGAGAGTAGTAAGCTACTTTCTTGTTAAGCGAGTAAATTCCAAACAAAAATTAAGCTAGTAAGTCCAATCGAACAGGCCTAATAATAAGGTTGCTTTTTTAGAGGTTACATTTTCCTCATAAAGTTTAGGCGATCCCATATTGGTCAGATCTGGCCACTTCCTCATGAACAGACTAATAGGGGTTTATATCCTTGTCAGACGGCATGCGAAATCCAGTATAAACTCCATAAGGTCGATTTACAAATGTCATAAGGTCGATTTAAAAATCTCAGATGCCATACAAATTTGACAGTTAAAAATCGACCTTATGTCATTTAAACCAGATTTCGCATGCAGTGTGACAAGACTATTAGACAAACCAAATATTTTGGCAAAAACTTGTTGCACAAAATCTAATGTGGGGTTTGGAAAAACGTCTCTTTTCACAAAGCCGATTATTCACTACACACATCTGACTTCAACCACTCACACGCAATTGTTTTGTGCAAAACCATTTTTGCTGAGATTTTGAAGTGACAACATTTGCTCAAATTGCTACTTAAGACAATACGTTTTACAAAGAGTGGTTCTTAATCGATCGGTATAATAAACCCTGGGTCTATCTCGCTCTCTTTTTGGGTGGTACAAACAAATGCACAAAGACATAAATAATACCCTAGTGGAGGGTATGTGGGTAGGGTGTACATATAATTAGAGGCAGCGGACAAACGTGTAGATTTAGGTTGGACCATTATAATCGTGCTGCGACCCGGCAAAGTGAGTTCACTATAGGCCTAGAACGTTATAATACAGTCAGAGACTAAAGTTTAAATACACCCTTCAAATTTGGATTAGGTTTTCGCCAGACGTGTACAAGTAACTCGCTTCCAAACATATTGAATTTGCATTAATTAATAGAATTTCATATTATCTTAATTTAAACTTCAAATTTGAAAAATATATTTAAACTTTAATCTCTGACTGTATGTATGTACGTGTTCCACGGTATATATGTACATTTAAAATCATGAAAAAAATAAATAATTTTTTTGTAAATTGTTACATTGAAGCAATTTAATATTTAGTTTTGCTATGAAATTGTTTTTGTTTTTCAAAATACGTTCCTTTACTATTAATCATTACACGCCGTGTAGACTGTATTATACAGATAAACATATCTGTATGTTCTCGCCTGTGTGTCTGTGTATTGTTGTAGTAAGTGTGTATGGTTTCATATTGTCTATATGCCTAATAAGGACTATCCCAAAACAATATATATTTTTTGATTTTTTTCTGGCGAATTTTTCATTCATAAATTCAGGATTTCATGAAGAAGTGAATCCCGAACCGCGGTATTATTTGGGGAAATCCCGTTATTACAAAAACGGAAAAATGTGACAACACTGATCAACATTCCTCATCAAAATCAAAACAAATTCAAAAAGTAGCAGTATGTCATGAAATATTTATCTCTTCTTCTTCTACCAACTGCAGCCAAAAATATTATAAAGTAACAGTGTGATTTATTTGTATTATTCTATAGATTTTGAAAATGTCTTCTTTTTGTTTTTCCTACATGGAATTGCTCTAAAGAAAAACAAAAATACCGGGATTTTTAAAGTACAGTCCCATTTAGCATCCTTACCATAAAGCCTGCTTTACACAGATGCCCCTCCAACACATTCGGTGATACAAGGTATGCTTTACACTAGACATTTTATCGTGTTTACTCTCCCCTTGGCTTGTGTTGCTCAAACATATTCGCTTGTGAAATTCCTTTGGCGGCAAGTGCGATAACTTGGAGCGAATGAGTAATAATATCCTAAATACGTACATAACGTATACGCCACCAAAGTGCTTATACAGGGATTGCACAATTTCTAGTTATTTTTTCGCAATTTGAAATGAAATGATATTATTTATCGATTTAAATTTCTTTAGTCAATTTGGATTTCTTATAGAATTCATACAGTTCAAGTTTTCAATTATATAAATAAATAAATATCAGAATAAATCGAAATAACAAGAAATCTTTGGGGGATAGTCCTTATGTTAGCGTACATTTATTTTTTTATTGACCATAACAACTGAGAACTAATAAGAAATTTGCTTTTAATTAAATGTCAATTCGTCTGGCATTTTTATAAATGACGTACGATTATATTCAATATATGTATATGTATATATGTACATAAGTAAACTGCAATCTATTCGTATTCGAATACAGTAGCTACAAGACCCAATAATTTACATCTAAATAAGAGTATATACATTAGGATGGCCCGAATGACGACAAATGCATATATCAAACTAAAAACGCTAGTTTCCTTTATGAAAAGCGTGCAAAATAACTAAACGATTCGATTAATGAACCCAGTGCAAATGGAAAAGCCTGGATCGAAATCTATCAGCAAGAAAAATGCAACGTCGACCATGAACACCAAAATAGTGAGTAGGTTGTTCCATAATAAAATAAGTATTTTACCTTTTTTATAAAAGTATTATATATTATATTATATATATAATTATAATAGCCTTGTCACACTGCATGCGAAATCTAGTTTAAATGACATAAGGTCGAATTATAATTGTCAGATCCCGTACAAATTTGACATTTGAAAATCGACCTTCTGCCATTTAAACTAGATTTCGCATGCAGTGTGACAAGGCTATAAGACAAAACTACTTCGTGACGGGGCTGACTGGAACAGGCTTTTTTAGACACACAAAATATTTGCAAAAAAATGTGCTACGAAAAATGCGACATAATACATACAAACTCTGGAGTTGCCACACAAATACACAATTTTGTGCAAATCAGCGTTTTGTCCAAATATTTTGTGTGTTGAAAATGGCCTTAACATATTTTTTACATTTGCACTGGATTCTTCGAATCGTATGACTATAGCGGACTGAAATATTGATTGAGTATACTTTGTGTTTTTTTTTTTCATATAAAGTTGGGCCACACCAGTATATATACTCGTATATGTACATATTCGCATGAACACTCGCCATTTGTACATATAAAAAGTACTCACAGTTGGCCGACTAACTCAAGAAAGTTGCAACAATATGCAACCGACCTTAACAAAGTACAGCGAGAATACGTGAACGTTTATTAAAGGAGTGTAAAAAATGGAATGGCTGGAAATATTGAGATACTTGCAAAACAATCATAATGCAACACTTGGTATAGGCATGAGAACACTTGTTGATAGTGTTGGTATCTTGTTGTGAGAATGATTATATTAATGTTGTAATATTGCTTTAAAACATGATTCAGAGCAAAATAAGTGGGTTGTCTCAACATTTTCTAAAAGTTGAATTTGTTTACGAACGCATTGTGATTGACGAAATGTATTTCGCCAAATGAAATTAGGTGGAACTATCCACTGCAAGTGGAATAAAATTGACTTTTGGAAATGAAGAAGAAATATCTTCTGGGCTAGACGAAGAAGTGTATTTTGGAGAAGACGAAAATGTGTCGTCTGAACGTGACGTAGAAGTGTTTTCTGAAGGGAAGGAAGAAATGTCTTCTTAAGCGACGAGGAAGTGACATAGAAGAATATTCTAGAAGTGACTTTCAGTCACTGTCTGCAGCATTGGAAAAGAATTGAGTAATTGAATACACAATACTTTCGACACAAACTATTTGGTTATAGCCTTTTCACACTGCATAAGAAATCTAGCTGAAATGACATAAGGTCGATTTACAAAATGTCAGATCCCATATAAATTTGACATATGAAAATTGGCTTTATATCATTTCGAGCTGAAATCGATTGATGTCGCATGCAGTCTGAAAATGCTATTATAAATCCTTGATCCACACTTGTGAATATTAGGGCTATTTTTCTTTAAGACTGGATAACTAAGCGGCGATAACAAAAATCTAAATAAAATGTTAAAATGTTACACAAAATAAAAAAAATTAAAATTTCCGCCAATATCAATGTGTGTATAAAATATTTTTGGAAAAAATAATTTTATGTTAAAAATTTTGGACTTAGTCTGGATAATTATCCTGCTTAACGCCCGTTTTCATGTAGCTCCGTTAGAGTTAACCAAGAGTTATAGATGTCAATGTTCACACAGACTGATATCTATAACTCTCGGTTAGCCCTTACTTTAGGTTAACGGAGCTACATGAAAACGGGGGTAAGACAAATTTATGGTTATCGAGGCTAAGTCCAAAAAAAATTGGAAAATTTGTTTTGATACAAATATTTATATTGTAGTTGGCGACAATGTGAAAAAATAATTTTTTATTTGGAGTAAAAATTAAATTTTTATTAACGTTTTTTTATCACAGCTTGTTATCCAGTCTTAAAGAAAAACTATTGGTTGACAAGCCATTACAATTTGTATGGATTTTTGGCCTAGAAAATAAAAGCACAGTTAATTAGAAACGGCAATAAAATGAAATTAGCTTGAAATTCAGAGCTAAGAATTAGCAAGCTTTCGCGTTGCGTTTTACAAAATGAGGGGTTAAATAAATGCACACACCAGTCAGATTTCCGACAAAGTGCAATTTGTAGTTTAAACTTTCGTTCACAGTTCAGTCTTAATACCTCTTTACACCAGATCAATTAACAAAAACAGATGATTATGACAAATCAACACGTTTTCAGGAGAACAAATAACCATAAGAATAAATCGTAATACTCCCAAGGTTGTTGATTCAAAACAGCTGACAGGTTATTCGTGATGTTTACTTTGTTTTGGCTCTCACTCGCTCTGTACCATTGAAAATTAATCGAAGAAACATGCGATTCAATGGAAACTCGCTGTCGGTATAAAAGTATGATGCATATTTATGAATGTAAAAGGAAAAAAACATGAAATAACGACGTAATCACCTTGCCACAAACGATATTGCACAAAAGTACCACACACTCACATACACTCATACAAAAACAGCAGTGTAAAATGCACTGCAATGGACACGAGATGTCAAAAAACCGCATGGATGAGAATGAGTGTATATGTGTGCCATGGGATATGCATATTTGTGTTCATTAGTGAATACGTAATGTGGCGGACGAGTGCGTACGAACATCTGACGGCCGACTGCGACGTATGTATGCATGTAAGTACGTAACTCGTATATGCGGAATTTATGCTTTCAAGTTAATGACGTTATTGGTTAAATTGTATGTGATGCTTCCGTCTTTCGTTTATTACGCGCTCTACAAATATTTCCACGACATGAAAATTTTCAACAGACAACATAAAGAAAAGCACAAGAAGACGAAGTAAAATAAAAACAAAATGAAAAGAAAAAAATTATCAAGTGTCAATTACCTTTTAACACTAAGTGCATCATCATATCAATACAATGATTAGGAGTTGTTGTTGTTGTTGGTCATTTTATGAACATACATACAAAAGAGCAAATAAATAAATGTCAGTCCGTCCGTCTGCACACATGCATGGAAAACAATCGCGCGCATATTTATAACCGAATGACGCGATGTGGCCGGGTAGTCAACGAACCGATAAATGTGTGTAGTTACTATTACTAATTGGTGGCACTATTTACATTCACTCGACAAAGTATGCGTACATTGACATTTCCTCAAGTTTCATTGACGATTTTTTCTTTTTACTGGGTGAGGCAATGTATTTTTTTAATGAAAAACATTGATTCTGGTTGTGAAATTTGTTTTTCATTAAAAAACAACAAAATTATTACTTTTGCCTCACCTTGTATAATTTAATTTACGTCCACACAGGAACGTGTGTAGGGAGAAGGGAATTTGCACTAAAAACTCATCAAGCTAAATAATAACAGCATTCTAAAGTGGAAATAACTTTTATCGTTTACTTAAATACACTTCTAGTAAACGATACAATCAATAAATAAATTGTAAATTGATATAACATGGTTCTTAGACAAAACGATGCATTATTAGGACGAAAGATTTTTTTATTTGGAGTGAAATTGTAACTTTTATTTAGGTTTTTGTTATCACAGCTTAGTTATCCAGCCCCATTATCATATCATACCCATTACTAGGCGAATGACTAATATTATCCTTAATAAACATAACTCATACGGCTCGAGCACACTTTCCCATTGTGCTCATTTTAACGAACGAGTCGCTGCATTCAGTATAAAAGTGGGTTATTATTTGTATACGTCTCGTACCATTTTATGAAAAATTGAAATAAAAATATCTTAAAAAATCATTTTTTTATCAAAGCAAAGTGAAATGTGTTTCACTTTGGAAATATAAGGGCTTACTAGCTTAAAGATAGAAGACTTTATAAGGTGCCAACATTGTTATCCATTGGTTTAATTTAAATAAATCAGAGATAAAAATCAGGTAAATAAGATAGTAGTAAGCTACTTTCTTGTTAAAAGAGTCCAGCCTCTGAAACTGACAAAAACTTTGTTCACTCGACCCAATGTTCGCTCAAGAGAAATGTTAAATTTGTCAAGTTCTCGTCATAATCTACCTTCCAGTTGTAAATCTTGATGTGTAAACAGTGCTATAGTAGCAACTCTCAAGAAAATGTCCATCCAGAATTATCTTTAAGCATGCGTCTTGAGACGTGTAGAGTTCATGGCATTCATACAATTTCATGACCTAAAGTACACTAATATAGAGTGGTGTTTACACAGGAACATTTATTTTACAACTTGGAATCTGATTATACTTCTCTGAAGACTTTTCAGAAAAAAATATTGTTTCATTCAGTAGATACACAGAGTGTAGAATTATTGAATGTTGAAATCTCGTAGTGTTAAATAATGAAAAATGTATGAGTATACATATTTCATGAGAAAATATGAAAAAATGTGTGTTTTCGTCATAATCTACTTTCAAGTTGTGCTATAAATCTTCATGTGTAAATACTCCTAGATCTTGAAAACAATGCAATTCTTCATCAAAGAACCGATATTTTTGATATACTGGTTCATAAAAAGTTAGAATTCAAAACATTCAAAAGATTTTTATCACATTTGTTGGCTGGCAAATGTCCACAAAACTACTCTTTTAGGTTGAAAATTTATTTAAACCAAGATTTGTATTCCAAAACATATACCGACTGTTGTATATTTACTTATAGTCTTGTCACACTGCACGCAAAATCTAGCTAAGGTCGATTTTAAAATGTCAAATTTATATGGGATCTGACATTTGTAAACCGACCTTATGTCACTTCATCTAGATTTCGCAAGCAGTGTGACAAGGCTATTACATCAAAAAAATTCTCGTAGACAAAAGTTAACGACACACATTAATGACAAGTTTGTAGCTATACTTTTGCCTCCGTATGTAAGAACTCTGAATCGTATATCTCCTCTCTAAGTGCAGTGCCACCGTTGTTTGTTACTTTTGTTTTTAAAATCTTATGGATTTTGTTAATGGTGCGCGCGTATCTTTTCACTTTCATCTATTTTCTTCTATGGCCAGAGGTATGTGGGGGATCTTTGCCACCCCACTATCAATATGGGTTTGTTATATGTTGTTGATATGGAGGGTGCCAGGGTGAGTGTGTGTGCAATGTGTATTTTTCTTTTTATCAATTAAGTTGTTTAATTTGTGTATACAATACTAATTAATTAACATTAATTTATACGTGTATACCTCCTCCTACCGCTCATGACAATAGTAGAGTATGATTTTCGTAAAACGTACATCGTACACACAGCCACAAAAGTATGAGTAGCATTCACTACCACACATACATACCTGTTTTTTAAAAGTCCCTGAGTGGGGTGGGGAAGGGATTTTAAAAAAGATTAAAAGATTGCGAGCTTGGCGGGCACACGTAAGTGATGTCATCTGTTTGTGGTTGTATTACGTAGTGCCGTTTTTGTGCAATCTTTATATTTTTTTTCGGGTAAAACCTTTAATCCTTCAATGTAGACGACGACATCTTTGTTTTATAACTTTTGTGTAAATACGTCGTAAGTGTAGACGGACTTGTGGTTTAACGCGAACGCGAATTGTAGTGATTTTTTGTTAAAGAAACAAATAAAAGTAAATACCACTTTGAAGGTGGTACCTTAAAGATTCAATGGGAGGCTACATTCAAATTTAGCACCAAAAAAACGATGAAATTGTATACTCGCTAAACTGGACGCAAAGCTAAATTTGCATTAAATCCTCCTAATAGCCTTTTCACATTTCATGCGAAATCGAGCTAAAGTGACATAATGTCGATTTACAAATGTCAGATCCCATACAAATTTGACATTTGAAAATCGACCTTATGTGATTTAAAGCTTCGCATGTATTCTGAAAATGCTATAACATTTTCAATTTCATTAATTCGTGCTATACTATGTTATCCTTAATTTTATACATTTTATAGTTTAACATTTTTGATATACCACACACTGTTGCCTAATCGATCTTAATTTTGGGAAGACACAGATTCTTGTTTTTTCCACTCGTATTAGTTGTTAATAGCAGCAACATCTAATGCGATATTCTAATCAGGCATGGGGAGGGTATATGATTATTGATGTATATGATGCATACTGTGTCACGATTTTTTGGCGTGAATAATAATGCCTCAAGATTTTCTGAAGTCATCGCGTACAAAACAAAACAATGCTTAAACATAGGTAATGATGGCATTGCCATCCACCCCACATGCATGGGAATTTGTAATTTATGTAAATTAATTTAAAACAGAAACACTATTTTCTGATTCGAAATCTACAAATATAAAGTATTTTTCAGCTATTACGTAATTTGTTCGCTAGAAAAATAGTACTCATATTCTAATATCTTAAAATGGGAATCATTTCGTGGACAACAAATTTGAGCTTGTGCATATAGTAGTTTAGTGACAGAACTCTGTAAACTGTAAATCGACCTTGAGCTGAAATCAATCGATTTCTGCAGCTTAGTTATCCAGACCTCTTATGTTATTTCAGCTAGATTTCGTATGCAGTCTGAATCGACAAGAAAAATGTGGCAGCAACACTAAGAGAGTAGCAAGCTACCTTCTTTATAAGCAAGTAAAAAAATTCCATAGAAAAATTATGCTAGTAAGCCCAATCGAACGGGCCTAATGTTTCACATTACAATGCTTAGGTGCGGGCAACCGCGTCTTTTTCAGACCCCTGGTTAATGTACATATATTAAATGTATTAATAAAAACTGAAATAGAGCAATGGGTCATGAAATATTTAGAGAGTGAATGTTGGCGTTCGTGCGAGTATAGATGGGTGGTTCTTCTTTAAAGTTCATTACCCCATAAAGAGAGAGAGAGGGAAATAACAAACACAATTGTAATATTTCCAAATTCCAATTTATTTAGAATAATTATATATGTACATACATGCATTAGGGTTGAACGCGAAATGATTCACTCATATAACAAATTAAATTTCACTGGGAATGAATTGTTCCTTTAAACTTCCAATCCTGATTTTAGGTATTTTCGAGTTTCTTCTGCTTTCATTCTTCGTTTTGATCGTCTTATTACTATTACAACGCAAATAAGTGAAACCTATTCCCGCCTGCAGGGAATAGAAAATTCACCTTTTATTCTCGAAAAGGATGATTAGTTTCGCTTAAACTGCATTCATTTTTTATGACAAATCTTTAATAGCCATGTCACACTGCATGCGAAATCTAGCTGAAATGACTTAAGGTCGATTTTCAAATGTCAATTTTGTATGGGATCTGACATTTGTAAATCGACCGTATAACATTTCAGTTAGATTTGGAATGCAGTGTGACAAGGCTATAAGTGCCAATATGAACTCTGATTAAGGTGGAACTTTCTTAAATCGATTATTTCACATTGCCATGAATGAAATTTAGGTCCCCCTAATCATTATTTTCAAATCCACACATGGATATGTCCGTATCTACATACGTACTGGTCGATTTACAAATGTCAAATTTGTATGGAAACTGGCATTTGTAAATCGACCTTATGTCATTTCAAGCAGAAATCGATTAATTTCGCATGCAGTCTGAAAAGGCTACATAAATTTTACTTACCATATCGAAGAATAACCAATTTTTTATCTAGATTTTTTAGTAATCTTTAGTTCAAATATATATTATAAGCTCCATACAATGAGGAAGAATATAAATAAGTTTTCAAATAAACCTATGTCAGCAAAACTTCTTGGAATCACTGTACATATTTTATCGGCCGCCCAAATATAATCTTATTTGTTGTTGTTGCTTTTCTGCTTTATTAATTCCCTAATTGTGGGTGTCAATACTATTTTTATCAAAACAAAAAATCTCACTTAATGGCATAACGAAGCGGAAAAATAATTTTCACAATCAAATAAATAAACTGCGAACTTCCACAAAAAAACAACACAAAACATTGAACGGCCATTAAAAGCATACAACAAACAAAGTGTTGGAAGAAGGATGAACCAACAAACGGATGAAGTTGGGCCATATGGCGCGAAAAGCGTCAAGCACAAAACACAGAGAGAGAGAAATACAAACTGTAGAATAGAATACATCGATGCGGATGGAGGCGAGGCTTGAATGGCCTTATAGGGTGTTTAATTATTTTCCACACGTGACTATTGAGAAGCAAATGCATCCACAACGAGTCACTTGTTTGGTATGGATTTTGGGCTGGCGGCATCATTAGGCCATGTGCTGAAGAATTGGGTTGATCGGATGAGCTACTGGCGAGCCAGTCGTAGTAGTCATATGAATGATGTTGAGTTCCGTTATTAAATAACAAAGTTCAATCTTTCCAATAAAACCAGAAATTTGAAAAAAATCACTACTTTTTTATAGCCGATTCTAATTTAAAAAGTTACATGGCCCACCCTATATATGTACTCCATTCTGCGTATGGTAAATATTATCATCAATAAAAATAAATCATACGCCACTAATATATGGGGATATTTTAAATTAGTAATGTCTGCAAAACAAGCTAATTACTATCACCACTGTATACAGCTTAGTCGACGTCGCTGCGTCTCTCTTGATCAGCTGATTGGGAAACCCATACGAATTGCACACTTATGGTCTTGTCACACTGCATACGAAACTTACAAATGTCAGCTCCCAAACATATTTGACATTTGAAAGTCGACCTTATGTCATTTCAGCTAGATTTCGCAGGCAGTGTGGGAAGGCTATTGCATCTAATCGGAAATTAACACATTAACGCCCAAAGAAAACTGTTAGTCAAAAATTTGGAGGTGTGTTATTGGGATATAAGGCAGTAATAGGTTAAAGAAAACGCAGCGTCGAAATAAACGATTTTAGACAATAGGCCTGTTCGATTGGGCTTACTAGCTTACGAGAGAGATCTTAAATGGATCAACAAGAAAAATCTGGCAGCAACACTAAGAGAGTAGCAAGCTTTTTTCTTGTTAAGCGAGTAAATTCCATACAAAAATTAAGCTAGTAAGCCCAATCTAACAGGCCTATTGTCAACTTTTTTTACACTAGCTGTGTTTTTTCATAATGTTGATTCTCACAAATGCTAACGAATATCCTAACGAGTTCATTTATATGGATTAAAGTTAGCGGGGACCGAAAATGAATGAACAAATGACTATTTGTGTAAGTGTGACCAACAGCCTTTTTTTCTATTGATATAAACCCAAAAATTCATATTTTCCGGACTTGGTATTTTTTATATGGACTTTGACAGGTGAAATCCGGAAATATGGATTTTGATTGCAGCTCGATTTCGCCTACAGTCTGAAAAGACCATATATACGCTAACGTATAAACGTTACGAAAACCCCACCATACACATATAGTATGTGCCAATGTTGCCAATTTTTTCCGCATTGTCACAGTAATGTTATCAATTATTGTTTTCTTTGAAAAATTGCTATTTAAATGATCCGAAAAATACCACTAATAGAAAAATAGACTAAAATAATACTAGAAATCAAGTGCTACGCCATATACAGCGTCATATTTATAAGCAAGCAAAATTGGTAATAACCCCACCCACCCATAACCAACAACAAGTCTCTTCACCAAAGACTGTGACGAGAAGATAGTCGACAATCGCATTTTGACACTACAAAAGAGCGCGGTTTGTCTGCCATAACAGTTGTTTATTTATGATTCTATGTGTTGTATCTTAGCACAAGAAGCATCATCATCATCATGCATACATATCCATTGATAGTATGTATGTTACATACACTCAGCCGAACACGCAGTTGTTACGTAGTGTACGACGACTAGAATACGCATACAACGGGGTCTGAGAAATTCGTTGAAAAACACGTGCTAACAATTAAGGCAATAGATAGCCAGACAAGAAAATAAAAACACATTTCACCTCCCGTTCGTTTCTCCATTTGTTGTGGTGTGGAGAAAAAGTTCTTAGATGGGTGTCAAATGAGAGTGAGAGAAGAAAACGAAAATATGTAATTATGTGAAATTTTAATAATTTGTAAATGTTTAATAAGGTGAAAATGAAACAGCTGTTTATGGTTAAAAACAACATTTCATGCGAGCCACCACTTCGTGCTTTCATTGCCTCATTTTGTACACCAGAAACACACACAGTCAAAGTGGTTGAGTTTTCCTTTCTTTTTTCGTTGTATTTGTTTTATAATTATGTAAATTTGTCACATAATTTTTGGTAATTTTTTATCTATTTTTACCTTGCTTTACGTACCAAACTAACGCACCAGTGTAACACATAGAACAAAACAAAAAACACACGGTAATCCTTACACCAACAACAATAACATACGGACAAAAACGAATTGTACATCGTTATGTCGTCGTATTTCAAGTACGAACTCGTTGTACTCGTATGTTTTTGGTGCACGTTTAATATCTACTTACCGTTAGTATAAATAATGACAATGATGGTGACGACGACGACGACTCGTGTTGTAAAGACAGTAGCCTTGAACTTCGTTGTTCTGGAAGGTTGCTCTCAGTGATTGTAGCAAAAAATGGTAATGCGTATATACATGTGTACATACTTATGGATACATACTACATACACATGCATGTATTTACTTACATTCATATTTTTTATTATTTAGCCTAAAAGCCAATGATAATTTAAAAAATATACCATCTTATTTTTTGTATTGAGGAAAAATATTTAATTTATTAAAAGCGGTAACCGCTACAGTTTTCAAAGTGCCGACGAAATCCAGCCTTGCTCGTTAGATTTCAGAGAAAAAAGATTGTTGTAGCCTTTTCAGACTACATGCTAAATCAAACGATTTCAGCTCTAATGTCAAATTTGCATAGGATTTGTAAATCGACCTTACGCAGGGGCTATTCGTTAAATAACTATAGTAGATTACGACATGTCGTATGGTTTAAATAGGCCCTTGATTTGTATATAATAGGTTTGTTCGGTTGGGCTTAACAAAAAATTGCTATTTGTTTATTAGAGCTGCAAAATTTTTCTTCCTTATAGCCTTTCCAGACTGCATGCGAAATCAAACGGGTTAAGTCTGAAATGACATAAGGTAGATTTTCTACCTTTGTATAGGATTTGACATTTGCAAATGTCATTCCAGCTAGATTTCACTTGCAGTGTGAAAAAGCTATTAAAGCCAATCTAACAAAATCCATTTTTTCGAGATTGTATCATGAAACTTACTACAATTTGTATGGAAATTGTGGAAGATTTCTTCCCAAAATCCACTAAAAATATATTATAACCGAACATGACTTAACTCCGGTTCACCATCAGTTTGAAAAGGCTATTTATAATTTAATAAAACCCATTAATAAAATCTATTTGAAATGAAAAATTGACATTTTCGAATTAAAACTGTTTTAACGCTATGGAATAACACACCCTTGATGGGTTAAACATCTTATGTAAACAAAATAGTTGGCAACGCAAAAATTCCTGTTGCACAATTGGCCAAGTCAGAGAGGGAGAAACGCAAAGAGCGTAAAGAAAGCTCGCTCATTGTATGTTACTTGCAGAAATCCGAGCTATGCCAAGGAACAGAGATAATAGGGCTGTTTTTCTTTAAGACTGGGATAACTAAGCTGTGGTAACAAAAATCTAAATAAATGTTAAAATTCCACTCAAGATAAAAAATTATTTTTTGCAATTATCGCCAACAGCATCAGCAGTGTGTTTTCATACACACATTGATATTGCTGTTGGCAAAAAATGTAAAAAAAATAATTTTATGTTAAAAATATTGGACTTGCCTGGATAATTATAAATTGTATGTCAAATTTATGGCTATCGAAGCTAAGTCCAAAAAAGTCAACACAAAATATTTTTTTAATTTGTTTTGATGCAAATATTTATAGTGTATTTATATTGAAAAAATAATTTTTTATTTTGAGTAAAAAAATAACTTTTTATTAACGATTTTGTTATTCCGGCTTAACCCATTCGTTCCCACTGTACTCGCTTGGGTACAGAAAAACGGCCAAAACAACCGAACCACAATTTTCTTTGGGCGTTAATGGGTTAAATATAATCAGTCCTAAAATGTTTTCTCCAAAACTCACTTGTTTGTTGTTATTGCACTATTTTTACAAAGTTTGTTATGTTTTGTTTTTTTATATTCATATTTTTAATTTAAAAAAATACATTTAATGTATTGGACTGAATTGTTAGGGTTTTTCTTGTTTTTATCAAATAAAATTGAATTAAAAAAATTAAAAGTGTTTTATTTTAGTTTTTTGAACAAAAAACGTCCAGAAATTAGAATAATTCTTAATTGCCTCAAAAATAAAGCGGTTCTAATTTGCGAGCATCTACTGTAATCTGAAATTTAAAAATAAAAGGTTTTCAAATGTCCTGAGTTAGTAGCTTTCTATAAAAAAATCAAATTTAAAATATTCAAATACATACTCGAGATTATATGAAATGTTAGTATCAGGCCGTTTGCGTATGTAGTCTGAAAAGGCTATATGAAAATCTACTACTACGAGATTTTCTCCGTCGACCTTTTACAATATACACACATTTTGCAGTATATGTCATTACAAAATCCTGAAAAGTAAATTTTCTATACTAAGTTGTAAATCCGAACATGTCATATTTTAAATAGAGTTTATGGTAATAACTCTTTTGCGGTGACGAATTTCTAAAAATTTGAATCGCATAGGGATTGCTGTATACAATCAACTAGTTGGCATCCCGGTTTTCTCTTGACAATATATCAATATATAGTCATACTCTTCTAGCACATGACGGCTTGTTTACAAAATCACCTAAACAAAAAAATGGTGGTGGTTGGCAACTCTAAAAATGTATATACTCTTTGCTTTGTTGTTCTCGCTCTCTTCCTTCTGTGACAGCTCTCACTAGAAAAAAAAACAGAGTGTGCACCACTGATGGAAAAAGCAATTGTACCAAAAGTGGTACTATTGAACATGCAGTGGTACCCTCAATGTTATTTTGGTACAATTACACATTGGTTCTAATTTTACTGTGGTACACCTACCATGTTTTTGGTCCAATTCCATATCTTATTTATGCTGTATACGATGATGTGAAAATTAACAAAAAGCTATACCGATTTTTATTACAAATTCAAAATGAAGCAAAAAACGCGCAAGATCTTTTTCTTTATTATGTTATTACGCCATGCGCAGGCGAGGGTTTAAAATTTTTTAGTATATCTAATTGGAATGAAATCATTGAAAAGTAATACACCTCTAAATTAATAATTTGTAAAAATCTATTGGCAAGACGAAATTCTTCGTTTCTGCGAAATGTAATTTTGTCGACGATGTCTGTCGGACGTATCAAAATATTTCTCGAAGATCTTGGTAATAAAATATGAATGGTTTCCAAACGCTGACGCATTCACACATATTCAAGTTAACGTCATTTATCATTGCGCCATAGACTGTCTAAACTTCACGAGAAAAATTGAAAATTG
Organism: Polietes domitor; assembly: GCA_947397865.1. Taxonomy (NCBI): domain Eukaryota; kingdom Metazoa; phylum Arthropoda; class Insecta; order Diptera; family Muscidae; genus Polietes; species Polietes domitor. Next base: position 36,724,143 of record OX377620.1, read on the forward strand.
ACTAAAATAATTAACCCATTAACTCCCAAAGAAAATTGTGGTTCGGTTGTTTTGGCCGTTTTTCTGTACCCAAGCGAGTGCAGTGGGAACGAATGGGTTAACAGAATTTTCACCGGTTTTTTTTTTTTTTGTAAAACTAGATGAAAACCCCTCCCAGAGGAAATCCTGCGCACGGCCTTGATAGTGATATTTTCCAAGAATACTCATGTTGCACAAGTGTATGTCGAATAGTATCACCTGGCAAAACTATAACAGGTATACAATTTTTGACGACTGATTCGAGTTTTCTAGATTATATTTACCCTAGAAAAGTATCTAACCCGGCCGAAAATGGGTTAAAGATTTTCAGCCTTATTGTAAGGTTTTATATCGAAAATCAACTTAATGATGATATACAATGACTGTTAATTTGTACAACATGTTCTTTTGTCTGTTTTTGAAAAGTGAGAGGAAATTCAAACTAAAGAACAGAAGTTTAGTGGAGCAAAAGTTGATCGAATTTTGTAAAATTAATAACAGAATGGAATCAGTGATAGAAGAAAGCACAGGAGTCTGTAACGAACGGCTGGGCAATAGCAAACTATAGTAATAGTATTGCAATTTTCTGTGCAAAAATATAAATTAAAGAATTTTTGTCCCGTTTCATACGGGTGGTCTGCACTGCAGTTTCGTTTTTTCTTATTCGAATGAAAATTAACACACATTTTAATATTAAATTTAATTTTTTTTTGCGGCTGTTGTGGCTATTGTTGACATTTTGCTTTGTTTACAAACAATCGTTTGTGAAACTAAATCGACCTAATGTCAAAAAAATGGCAGTGTGTCAGAGTCAAATTAATTTTGGTGCCTTTGGTACAAATCGTTAGTCTGTGGTACAATGCGAAAATTTATAAGTACCATCACTGGTGTGCACAACAACAAATGACTAGTGATGTCATCAGAAATTATTTAGTTTTTCTTTTTTCTTCCAATTGTTCGTGTCGTGTGTTAAATTTTTCCTTCGTGCGTGCGTGCTAGATTGAATCTAAAGAAGTACTATAATTTATAATTTATGAACACCAAAAAACGGATTAAATAAATAATTTCATATAAAACAATATGTTCCATTAAGAGGTGTGTGTGTAAAAGAAAGCTAATGAATTTCGAATTTCTCCCAATAAAAGAAAACAATTGTTTTGTTATTCTTGATGAATGTAAATAACGGCAAATTGTGTATACCACTTGCAAAAAATAGTATTTCAATAGATAAAATGAGCATAATTGGAAACAAAACGCGAAAATCAATATCAAAGTGTTGTATGGACAAATATTTCTTCTGCAAATAAAATTGATAAAAAATCAAAAAACTACATGGATTAACAGCGGAAAAACTTTTGGAAAAGTTTGTGGCCATTCTCAGCTGGTGTCACGAAACCAACGTCGTCTGTCTCCGTGTGTACATACATATGTATGTCAAAAATTGTGGCAACAGTTTACTCGTACTTACTTTCCCACCCACCGCCAAAAACAAAAATAAACAATAAAAAACTCGAATAATGACCATAATTCATAATGTCGTCGTCTTCAATTGTTATTTCGCAAATGCATTACTTTGTAATCTAGAACTGTGTGCGTGGTTGTGTGTGCATTTAGTTATTTCATTACGTCACTACATTACTACTTACCTTAAAGCTTTCGCCGTCTAATCTTTGGCAAGAACATCATACATCATAAAGATAACTCACACTTTGTTGTGTTCTCTTTCCCCCTCTTGCCTACCGCCCGACAACCCCATGCATACGAAACGATGTTATTATTTCTTTTCAAACACAGCACAGCATATATACATGATGTATTGGTTGGGTTGGTGGCTTCTAAGCACCGTTCTTTCATTTCTCTTCTATTATACTTATGTATGCTTTTTATGATGATACGTAACAACGAAAAGAAGAAAAAATGAGAAAAAAGAAAACAAATTCATTTACTAAGGTATTCTACAAACACAGATATATATATATTTACATATACAGCTAAAGGAAAATAAAAAAACGTATAATACAAGCAACACAACACAACGACGACGACGATGACTACGACTACGCATACATACTTACATTCGTACGTACAACATCGACATCATCATCACCACTACCACCATCGTCACCCATCATCATCATCATCGCTAGCGACGACGATGACGTGACGTCATTTCGTAAAAATAACAACACAGTGTTCGAGTGAATGAGTGCATGCATACGGCGAAAACGTTTGTGTCGCGTTTCAATGGAGGGGATTTGGATTCTTATTGAAATGGAGTGGCAACTCTTAGTTGTCATAGTCAGTTGTTTATTAAGTGAAGTGTCTCGTAGAGAGCGGTGTTAAGTGTTCCACAAAATCGTTAATAAGATAAAGATACTTTTCCAAAGGTCTATTTGTAAGATAATGAACAATTATTCATAAGTAGGCGGGCTAAATTACAATAAAATTGTTGTTGTACATTTCTAATATTAATGGAAAAATATACGTTACTCTTTAAATTTTTATAAAATGGAAAATTAATTGTATTCATCAAAAACAACATATTGATGGATTATGTAGGTTATCTGCTGATGCTATGATGACAGATTAATAAGTCTGGTGGAGGATTATTTGTTGTGACGTCCTGGATATAAGCACAAATTCAATATTGCTACCGTGCTTTATCAAAATCCAAAAATTGGATGTCTCATTTACGTTATTGTTCGAAACCTCTATTCTTATTCATGAAAACATTTAATCCATTGAGTCCTTTGCACGAGGCCTCCTTTGATGGCAAGAATAATTATGCTCCTTTGACTATTGTAGAATAAGGGTTTCAGTCATTTAACTTTTCTAATTTAGGCTAACGAAATTAATCTCCTACACAAACTATGTAAATGCAGTTTCATAGACCTTGAATGGTCTGTAATTCTGTCTATTATCATTCAACACTTCTTAATAGCCCTGTCACACTGCATGCGAAATCTAGTTGAAATGACATAAGATCGATTTACAAATGCCAGATCTCATACAAAATTGACATTTGTAAATCGACCGTATGTAATTTCAGCTAGATTTTGCATACAGTGTGACAAGGCTATAACCTAGGAAGGTGGAGGAATACAACTCTGTGATCTGTTTAACGTGAGTAACGCATTTTTTGTTTGGAAGTAGATAAGTGTAAACTAACCCTGCTACAAATTCCACAAACAGCTGATTAGCGGAAATATTTATAGTTTACGCTTACAACGGATCAGGGATCCTGCAATTCTAAACTGTTGGCGTAAAACATAATACGATACGTTTGTTTAGTCGAGTCTTTTACAACTTTCCTATAGTTGAATTGCTCAACGTGAGTTTACTTATTATTTAAATGGGAAAACATTTACAATTGAATTAAAGTTCGTTTACTTTACTTTTCTCTATCATAGACTATTTGACTATTCGAATCTAACGTCAACACCCATTATAAACCCAAACACATGTTGCTTCCAACAACAACGTTACACTACATTTATAGGGGCATCCCCTGAGTTTTGATTAGAAAAACATATTTGCCGGGCTGTCCGTCATGGGCCGCCGAGAATTTGTTCAGTTAATTTCTGATAAGAGAATTCATACAGTTAGACGGACATTCGCTTTGCGAAATATAAAACCTGGATGAGATATTTTAATCTTGAAATCAATGTAGACATGTCAACAAAAGGTTACTTGTTTTATTTATGCCTTTACCATCGAATATGGCGACGAAATACTATGCGCTTCTAAACTAAAGAAACTAATATCTGCATTTTCGTAAAAAACGTGCTCCTCTTTTTATCACGTTTAGTTGCTAATATTTTTCGACAATGTGGATCAGTTATTTTCATTATTTTACTAATAAAAATTAAAAAAATCGTTACAGTTGAACCGGATGATATACGTATAAAACTATAGGCAAAATGGAGTTAATTGGCGTTTTTAGTTTTTCATTTCCTCATCCTGTTTCCCCGTCAAAGGATACAATTTTTCAAAAATTATTTTTAATATTTATTTGCCCACTGTGATATGGATATTAGTGTCAAATTATAGAGGAGAATATCTGTCAAAAATACTTTAAATATCGTGCTTCTTCAACATTAATACCCATTTCAAGTTTACCCCTTGGTTTATTTATATTATTCATATTTTACTTTTTAAGAGGGAAAACTTGAAATGATTGTTAATGCTAAACTAATACAGATAGAAACTTGCAATTCACATCTTTAATATGACATTTATACCGGTATCATAGGGTGCGAATAAAATAGTTTTTGAAAAAAGTGTCCTTTGGAAATTTTTAGTCCTTTTAAGGGGCAACAGGATGAGCAAATGAAAAACTAAAAACCCCAATAAAATATATTTCTTTAGTTCCAGACGTATATCATCTGGTTCAAGTGTAATATGGACAGTGTAATAGAAATAGCATAAGATACATTAAAGCGTATTGTATATCATCTGGTTCAACTGTAATATGGACAGTGCAATAGAAATAGCATAAGATACATTAAAGCGTATCGAAAAAATGTTGTAATTTTCGGCACTTAAAGTTAATGATTGATTTCTTCGTTTTCCGAATATCCGCCAAATTTTATATTTATATTTATTGCCTTCGCATAACCTCTAAAAATACGAATCGACACGGTCAAGTATACATGAGGCTGTGTCACGAAAAAAAAACATGTTTTCACCACACAGGAATACAATCTGGATTATTGGATGTTTAATGTATTTTGTGGATTTTCAAAGTGACAACTAAGGACTAATATTAAAAAAAGTGTATTTAATGTACATTAGATAGGGAAGGGAAGTTTGGGATATGTCACATATGTATGAGAAAATTTTAGTCATAGAAGCCGTTTTAAAATATTAGGTAAAAATCAGAAGATATTGAATTAAAGACTATATATTTGTAACTTTCCTTGGCTTTCCATTTCAAGGCAATACACTTATTTTCAATTTGTTAAATTTATTTTTATTATTTATTAATAGGGTACTTTTCTTAGGGCGATATTTTGATAGCGTATTAGTTATATTTATTAAGGATAATATTACATTCATTCGCCGGGAAAGAAAATTAACTTTATTGGTCTAATTTACTTTCAGATAGTTCTTATTTGACGCCTTATCGACGCCTCCGAACAATAGCATGCAGTTTATTTTATAAAAAATAATTTAACTTATAACTTTTTATTGGATTGGTCGATCATTACCAGAATTTGAAAGAGTTTATGTTAAAGAACTTGAAAGCATGCTAAGTAGACTTAGCATAATGTTATTGGGAGGCGTCGATATATTCAATCGATCAATAATTGAATTTTCGAAAATATTTCCTTTAAATATAATCCAAAATCGTTTAAAAGACTGTTTCCAGGCAGTATTCTGTTAGTAATTTGGCGTTTCATTCCATGTTTTGGAATGCCCATCGAACATCAGTCATTTCACATCACCCACCGCCGTAATAAAATGCATCATGCGTTCTTCTGTACAAATTTGTATCGTTTTAGAGCTCAACTGCAAAAAAGGCCTTTAACACAATGAAGAAATGTGTTGCATGCGTCATTTCTTGAACATAAGAATATAAATGGGAATCATAAGGCATGTGAATGTGTTACGCCCCGGCACTGCTCTGCAGATAGTGGGTATGAGGCATGCATATAATACTTCCATATGTATAGGAAGGAGGCATACAGTCAGTCAGTCGTACAGCATACTATGGACATTTACACACCTTTTCTCGGTGGAAAGTCAGAGATGAATATAATAAATGATCGTACATACAAAGATACACACAGTGTGTTTGCGAATAAATATGCATACATACATATGTATGAATGTCCGTGAACACTTCAAGTGCTGGCGGTGACGATGACGATGACAAAGATGACGACGAGTCAAACTGGCAGACGGAAAACAAACAAATTGCGCGCTGCTACTTAACGATTTCTAGCTTTTTATTCGCAGATATTGATGCGATGATGAAGTCAAATCATCATACTAGCTAGAGTGTGGTAAGACAGGTCGGATAATGATGTATTTACTTCTTCATTCACGTTCATATTTGCTCATTACATTCGATGGTCAATTTCTTTTTCAAATCAGGTATTTCTTCTTGAATCTAGGGTCAATGAGAGTTGAAATAAGCAAATATCCTTCTGTCTGTTTAAAATTTCAACATATGCATCTAATGTCTGTAGATCGCTTGGGATTGTGGATGTGGGCAAAATAGGTCCAGAGAGAAAATTGTTCCCTAACAAGGACTGTTACTTCTCTAATATTTTCAGTATTTAAGTAATCTTTTTTTAATTTCCGCCTTGTAATATATACACAATTTTATAGGATCATTTCCTTTTCACCGTGAACACGAACCAAAAAACTAATTTTGCACAATGCATACATATAGGGAGTTAAATGGGCCAAAAGGGGATAAAATAGTACCAAACGACAACAACTAGAGACATGAAATTCGTTTTCTACATTTCTCTATTGGCATAGAATTGTAAAATAAATGGATAATTCGAAATACGCACAATTATGGGGTAACATTTGAAAAGAGGGATAAAAATGGTACCACCCAAACGGCTTTAACTAGAATATAGAAAATCGGTGTACACATCTTTCTGGTAGCGCGAAAATCGAAGATATTTTGTAAAATAAATGGATATTTTGAAATACATACTTTTAAGGAGGGAAGAGGGATAAAAATGGTACCCATCAAACGGATGTAGGTAGAATATAGTAATTCGGTGTACGCGAATAATAAAGAAATCTTTTGGTACTCATACTTTTACAGTCAGAATGGGAAAAAAGGATAAAGTTGGTTTATTGTTTATGGTTGCTGTGAACAAATATTCCAATGTGCATACAAATTATCTTAAATTTCCTAATATGGTGTTGCACTTTTACTTGAAGTCGACAGCCTCTAATCCGCCTGTAATACTGTACAATACACTCCGTAGTGGGGTGCATATATAGGATTCAGCGGGACTCAATTTAACGCCTTTTTACTTGTTTATATTAATAAATTTCAGATTTTACTCGACCAATAATTGTGATTTTATTAACGTTGTTATTCAATTTTTATGGGAATATAATGATTTATAAACCAACGTTACTCTTGATAAATATTCAGAACATAGCATACGCATTCTCTGCGATATGTTATTGATCTTGCATTTCACCGTTCCACTCAATTTCGTCAATTTATTTCGAAATAGACTACATATCACTCCTTTGACTTTTTTCAAAATACTTACAAGTTGTCGAACAATTGATTTATTTCACATCTAGCGTTAAAGGAAGCAATGATATGCCTATCGACTGAAAGAAAAACACCCAATTGAAATATTTATAATGAGTTCTGAAAAATCCTAGTATCAAACAAAAACCGCACATATGTCCTTTATTGTATATATTTCTAATCATGTTAAAACAAGTGATAAAAGTAGCAAATTATTCACATAGTTCAAATGGCTTTCACTCAGTGGCGCCCACCCGATAGCTCCAATGATGACTAACAACAATGACACATTGATTAGGCCGGTCGTTTGTGCCTTATAGACATAGACCTATGACTTAAGGAAAAGAAAATAAGATTAAGAACGAGCATTCCGTTTTTGGTTGAAACTAGTTGCAACGACCCCTGGAGTAATATCACGTCACTTAATTTTCAGGACATTCTAAACCGCCCTCGTAAATTTTCATTGTTGCTGTTGTCTGGATTGATGTTGTTGTTGTTGAGCCAAGCTGGGCTGAGGAGGTGACTCATGCGCCAGCCGCATATGCTATGATGACGATGACGTTGATTATAGTGATCGCTGGTTGTGGAGAATTTTATTTATTTTTCATTTCAAGTGGGAAAGCAAAAAAAGTTGAAAATTTCTCATTTGTTGTTGATATCAGTGGTGGTGCGGTGTGCGTGCCCCCGTATGTGTTGGCCTGTGTGTGTCTGCTCTTTTTACAATTCACAACAAAATGTTTATCAATTATTCAGTTGTTGTTGTTTTTATTTTGTGTCGCAAACAAACAAGAAACCCCAAGATTTTAGCATAATCGTCGTTAGCATAAAAATTTGGTTTTGAGACTGCTGTAATAAACAACTCTATTTTTTTGCTTTTTTGGATTTCGTTTTAGTTTAAATTAATAGAAATTCAAACTGGATAATTTAAAAAGTTACGTCACTATTTGGACCTCGGCCGTAGGAACAAAACCACCGCTGTATAATAAGCCCAGGCAAAATCACCACCGATTACGTCCCCGTTTAATTAAATTCGAGCCAGTCTAACTAAAGACCACGAAGTGGTGTTGTACGACGACATACTTCCTTCTACTGACACCTCCAAACTCTGTGTGTGTGTGTGTTGTATATAGGATAGTATTGGTGGGAATACACGCCACGCCAGATTCGGAAATAGCGTAGACATTCTACCTGTGTTGCAGTAGAATTCCCAAACAAAGGGTATCCCCACACACAGAGAGGGCAAGGGAAAGTGCAAAGAAACTAGTCAAACTGAAGCAGTTGTCGGAAGACGTTACGGTGCTGTTGAAAATCGAAAAAATGGACAGCATCGTGGAGGAGAATGGTAACTCCTCGAACAATATCGACGATGCATCGGGAGGTGGCGGCGGTCACAATTTATCAGTAACTGCATCCTCACAACAACCTGCCACGGTACAATCGACACAAATGAACCTAACAAACTCAAATAGTGTACAACAACAACAGCAGCAACAACAACAACCTCCAAGCCAAGCAGTCCCCGTGTCGATATCTGTGGCAGCAGCAGCAGCTGCCGCCTTGGCGGCTGGTACCGTTCTAACATCCTCCTCAAATGTTGTACAATATTTACCCAATCCGCATGGTCTGCCCGTGAGTTGACATGATTTTTGCTAAGTTGCTATGCATTTGTGTGGTCTCCCTTTTTTAACGAATTTCCTTCTTAACGATTTTTGCTTTCAGGTTCAGTCGGTTATACAGGCAGCCAATCAGTCGTCTGTAATACAAACTGCGGCCGGTAATAATTCACAGACACATGTTGCCATACCCAAGGGTACCGTTTTATTTAAGAACAACGCCACAGTTATACACACAACATCAGGCAATGCTGTCCAAGTAAGTTCACCATTCACCCCACACAAACTTCCTCCCAGTGACGTTTTCTTTTTTTTTGTTTGGCACTGCATTTCACAGAGAGACCTATGTGAATTCCTTCAAATCACATTAATCGCTTTGATTTAAATACTTTGCATGGCTATCAAAAACTTCAAACATTCGGCAACAGCAATCCAATGAATATATTAGGAAGATGTTTACCCGCCCTCCAATTATATCGGTCAGTGGGTACCGTTTAGTAGGACTATTTTACTTTAGGACGGGACGAAAGCGACGAAATAAAAAACGTTTTTACATTGCTTCCAACAAAATATACAAAACAAGAAAATAATTTTTGACTTGCCTTCATGTTTTGTCGATTTGAATCCGACAACATTTACTCGGATTCAAGTTTGCAAATGTTTCTTTTGATGCGAATGTGAAACTTAAATATAGTTTTAGTAGGAATAGTTCATTTTGAAGCTGAAAAAAGCTTCAAACATAAATCCGACTAAATTATGTCGTATTCAAATCGGTTCGAAGCTCAGAACATGGGGGTTAGTCCGGTAGAAAATTGTTAGTTTTTAAGGCAATTCAATTAACAATTTACATCATTCCCGGTATCTGTTGCGCTCGCAGCTTATATTTACGACAAAAAATATGTAATTGCGATTTCTCCCCTTTGTTGTTGACTATTACAACATTGTTATTATTTCGTAAGCAGATTGAGTAAAAAAATAAAATAGTAACTGTAAACACAACGTTTCATTCGGAAGGTCCATAGATTTATCCAAAGAATATTAATCGTTTAAAGTTAGTTTTGAAAACGCTTTCAGAACGTTCTACCCTATCGATGTTATCATTTTGGGGCTCCCAAAGTGCTCATTTAATCTTTTACAAAGCACTTCGATGTTTGTTTTTGTAACGCTCATAGAACGTTCAAAAATACCCTACGTATATAATCAATTTCATTTGTAATTTAGGCTCGCCCTCATAGGGCTTTATTCTTGAATACCTTACCGCCTGACAACGCTTGACTATCGTCTAAGCGCCTAGATAACGTTTTTCCGTATGTTTTTTCTGTCTGGGTTATTTGTAACATTTATGTTATTTATAAAACTAATGCAAAACAGCCAGCCATTGTTTCTATAGTAAAATTTATATTCAAATTTAAACTCCAAGTAATTAAAAAAACAACGAACGAGATTTCCTTATTGATAAAAACATTCATCAATATCGACATTTTTCGCTTTTAAATGAGTTCTTCTTTCTGATATTACTAAGGTACTATCCTAGTCTAACTAGTCATTGTGTAAACTTACCTCAAAAATTAAAATAGTAAAATTAATAATCATATTTATTTTGCCTTTGGCACTTAACCCAATTGTATTGGGATAACTAGGTAGTTTCTCCGTTGACGCATACATGCTTGTCACAGAACTCGTTAGGAATGATTTTGAATCTGTATTTACCATTTGTTTCGTTATTTAACTAAAGAGTGAACCTCCCTGGAATTTCGGATTTAATAATGCTGTCTTATGCGTATCAAAACAAACAAAAAATGTTTTAAACAAATAACCTATATATTTTCTTTTTTTTTTAACTTGGATATTGTCCTGGCTCAAGACCATTTTGCATCTTTATTTAATAGAATGCAAATTTATTTATAAATGACATTGTGACATTTATTACTTGGCTGCAGACTACCACGATCATGATTTCGACCATGCCAAAAGTCTTTTCAAGTGGCTTCTAAATATAAATATTTTCTTTAAAAAGTTTTTTCATTTAGGAAAATTTAAATTTCTCTTAGTTATATTGAAAAAGTGTATTAATACCCCAACCAGGATATAGTTATGTTCTTTTCACACACACAAAAGGAAGCGATATGCTTTGCAGTTCATTTTTTTCATTTTCATTTCATTTATTTATATATCAGGCACAACAAGATAAGATCTTATATATTACAATTCAAAATTTGGTGGGTAACTTAAATAATACAGTTATAAAAATATACTAAATAATTTAAATTAATTAAAAAGTTCAAACATCTTCTTTTTGAACAATATAGCGATGCTTATGCGTTGTAGGTTTGAAGGAATTGTTCCAAAACGAATACTGAATATAAAGAATTGTCTCTCAGAAGTTAAACTATCAATGCGTGGATGGATAAGTTTCATTGCTCTGTTAGAGCGTGCAAATTTCATGCTATTATACAGGTACTCAGGTTCCTTTGAGTAGACGATTTTATGTATTTGGATTAAACATTTTACTTTTAGTAAGTTCTCGAAGGATATTTTAAATATTTCGAACTGATATATTCGATCATGTCGCTTTTTATTAAAGACGCATATAGCGATATCATTGAATTTGACCCCTCTGCATCCTTACATTTTAAGTATATAGTGTGTTTTCCATTTTTATGTAAAACACTACGAGGAACATTTTAAACTTCTTACTCTTCTTTTTGCCCCATTTTCACGAAAGCACAACGTGTTGATTATCGTGGGTAGCTTCTAGCAACTTGTTCAAAGCACGATTTCTTTTTTTCCGCTCGTCAGTCATAGAGACGTGTTCTTCAAATTTCAATATTTCAGCTATAGCCTTTTGGTTGCTACTATTTTTATCCCTCTATTCCCATTTTGTGCGTATTTCGAAATATACGCAATTAAAGGAATCTAGAAACCGAATTTCATGTTTCTAGCTATTGTCGTTACTATTTGATACTATTTTTATCCCCTTTTGTCCCATTTAACCATCCAAAGTATGAATATATATATGTTCGTACAAAATTGTAAAGCTATTACTATTCAAACTATTACTACAAAACATTAGGGTGTATTTTCAGTTCTTGTTAGGAAATTTTTTTTCCCTCTGAACCGATTTCGTCCACTTTAAACAATTATACACATATGTGGAATATTTGAACCTCGTAACTCGTTTCGTTTGCTTGATAGCGTGTTTTCAACAGACAGACGGGCATGTCTAGATCGCCTTAGAATTTTACCACGACCCAGAATATATATACAGTGAAACTCAATATAACCTCCTCCATTAAGAGGACATTTTCTTATGTGGACACGGACATAAAATATATTTTTTATTTTACCTCCCGCTCTGGATTAGAAGCTAATTGTAACTAATTTTGGCGCATTAGAAATTGATACGCTTCCGTGCTGTTTAAAGCTGTGAGTTTTTCCTTTTATTCCGGTCCGATCTGCATCAGCGTAACCTAAACTAAATTGAATTTTGAGATGTTACGTTCCACCAGACCATTTATCATTTTCTATAAATGTACAGTTGGTTTTCATAACGATTTTACAACAATATTACACAAATGATAGTTCAATTTAAATTCAATTCTCGACTAACTTGCTTAAATTCGAAGGAAGATAATTGTCATATGATCAACTGGAAGTTCTTGTATTGACCATGTTTTCTTTTCCATTTATTGTTTTAGTTACATACATAATGCCCCTTATCTATATTTATAAAAGAGAATGCCGTCCGTGTGAACACGCAAAACTTTATAACGGATCGTCTGATTTTCACGATTTTGGGCTTGATGAATTCGTGTTGGCCCAAGGAAGGACATAGGATGTAAAATTGGTACATAAATATTACTGACCACGAGAATGATAAATATGATGCCGAAATTTGGATTTTCATTTTATGTGTGTGGCAATAGTGTTTTTTTGAGCCAGAAGGCTGCAAATTGGAACGTATATATTACTGACCACAAGAAAGATATTTATCTGGATGCTGGAGTTTGAATTTTCGTTTGGTGGGTAGTTGGGGCGTGGCAAAAGTGTCTTTTAGCTAGAAGGCTGAAAATTTGAACGTATATATTACTGACCACGATAATATCAATATGATAAGATCATTATGAAACCTGATTTTAATTTTACCATTTGTGTTTTTGCCTGGCGAAGCGGGCGGGGTTCAGCTAGTTTTATATACATTTGAATTCGGATATTCTCCTGGCTCTATATATACATATAAAATACAAATTTATTTTCAAATGATATAATGGAATGTATTAATTGCCAAGTTCTGAATAAATTTTCGTTCTACAGATGCAAAATGGTCTAAGAAAGGATCCAAGAAAATATTTAAAGCAATTTGATTACAGTCCGAAATAAATCAGCAAAGAAAGCATTAACCTTTAGTGTAGTTTGTCTTTGTTTTGTTTTTCCCGCTGAAGATATTTAATCTGTAGCCGGTATTCCACCCTCTACTGCTTGTCCACCACAGTTCGGACTGTGGTGTGTACGTTGTCCCTACGTTATGGGGACGAGGCCCTCTCGGTCGGAAAGGGGCGGGAGTGAGAGGCGTTGGGACCGTTCGAAAAAAAAAAAAAATCCACCATCAAACGAAATTACAGACAAAAAAAAACAATTATTAAATATTAAATCTTTGCTTTTGATTACACTGTGCGACAGTCCAAAAACTCTGGGTAGTAATATTATTTTTCTGTTATGTATTGTCCAGTAGAAGAAGAATATGTACTAGAAATTTTTCAGACACCCCCAAAATCTTGACTTACCAGTTAAAAGCCCGTAACTTAGTTGGTTATCAACCGATTTTGACTTTCTGTTCGGATTTGAAAAGAAGAAAACTGGAATTTTCGATCGATATAGCTTATTTTTTTGTCTAACAAACACTTTAAAAAAAATTATTTAAATGACACAACAAATAAGGAGTAAAGCGCTACTTTGTTTTTAAAAATCATTTACTAATTGACTAAGTTATTGACGATTTTATTAATGCCAAAATTTTTGCAAAACTACAAGTTTTGCTAATTCCTGTGAACATCTCTCATTATTTTACAAATTGAAGTTCAATAAAAATACGTAATTTGATTTACGTTGTAGGCTTTTTTGTAACTTCTAGCGAAAGTAGGTTGTTAGTGATATGTATGTATGTATTGTGTTTTTCAAGGATTTGTTTGAAGTTTTTGCCCGTATACAATTATTATCAAAATTCATGTAACATATCATTCATTTTTATATATTTTTTCATATTTCCTAATTACATAAATTATTTTTTTAACCTTTTTATGTTTATCCCAACTACAAATCAATCAATCAACCATGTGCCATCATCATCGTTTCGCCAATTGTCACAAAACATTGTTTTGTTGTACATGTATTGCAAATACTCAACTAAAGCTTCCTCCACATTTTCCCTGCAAGATTAAACCAGAACCGAATACACACCACCTCGACACAAATAGTGAAGATAGTTTCACAGATGAGGATTCACCACGCGGCCGAAGAGAACTTACACGAAGACCATCGTATAATAAAATCTATTCGGAAATTAGTGGTCCTGATATAACAGGTAATTATTATTATTTTGATGATGATGATGAATATGTACATATTATCGCTGTTTAACAAATGCAAATTGTTTATTGTCTTATCATCGATTTTACCAACATGCATACTGCATATTGTATGTATGTTTTATGTGGTATTTGAATTCATTGCAAATCAAAAGTATCATTTACAACATTTTTTTATTGTTATTACATATTGTGTTACGCTCGTTTTATTTCCTTACACCACCACCACTCAATTCACATTGGCGTTAAATGTTCTGAAAAGAAAAAGATTAAATGAAAACACAAGCCGTCCATTCATTTCATAATTGTAACTTTCGTTTTCGTTATTCAGTGCGCATACCTACTACATACTTCCACATATATACGAAATCATTTATAATTTGCATTTTGTTGAGCATTCCTTCTGTGTGTCTCTCTTCTCATTTTGTAATTAATTCATATTCATTTAAAGAAAATATTTAAAAACTCTTCTGAATCGGTTCGGTCATTTGAAATGTTATTCCAATAATGTTTGTTTGTAAAGTTCGCAGTTGCAGAAACATTGAATTATTCTTTCTAAGTAAGGTAATTAAATTTGTCTACTATGTATTTCATTGGAATTCAGGAGAGTTTATATTTGCGTTCATTCATTTGTAAAATAATTTTCCACGTATCATTTATATTAAAAAAAATTGATCAAAGAATACTCTAGGGCTGCGAGTTCTCTGACGCTTAAAGTTTTAAAAACAGTTAAGAATCCTGTCACAGTTTGCCTGAGATAACTTTGAACTTGAGTTTGAGCCATTTAAACGATTATGACGTCCAGACTTATACTATGCAAAAGTTATTAGTTATGTATTAATTCAATACATTTAACATTTCTCCTTATGAAAACTCCAAATCTTGATATTAAAAACAACTGATACCATTATCCACAACAACTGATACCATAGTTTTTTAAAACAATGGCATCTGAGAGTGCAATAAAGAAATTATTGGTAAACTCTGCTGCGGTCATGTAGTGACTGAAAACTCAAATTGAGAATCGTCATGATCAGAGTTTCGAATCGATTTAAATTCGAGAAAATTTACTCCGATATTATCCCATTATAAGATTTTCATTGCCAATGCCAGATGTTTTGTTTCAGTTATAGTTTCCTATATCACAACGATATTTGTATGGGGGCTATATCAAAATATCCACAACAGATGTTCCTAGGTCAAATATAACACAGTGTGGCAAATTAATACAATATTTGGTGGCTTCTAGATCGCTAAGAAATGAAATAAGTAGGGACATTTCTATGCGGCCTATATAAAATCATTGATCGACGTTGTCCACTCTTACTGCAGATGTTTCTAGGAGAAATATAATATAATCAAATTTGACACAACACAGTATATTTCAAATAGAAACATCCCTGCTGAAAGTAGGTCAGATTTAGTTGTGATTTAGATATAGCTCACGTATAAATTTCGCTCTTGATTTAACTTTTTCTGCTCTAGAGACCACACATTTTAAACGATTTTCTTCAAATTTTGCACAACACCTTATATTTCAACTATAGACGTCTGTGGTGAATATGGGTCAGATCGGCTCAAATTATATATAGCTCACATATAAATTTCGCTCTGGATTTGACTTTTTCCGCTCTAGATAGCATTTATTTTTACCGATGTTCATCATATTTGGCAAAACACATTATATTTCAACTAGAAACACCTATGGTGAAAGTGGGCCACCACATCGTTTCGGGTTTTAATATAACCATCATACAAATGTCTTTCCCGATTTAACTTTTTTCTCTCAGACACACACCTTTACAGGCTTTGATCTAATTTGACAGAAGACGTTATATTTCAGGTGGTAACATACATTGTGAAAATAGGTCACATCGGCTTATAATACAAATTATAAAAAATCGACTTTAACCTCTCCTTACTTGTTTTCTTCATATATTACTGCACTTGCTCGTAATGCCGACACCATCTAATATGCCGGTAAGGAGGGTATACGCTGCGGCCAGTAACGGGATTTTGTCGATTTTATTTAGAATGCGTTATTTTTCGATATATCTTCAAAGTGAACATTTTCTGTTTTTTCAAGTTAAGATCCAAATGCAGCTTTTCATTTTTAGTCCGAATTCTTCTTTTTGTCCCAACTCTAGCCTTGTGCGCCTGTCCTTCCATATGTATGTATTTTTCTTATTTTGACATGTTCAAGCTTAAAAAGTGCTCAAATCACACCGTCTCCGTATCATACTCTTCCTAAATGCACACTCATTTATTACAGGTTATACAAAATTTCGTTATTTTTTAAATGTTGGCCCCTTTTTTCTCACGTTATGGAGAATTTTTGTTTACGTATTTGTAAGGAGCGTCAAAAATCCTATAAACACTCACCTATGCTTTTGTTCCGGCTTCAAAATACTTTCTTATAACGGTGTATCATAACTATTTGTAGAAATCAGGTGTATGTATGCTTCCAACGTCCAATTAAACAGATGCCAGCCAGTCAGATTACGGATAACGACACTTCTTTTTTTTGTTTTTTTGAGAAATTTGCAAACCAAAAACCCAAACAAACATCACGTTTTCAATATTCATTTAGTCTGCGATGAAAAAATGTAAGAGCAATCGTAAAACACACATTATTTTCATAAAAACACAACTCACACCACATGTACCAACGCATTTCAAATACTACCATACAATACGTAACGAAGAAAAACTCACAGCTTTTTGTGCTAGACGACATCTCCTAAATCTAAATTCAAATCTAGACGTTTAACTTGTATTGCTATCAAGTACTACTATGCACTACACTTTATAAAAACTTCACTAATCAAATCATATTCGCGCTGACCGCTCCTACAACTTATCTTCTTCTCCTCCCCACTTTTCATCGCAATCGTATGTGAGCTAAAGCTAAAAATCATCATATTTTTTAAATGTTAAACGCTGTACTTGTAACCTAATACTACTACTACTACTACATAATACTAATCTGTAACCTGCTACTACTACTCTGTACTAAACTCACAAGTCACATGTTCAGAAAAACGTTTTGTAAATTTTGTCTGTAAAATTGTTGTGGGCATCAATCTCCTCGCGAAGACATTAATTCAAAAATCTATATATATATCTATATTAACACCCCACACCCACCTTCAAAGCTTTACTTTTTACATCATGACTCTAAAAATAAAACCACATTTAAGTGTAGACCAACCATTAAATGTTTTACTAACTACCAAATATTTTGATAATGCTCTTTTGAAATGAAATACAAACGGAAAAAGAAATTTAATTTGAATTTATTTTTATGTTTTTTCTTTTATTTTTTCCAACAAAACCAAACAAACAAATTCTCTCTATGGGAATTCTTTGTAATTCGTACCCCCAACAACAACAACAACAACAAATTATGAATTGAAAAACACTATAAATTTTACAAAAAAAAACTCTTACATTTTCGAATTTCGTACATGACGAATGAATGAATGTGTGAAAACGTTGAAACACTGTGAATAAAGGTGGAACAAATTTGCAAATGTCCGATAATGTTGGTATACCCGCCTTGGCACCTGGTTCGGCAGGACCCACAACTGGTACCTTAATACATTTACCGCCAGAGAACACGTCAGCATTTTATTTACCCAATAGGATAACGTATAATCCTAGTAAATATCGACAATTTTATTTTGATGCCCTATTGTTCAATTTAGAAATTGAAATTTATTTTATATTGGTTTGTTTGCCATTTTTCTTTTATAGATAACAATGTCATTGCCGAGGATCAGACACGAAAACGTGAGATACGCTTACAAAAGAATAGAGAAGCGGCCCGGGAATGTCGCCGGAAAAAGAAGGAGTATATCAAGTGCCTGGAGAATCGAGTGGCGGTGCTGGAAAACCAAAATAAGGCTCTTATAGAAGAGCTTAAATCGCTCAAAGAGCTTTATTGTCAGACCAAAAATGATTGAGACAGACCCCCAACACTAGACAACGTTAGCATTACTGAGGGTGACAACGCCGCAGAAAACTCTACAAACGAAGAGAACGACGACGACGACGAAGCAGCACTGTACGACTCTAATGAAAATGAGTCCGAACACGGGGACTTTGCCGATGAAAATCCACGTCAGGAACCAACTGCTGTTAAGCAACAAAACAGCATTTTGGTTATTAAACGCTCTGGTAGTTGTAAACCGTCTTCATCGCCCTCCTCCTGCGCCTCTTCTTCGTCGGTGATAACTTTACACAATGCTCGTTTTCTAGATGTACGAAAATCTTTGCTTTTACACAAAGCTTTGGTGGAGGATCCCAAAAAAGGTAGTGTGGTAGTGGTCTGCGCTACTAACCCAACGGCAAAGGCAGCAGCAGTCCCTGCTCCCACTACTTGCATAAGGCCCACTACCTCGGCTGTAAATGATTGTGAACCTGATTAGAAATTAAATTAAATATTTTCTCCTTTTTTAACGAAAAACAAAACTCATTGCGCCTAAAATATAAACAAACAAACAAACAAAAAATACACAAAAGTCAACACAAATTAAGTAAAACATTTTAAAGAAAAGAAAATACATAATTTATTGAAATTTTGTAAATATACAAATACAAAGCCTTTTGAAAAGTCAACTTTAAAACCCCTGTTTGTATTTACGTCCAAAAAGGCCGTATTTACCCCCCTCCGCCCCAAACATCCCCAAAAGAATACTTAGGGCATTTTACAAAGGCCCAAGGTTACCTATTCATACAAACAATATAGTTTTGCTATACTCTTCTACATATACCCTAATTTAGTTTTTGTATATTTTTTGTTACTTGAATAAAAAAACTGAGTTTATTATTGTTTTGAAAAGAAAGATTATTATCAATTTATTATTTAGGCTCAAAACAACAAATGTTAGATTTTGTTTGTCTTTTTCTTAAGCAAAGAATGAAGTCCTGAAACTATTTCTACAAAATACAAAAAATACTATATAGAAAATTTATTTTATTTATTAAATTTAAGTTTTTATCTTTACGAAAAAACAAACTGTACTGTAATTAACTTTTAAAGAAAAACAAAAAAAACATATTTTGTAAATTTTTCTAAAGCAAAAAGTCGTCTATTGTTTTTTTATAAAAAGAAAATCTAGTTGTTTACACAAGAAACACTTTAAAACAAAACAAAAAAACTTAAGGCAATTTTAAAAATTATCTATCTTTTCCCTCCCCCCGGCTCTCGCTCTCTCGTTGACCCTCTCTCTAGAAAGCCTTTGGAAGAAGGCAAGCTAAAGATGTGCGGTGCAAGAAATTAAAACGAGGCGAGAGTGGAGTGGAATGGAGCTAGATGAATTGATATTTCTCCAAAGAGAAATATTTGTTTAACTTGTAAAAAAGAAGATGCATAGCAAAAGTGCCAAGAGTATAATTTGTACATACTCTTGAAGGCGGTTTTTATAAAGCGTAATTAAGAAATTATGTAATTATATGAACTTTGTTATTATTTTAATTTAAATCTAATTTAAATAAATAAAAAACAACAAACAAACATAAATAAACAACCAAAACAAACTTTATCAAAAAAAAAATGAAAATATGAAATGATGATGAAAACAAACTACAAACCCAAAAACAAAAACAATTTTCTTATTTTTTCAAAGAAGAAAAGAAACACGTATCGGCCACGGCTAACAAAGCGACGAACTCGAGAATGGATGCTATTTTAAATGAAACCTAACATTAAATGTTACGTGTTTTGAAACACTTTTACCAGAAGCCAAACCCAAAACAAAATGCAAACTAACAACAACTAATATACCATAACAAAGAAAACTTTAGAAGAATATCAAAACAAAAACAGCCTTTCAACTTTCTATGTAAAATTTATTCATCAGTAGCAGTTGGTTTTTCCACAAAACAAAAAAATTTTGAAAATTTTAAATAATGTAGTTAGCATACAACAAACAAACAACAAAACACTTTTTTAAAAATAAAAATCTAATAAATGTGAAATACAATTACAAAGAAAACATAGTTTAGCTCAAAGAACAACTAAATCAATGAAAACCAAAAAACAAAATCAACGAACATAAGAAACATCTTGCAAACATACAATAACAAAATATACGGAAAATGATAATTAGTCGTGTTTTATTTGACAAGCTAGCATGTTTGGCTTTATTTGTATGGGGATTTTTCCCATCGCCGTTTAATTTAACCGCTTACATACTTCAGTGTTGTTACAAGTTTTTTTACTCTTTGTCACAGAGTATAATTCCGCTCGGAAGTGGAATGAAATTTTTATTTCGGAATGAAACCAATTTCAATTGCCAAAATGGAATTGTATATCAATTAAAGCCCAAAAATTACCTTGAAACAAAATAAAGTGTATAGTAAATACTACTTATTAGCTATTAAAGTTAAAATAAATCTATTTTATACTTATTTAACAGCAAAATTTAAATTAATACACGAAATGTGTTTGCGAAATCGAACGGAATCTGTAGAAAAACAATCGGAATTGTTACTACGACGGAATCAAATCAATTCCGTACGGAATCAGTGACATACCCTAAAGTCTGTGATGGATTTGGAATTGCTGTTTAATTGTCTATTAGAAAATGTCAAGCATACAAAAATGCAGAATATGTGGAGTTTAAAGATACAAATTATTTATTATTTATAATTATTTATTTGTTGAGAATAGCGATGTAATTTTATTCGGAAACTAACAAAATGCTAGCTTGTCAAAAAAGATCCCTCCCAGTCTTGTTTTATTTTGTAAATCGGTTATTAAGTGGAGAGCAGTTTCTTTGTTGTCGAATTTTCTAAAAATGTTTTTTTAATTTTTCAATATAATGATTTCAATATTGTGAAATTTTAATATTACAAGAAAATGGTTTAATTCAATACAATAAATGAAACCGCCAAATATTTTATTGCCCTCTTCATAATGTCTGGCCAAAATTGGCCAACAATTGAAGATACATACTGGCTGTGGTTTATCGCCAATTTTAACTAAAACAGACATTGTGAAAATAAGAGTTAGTGGATTAAAAGCATGTTCTTATTGGGTATGTGATGACATTATATGTGAAGTAATAGGCGTGTTTTATTTACTACAGTACCTGTTTGACAAAATGATTTAAGACGTTAAAGAATGCCAACAAAAAAATATTAAAAAGCGGTTCCGTTTAACCCATTTTCGGCCAAGTTGCAAAAATTGTCGAACCAATGTTTAAAAGTTAATTTTCCAGAGTAAAGATTGTTTACCTACTATATGGGAATCGCGCGATTATCAAATTACATGCGATTTATAAATCGCCAATTTTATTTCAACATGTTATCTTGAGAAGTTGTATTTGAACATATGTTTTAGATGTCGAAAACATAAAAACAAAAGGATGTTATTAAAAACATGTCGACAGTCTTATTTTTAAGCAGTTATTGTGCTTAAAAAAGTCAAATCAAAAAAGATGTCTTTTAATAATGATTGATGAAATCAATAAAAATTTTAAATTCACTTTTTTAATGTAATTCGTTCGGAAACATTTTTTATTTTTACCCAAACTAAAAGAACACATTAAAATGTAAATATGTGCGTCATTACATTGGCTCTTTGAAACTAAGTTTGCTGAGGTGAGACTGTTCGACCACTCAAACAGCAAAATGTTGATGTCTCTTAAAGTACATAGAAACAATACATTTTAATTTAAAACTCATGGACCATTATCCAAACACATAAAGTAATATTTGAAAATAATTATTTGTAATTGTGTTTAATTTTCCACTAAAGAAATAGGTCTGTTTGTAAGGTATTTTTAGTCCCCCTGTAAAGTCCAAGTAGGCGATGGAGGATCACTGCAAATAATTTTTCTTCAAAGCCAACAAAATTTTCTATATTATAGAATATTTACATGTAAAGTATATGTACATTGCATTGCAAATGGACGGTGGATTTGGGATTTAGTGGAACGACAGTTGCTGTGGGATTTTCCGCATAACTGTATTTATTCATAAAATTGTCATGATTTTATAAATGTCAAAGTGTTTTAGGTTGCAACTACATAAATATACCAGAAATTATTAATTTTGAAATTTTTAAGTTATAATCATGTCGATTATGCACGCCGACGGATGGCTGCGGATCGGATTTTTTCCGCAGTTGAGTATTTTGGTATTATATAAGCCGATGGTAATGCCGTTGCGGAAAAATTCGTATTATGTATTCCTCATGCGACTCACTTCACATACAAAAATATCCGACAGAAAATCATCGCTGATTTGATGCGGATAAAGTACTTTTTGGTTGTTTTTTTATTTGTTTTAACCGAAATTGCTTCACAAACCTGTGGAAATATATAAAATTTATTCACTTTTCACTTAAGGAATTTTTCTACTTACATTACATCGGTTAACTTGAAAACACTTACGGCCCTGTTCCGTACCTGTCTTCTATAAAATGTTAGAATTTCAATTATTTTATTTAATTTCAAATCTAAGAATATGTCAGCGCACTTTATTGGTTACTTTTGTTTGTCATTTGCTTATAAATGTCAATTTGACAGCTGTAATGTAATACGACTTTATGTTGGTAATGCAGTCATCCGACGGATTACATAATACAATTTTCCTCACAAAGTGAGTCGAGTGCGGATCGAGTCAATCCGATCCGCAGCAAATCCGTCGGCGTGCATAATCGACATGAATATAACATTTTGTTTTATTTTACGCACCAACAAATAAGGTTACGCGGAAAACCCCGGTTGTGGCAAATATCACGAAGAAAGTAGAGTAGGTGACTTTCCAATTTCGTTTTGTCTTTCGTATGCATATACTCTAGGGATGAAGGCAAGAAGGAAAATGTATTTTCGTCTTCGTTGTTTATGCTAAACTAATAGACCATGCGACAGTACTTTTTGGAGCTGAACAAGACTATATACATGTGAAAGTTCTCAATTATAGGAGAACTGTGTACTCAGTTTTCCATTTGGTGATCGTTTATCCTTTTGGAATTTTTTCTTCCTTTTTTGAGTACTATCTAATTTTGAGCCAATTATGAATATTTTATGAATATATATTTATTTTTATATCTCTATTGGTCTTCAAGATATGGCTAGTATGGTAGTTCTCTACCTCTTGTGCCGTTACATGTTAAGATTATTAATAATAATGAAGCAAACATGTCAATAGTAAATTGAATATGTGTTTACTTATAAGAAAGGAACAAAACTTTAGCATTACAGTAAAGAATACATTTCAATTCCATGTGAAAACATTATTATAATCTTTAATTCAAATGAGGTATTTTTGTGGATTTTAAAGTTTTGTAGATCGGGGGAAGTAGGCTCTGTATAGGGGGGATTGTTGGTATTATATTAAAGCAAACTTTCTAAATATTTGACAAATATAAAAAATAGTTGTTACACCGTCTAGTTTCGCAGAAATCTAATTTTTAGTTCTGGGCATTAATGGATTAATTTATTTGATTTCTCCGAGTCATACAAAAGCGATATGAGTATAAAATGAAACAGAAGAATATCCCTTAAAAATACTTCATATGTCATGCTTTTATCTATATAAGTTTAGCATTAATAAACATTTCAAATTTTCACCTTAAAAATAAATAAAATTTAACATTTTAAGGGGGAAAACTTGAAATATCTTTTAATGACAAACTAATACTGATAGATTCATGAAATTCGAAGTATTTTTAATAGATATTCTTTACTTTCATTTGATACCCATTTGTATGACTTACAAAAGAATGAAAATAAATTATTAAATCGTATATATCCTTTGAAAAATAAATGTCCGTAAAAAGGAGAATAAATAACCAAATGGAAAACTGAGTACACAGCTTTTTTACATACGATCTCTAGTTTCACATGTATATCGTCTCGTTCAGCGCCAATGAAATAAATGTAAAATTGTCGTTGATATAGATGGAAGTTTGACATATAAAGTATTTTTAACAGATATTCTTCTCTATAATTTAACACCTATACCTACTACATTGTAGAGTACTAATAAGTATTTAAAACATTTATTTGAAAAATGTAGTCCTCTGAGAGACAAAAGAATGAGGAAATAAAAAACTGAAAATGCCAAAAGCATGAGGAAATAAAAACTGTAATTGCCAATTAACTCCAATTTACTTGTAGTTTCAGACATATATCATCCTGTTCAAGTGTAATATGTACTGTTGGACGTTTGTATTACCAATACTTGCAAAAATAGTCATTTGATTGTATACACTTTTATCTGTTCCATTCGCTTTCGTTTAACTTTAACGGATATCAACATGTAATCATGTATCTTAGCTTTTGTGGGAGTTATGTCCAGTTTTCGGGGAGTCACTTATCTTTAAATTAGATTTAAATTACTAACAAATCACTGTAAACATTTATCTAAGCGAGATATTTAAATACCCACCAAAAAAACTGGACATTAATGCATAATAGTTACGAAAAACAAAGCTAATAAATGATTTAAAAACATTTGAATAATGTCTGCGTTTTTCACAAATAATCTCTCATCTCAAAATGTCTCGATTTTACCACAAAAGTATTTAATTATCTATAGGCCTGTTCGATTGGGCTTACTATCTTAAAATTAGGAGATTTGAAAAGGTGGCAGCGTTGTTGCCCATTGGCTTTTCTTAAATGAATCAACAAGAAAAATCTGGCAGCTAAGAGAGTAGCAGGCTATTTTCTTGTTAGGCGAGTAAATTCCATACAAAAATTGAAGTTAGTAAGCTCAATCGAACAGGCCTTATGTGCGTTTATTATTATATGAAAATATGCTCTTTTAATACTTTTTTCCTGCAGTATGAAATACAAATTATTTTTTCCTCCTGAACATTTTGATTTTTCGAGATATGTGGTTATCTGCGAAAACCACAGATTTGTCATATATTTGTTTAGTTTTGCGTTTTTATTATTACCTACAAAATAAAAGCTTTATTATTGAACTAATTCTTAATAATCTTGTCACACTGCATGCGAAATCTAGCTGAAATGACATAAGGTCAATTTTCAAATGTTAATTGACGCATGCAGTGTGACAAGGCTATAAGATGATTTGAAAAGAAAAACACGGCGAAATCTTTCTTATGCCCTATATACCCGTAAATTTTGCAAAAAGTAATGTTTCTTCTGATATTCTGTACTACTACTATGTTTTTTTACTACTACTACTATGTTTTTTAACAAGTAATATTATCCGGCTAACGATTTCTGAACAATGTCTGTCGATTATTTTTTTTAAAAAACCTAATTTTCAGAAATTTCAACACAAATGCAAAGTTACCGAACAAACAAATAATTTAAATGAAACAGTTTAAAACAAGTCTGCTGGTAAATAAAACATGCCTAATAGTGATCATTTTGAAGGAAGTTATGAGAAGAAACGTGGAAAAAGTCAATTTCATCATTTAGAGAAATTTTCAAAATCCTGCAAACACAACAAAAAGCCAACAATCAACAAACAACCATTTAAAAAAAATAGAATTTTATATTAAAAAACATGGAAATAATGTATATGTACGATATGGCAACAAGTTTCGTCGTCAGTCAGTCATACAACAAATGAGAATATATTTTTTGGATGTCAAACAACCCCATAAATCCCCTGTAGCTAAGCACCCCTAAATTAATGAAAACAAATAAATTTAAATTTTTATTGTGATTATAGTTTCTCATTTTTAATATAATGTTATTTGAAAACAAGCAGAAGGAATAAACAAATTTTCCTAAACAAACAAAAAATCAAATGTCAACAAAAGAAAGAAAAATATCTGTAAATGCAAAACAAAACATAACATAATAATAATTGTTATTTTTGTCTTAAAAAAAACAATAAATATACAAAAGAATTTAAAAAACGAGGCGACTGTTTTTAAATAAAGGGTGATTTTTTAAGAGCTTGATAACTTTTTTTTAAAAAAAAACGCATAAAATTTGCAAAATCTCATCGGTTCTTTATTTGAAACGTTAGATTGGTCCATGACATTTACTTTTTGAAGATAATTTCATTTAAATGTTGACCGCGGCTGCGTCTTAGGTGGTCCATCCGCTTAGTCCAATTTTGGCATTTCCACGTTTTTGAGTAACAGAGACCCAATTGGTGCGAACGGCGACGAATCGAAAATTGGTGGTCATCATTAACACTGGCCGATACAGCTGCGATATTTTCTTCAGTTCGCACTCTACGTAAGCGTGTTGGTGGTTTAATGTCCAACAATGTAAATTTGGTGCGAAATTTAGTCACAATAGCCCGAATAGCCGCTTCAGTGGGTCGATTAAACTGACCATAAAATGGAAGCGCGCAATGAACTTTCTTAACAGAGCACGCATTTTGATAATAAAATTCAATAATTTGCAAGCGTTGTTCGTTCGTAAGACGATTCATGATGAAATGTCAAAGCATACTGAGCATCTTTCTCTTTGACACCATGTCTGAAATCCCACGTGATCTGTCAAATACTAATGCATGAAAATCCTAACCTCAAAAAAATCACTCTTTACATTTTTGACTTCACTATTCTATGGATGACTCTGATAGGTGGGTTTTTATCGTAATGAGTACATTATGGCTGTTTTTCTTTAAGACTGGATAACTAAGCTGCTATAACAAAAACCTAAAAAATGTTAACATTTCACTCAAAATAAAAAATTCCTTTAAAAAAATGTCGCCAACATTTTGAAAAAAATAATTTTGTGTTTAATTTGGACTTAGCCTGGATAATTATCCAGTGTAAGTCAAATTTATTTATTTATTATCGAGGCTAAGTCCAATAAAGTCAACACCAAATTTTTTTGATATTAATATTTATATATTATAGTTGGCGACAATGTTTACACTTTAAAATATTTTGTATATAATACATTGTGCACACGGAGGCGTGCGTATTGACAGCCGTATATGAGTTGAACGTACGGACGTATATAATGAGGACCCTCAAACACGCTCTTTCAATTTCATAAACCGTTTTTTGATATCTTATAGCCTTATCACACTGCATGCGAAATCCAGTTTAAATGACATAAGGTCGATTTATAAATGCCAAATTTGTATGGCATCTGACATTTGAAAATCGACCTTATGTCATTTAAACTAGATTTCGCATGCAGTGTGACAAGGCTATTAGATGAATTCTGTAATATCACGATATTATGTGTGTTTTTTAACTCCAGATTTTCAGTCCCAATTTTATTGTGCATTTCCCTTCGTCAGTTTTGGATAGGGGGCTGTATACTTTGTTTTCTTGAGGTAGACCCAAAGAAAAATTACAATATAAAAACAAAAATCGTGAGGTGGGTCCATAATTTAATTTTGAAAAATTTTAAAGACCGGCGCACACCGCAATTGCGTCGGTCGCTGTTTTTTTTTCAATAGAAGCAACGTGAAAAAACTTAACGCAAAAGCTTTTTTGACGTAACCAAATGTCAGCTATTGTTATTTGTCTTTATTTCTGCGAATTGTAATAATTTTTTGGTACATGCGCAGAAGAAAAATAACAGAAATACATGTTTCACTAATAATAAGTAAGAAGCTCTTTTATTTAAAACGCTATAAGAAGAAGAAAACGTTGCTGCGCGTAGGGGTTTGATATGTGTATAGTCGGTGTATATTTTTCGGTTGGCACTGCTTACTCAAATAGTCATTTGAGCGTATAATTTTTTTTTTAAGTTTTTCGTTAAAAAACGATTAAAAAAGAAATACAAATTTTAGTAACACCAATAAGCAAAAATATGCTAATTTAAAAAATTCTGAAGTTAGAACAGAGTCGATTAATATTGTGTTGCATTTCCACGTTCCATAAGTCCTTCGATTCATTGACATCCTCCCGTGCCTCTGTTAGCAAATTTATTCATATTACTAGTTTTCCAAGACTTACTTAGGGTTCCCTGCCTACTGTTGCCTCACACACAAATCCCAAGTAAAACCAGTAAGGAAAGGCTAATGTCGGGCGGGGCCGACTATATGACACAATCCACTTTCTATCATAGGCTAATATGACCTGACACAATTTGTCAAATCGAGAAGAATATTTGTATTGGAGCTATATCCAAACATGGAATGAAGTGACTCATTTCACAATAGGTTCTTCCAGTTCAAGTATAACGTGTTATGCTCAATTTGAAGTAATTCGGTGAAAATACGTGGTTTCTGAGGCGGAAAAATCAAGCCGGGAGCGAAATTTGTATAGGAGCTATATATAAATCTGAACCGAACTGACTCATTTTCACCCTGGGTGTGTCTCATGGAAATATAAGATATTTTGCCAAATTTGAAGAAATTAGATGAAAATACGTGGTTTCTGTAGCGGAAAAACTCAAATCTGGAGTGAAATTCGTATGGGTGCTATATCTAAATCTGAACCGATCAAGCTCATTATCTCCATGGGTGTTTCTATTTTAAATATAAGATGTTTTGCCAATTTTGAAGAAGATCTGTTAAAATATGTGGTTTCTACAGCAGAAAAAGTCAAATCGGGAACGAAATTTGAATGGGAGCTATATATAAATCTGAACCGATCTGACTTTTTTTCACCATACCTGTTCCTAGATTAAATATAAGATGTTTTGCCAAATTTGAAGAAAATCTGTTAAAATATGTGGTATCTAGAGTGAAAAGAGTCAAATCGAGAGTGAAATTCGTATGGGGGATATATCTAAATCCGAACCGATCTGGCTCATTTTCACCGTGGGTGTTTCTAGGTAAAATATAAGATATTTTGCCAATTTTGAAGAACATCTGTTAAAATATGTGGTTTCTACAGCAGAAAATGTCAAATGGGGAGTGAAATTCGTATGGGGGCTATATCAAAATCTGAACCGATCTGACCAATTTTCACCATGGGTGTTTCTAGTTGAAATATAAGATGTTTTGCCAATTTTGAAGAAAATCTGTTCAAATATGTGGTATCTAGAGTGAAAAGAGTCAAATCGGGAGTGAAATTCGTATGGGGGCTATATCTAAATCTGAACCGATTTTCTTCAAATTAAATAGCGTTCGTCCTTATCCCGAAAAACTTCGTAGTGCAATGTTTCGTTTGGTTCTGACTACAATTCGACCTGAACTTTGATTACAAGAATAAATGGACAGACAGACTGACAGATGGACAGACGGACATTGCTAAATCGATTCAAAAAGTGATTCTAAGTCGATCGGTATAATTAGCAATGGGTCTATCTCGTTTGGGTGTTACAAACAAATGCACAAAGACAATACTCTCGTGGAGTGTATAGAAATACATCCAAGTGGAATTAGTTAACATTTGATGTTTCTGTAAACATTTTGATCGTACAAAATGTGGATGCCCCAATCAGTGTGAAGTTATTTTCTGCACTGGATATGGAAAAACACTGATGAGATTTTTGGAAAATAGAAAATATTTTGGTTAAGTTAGTAGTATATGATACGATATATATGACGGGATAACTAAGCTGGTATAACAAAAATCTAAATAAAAGATAAAATCTCACTCAAAATAAAAATTTTTTTAAAATTGTCTCCAACTACGATAAAAATGTAAAAAAAAAGTTTTGACTTAGCCTGGATAATTATCAAATGTAAGTCACAGTTATGGTTATCGAGGCTAAGTCCAAAAAATCCACACAAAATAAGTTTTTGTGTTGAAAATTTGTTTTGTTACAAATATTTATCTTGTAGTTGGCGACAATATTAAAAAGAAATTTTTTATTTTGAACAAAAAATTAAATTTTTGTTATCGCAGCTTCTTATCCCGGCTTAAAGAAAAACAGCCCTATTAGTATATTAAACCATGGAAGGAGTTGTGGAATTCACTTAAATTTTTTTGTATGCTTGTTTTTTTTTTTGTCGAACGTAAACAGCAAGTAGCTGTGAACATTTGCGCGGCAAAATTGAAAATAAATGAAATGTTGATAGCGAAAAGCTTTTTCAAAGCTTCCAAAATCATGTTTAGTTAAGGGTGAGTTAGAGGTGAGTGGAATGCGACATGTATTCCATTCCATTCATAACGACTTCTAATATTGATTGTAGGAAAAGCGTAGAGAAAAATGGCCTATTATTTTGTATACATACATTCTTTCCTATGTACCTATGTACATACAACACGAAAAGGCCAAAAAGGACACATCAATGTCAACGGCTAAGAGGTAAAATAAAAGTCAAATAATATGACATTGATGTGAATATTAAGATATCAGTTAGGCACGTTTTTGAAATTAACGCATTGCCAAATAATTCCATTGTTTGTATATGCTACATGATACTATACATAATTTAAACAATTTCATTTAATATTAGTATATGGAAAAGTGTGATTTAAGGATTACATACATTGATTGATCCCCACTTGCCCTTGGGAACCTTTTCCAATACTTCCCTCGTCGACTTCTTGTACAAATGATCTGAAGAATTTTTAGTTTTCCATATTGAAAATTAATCTATTCTATCCAATATATCGTTACATTTCATATGATCCTTCTTGTTTTTTTTATACAAAACTGAAACATTTTGTATTTTTTATTAAATGGTAGCTAAAATCAACTAATAGCCTTTTACAAATGTCAGATCCCATATAAATTTAAAAATCGAGCTTATGTCATTCCAAGCTGAAATCGATTGATTTCAGACAGTCTGAAAAGTCTATACGAAAAGGGTGGCAGGGTGTATCCTTCCACTCAAGGCGTACTTATAAAGGTGATAGCGGGAGCCCAGTTGACTGAAATTTTTTTCATTCAAAAGTAACCCATATATTTTGCTTTGACAGTATGGCTCACCATTCAAAAAATTACTTGTATTTTGTTGTTGCCGAATTTGTTGTTGTTCTAGTGCTATCACCTGTATAAATACGCCTTGCTTCCACTACTCCATTACAAGACATGTTTCTGTCAAAAATTTAAGTTTTAAAATGTCAGTGACAAAAAAATCAACAATTGTTTATGATTCAGTTTTCAGTTGGGTTCATCTTAGGTAAAATCTAAGGCACTGTGCCAAATTATGCCTAAATAATCAAAAATATGTGGCTTTCAGAGCGGTTTGAGATGGGATATAGAATGCATTTGTATGAGGACAATATCAAAACATGGACCGTGTGGTCCACTATCACTTCCTTATATTCCTTAACCACATCAATTGCAATATAAGGCTTCAACAGCTGTAAGTTGTCAAACTGGGAGTGCATTTTGTATGTATTCGAGTGAAATAACCGTAAAATAATAATTTTTTTTTGATTTGTAAATTTGAATTGTAAAAATGTACTCTATTATTTATATATAAATTATTTTTAATCTAGTACATATAGAAAGAAGTATGTATGGGTTATACGGGGGGTATTTCCATAAGTTGGTATACATAAATTATATACACATACATACATATAAACTGTACCTGTATGTACATATTCACCCCTGTCATCAAATTCATTCCCAAAACTTGTGGGAAAAGAGGGAACAAAATGTGTATGGCCTTTTAATTCATTTGCTTGTATTAATTCGACCAATAGATCAATATTCGCTAATATCAATTTATTTCAAATGTCCCCATAATTTAATAATAGCAAATTATTATATGATACCAAATAATATCGAACAATTCTTTGTTGAGAGTTAGGAATTCCTATTCCCAAAATTTTTATAATAAGGAATGGGACAGAAACCAAAAATTTCTTAAATGTAATACAAAATAATTTTTTACAATTATAAATGTAAAATAAAGAAAAGATTGTAAAAATGCCCCCTAGAAAAAAATTAAGGTTGTTTAGACATGACGATTTATTGTACAACTAAAAATTGTATTATGACGAAAACTAAAAAAATTAAGCATTTTCTAATGAAAAATAAGTGTTTTCAGTTATTTAATACGTTTATCTATTAAATGAAACAATATTTTCCTTTGAAAAGTCTTCACAAAATAAGATTCAGATCAGAATCAATAAATCTTCATGTATAAACACCCCTATTTGCTCTTAAGTCACTCCCCAACAATGTGGCAACACTACAGTAAATGCAACCATGCTCATCACATTAATTTTCGTTAAAATTTTCGTTAAAAGCCCCCCACGTACTATATTGGCACTGTTCTAACCCTATGCATTTAAATACCGGCAAATTTGACTCCAGCAGAGCTTTTTGTGTGTGTGCGTATTGCAAATGAACGTCCTTCAACTGACATTGAAATGCACGACCCCCGCACCGCAGAAACATACATAGTCGACGAGCCAAGCAAAGTGACGAGACAAGAGCACAGTTTATTCCTTGAGAGCGAGCTGTACGGTACGGTTGCAGAAGCAAATTTCTCCAGTTTTTTGAGTGAACAAATAAAAAAATAATCAAACATGTCCAAAATCGGTATTAATGGTTTCGGTCGTATTGGCCGCTTGGTATTGCGTGCCGCCGTTGATAAGGGTGCCCAAGTTGTGGCCGTCAACGATCCCTTCATCGATGTTGAATACATGGTTTATTTGTTCAAATTTGATTCGACCCACGGTCGTTTCAAGGGCACCGTTGCCGCTGAAGGCGGCAAATTGGTTGTCAATGGTCAAGCCATCACCGTTTTCTGCGAGCGTGACCCCGCTAACATCAACTGGGCCAGCGCTGGAGCTGAATACGTTGTAGAATCCACTGGCGTCTTCACCACCATCGACAAGGCCTCCGCCCATTTCAAGGGTGGTGCCAAGAAGGTTGTCATCTCTGCTCCCTCAGCCGATGCTCCCATGTTCGTATGCGGTGTCAACTTGGATGCCTACAAACCAGACATGAAAGTCGTTTCCAACGCCTCCTGCACCACCAACTGCTTGGCTCCCTTGGCTAAGGTTATCAACGACAACTGGGAAATCGTTGAAGGTCTCATGACCACTGTCCATGCCACCACTGCCACCCAAAAGACCGTTGACGGTCCCTCCGGTAAATTGTGGCGTGATGGTCGTGGTGCTGCCCAAAACATCATTCCTGCTTCCACCGGTGCCGCCAAGGCTGTCGGCAAAGTTATCCCTGCCTTGAACGGTAAACTCACTGGCATGGCTTTCCGTGTGCCCACCCCCAACGTATCCGTTGTTGATTTGACTGTTCGTCTTGGCAAGCCAGCCAACTATGAAGCCATCAAAGCCAAGGTTTTGGAAGCTTCCAACGGTGCCATGAAGGGCATTTTGGGATACACCGATGAAGAAGTCGTCTCCACCGATTTCGTCAGTGACACTCACTCCTCGGTCTTCGACGCCAAGGCCGGCATCTCCCTCAACGATCAATTCGTCAAATTGATCTCCTGGTACGACAACGAATTCGGTTACTCCAACCGTGTCATCGATTTGATCAAATACATGCAAACCAAGGATTAAATCATCCACGAGGGAGAGGAGGAATTTATTTAAAGAAATGATACACTAAATTTTAAGAAACGCTACAGTAACATTTTAGAAATTACGCCAAAATTTATTTAAAACAAAAAGGAAAAAGTTTTCGAGATAAAATGAAATGACGCACACCATCAGACAGGAGCTGAGCATTTAGTCAAAGAATGGAATAAATTGTTTTTGGATACATTTGATAGAATGGAAAATAGTATAGCTAGCTTGGAACACCTACATCTGTACCACACTCAAGGGCTACAACTACCAAATAACAAATTCAAACAAACAACCAACCACCTCCTGAAACATCATCAACAACAACCAAATTATCTGTTATAAATAACTGTAAAACTTATATTATGATTATCATTAGTAGATATTAATCACAAACGTTGATAAAAATAAAATGTTATTAAAAACATTAACAAAAAATCCAAAAGAAAACATGTTTTTTTCTTGTAATCTTCTGTTGTAATTGAAAACTTACATAATCAGCGAACAGGAAAATTCTATATACGGGAAAGAGCGAAAAGTGGTGCTCCAAGAGAGGAAAATGCAATTATTCTTTGCAATATACATACATAGAAAATATAGAGGCCACAACAACAAAACATGGCGTGGCAACTCTAGCGGAAGTAATTACAGAAACGAGAGAGAGTATTGCATCACGTTATGTATTTGTTGTCTTTTTTGAACAAACAATTGGGGAATGCCGTTAACATTTGTCCACCTTATTGTTGTACTTGCAAAGGAACAAAATAATACTGAAAAGCTCTACATGTTGGACGTAACTAGGCATCTGTTTTAAAATTTGCTGATTTGGTTGAGATGTATGTACATATATGCTTTTGCACATTGAGTCCACCCATATATAAATTTCCATCGTACTTTTTGAGATTACCGTACTTAGATATAATTTATCATGGGGTTTTTTATGGAGAATCAAGAAACCACAAAAACAGAAATACTGTTCCAAAGACAAAAGGTCACATTCCACTTTCCAGTACGATTGCCATTAAACGACTTGTCATAAAACAAACAACGTATTTGAGCTGACTAATGATAAATGCTGTTATTGTTTTTCGCAATATTTTGTTATAAAAACAAGCATAGACATTTTAATCGGGAGGGGAGTGTTGCAAATTTGGGGTATATATATTCATTGTATGTATGTATATTGTCGTGTTAGACAGCACGTTTACTTTCTATGCCAACGTCACTATACCTCCCCCCTGATAAATGCAAAAAACAAACCACCATGTAGGGGGTTAAAGACGATACCAAGCAATCGTTTTCTATATACACAATTTCATTTACTTTCATTAATTTTACATCATGTTTGATTTAAAAATAGTCATACGTTTCTACAGAAATGAAAAAAAACACCAGGAAGCGTGGTGGTCATTAAACTAAGCCATACATTTATACGCATGCTATGATGTCTATCGAAACGGAAAGTATTTTGACCGAAAGATATAATAGAGGCATTTGCAAACTATTTATAACAGCTGGTATAGGAAATATACATAAGCGTGAAAAAGAAGGTGTGTCTTCGTCAAAAGGCCATTTTACAAACAAATTATTTAAGAATGGCATATCTAGACATATAGTGGTATGTATGGATGTGCTATATGCAACGTATTCGCACATAATCAATAAGGTGCACAACTCAACTACGTCAAAAAAACCGGTTGGTTAAAAAGCTCTATTACAAATTATAACAGAAAGCTGTACCCATCCGATAGCACTGGGAAGTTAACAAAAAAGCCTAAGTTAATAGGCCGAAGATAGATATGTGAGTGTTCTGCAAAAAGAGCTCAAGCCATATAATTGCTTTTCTGAGTTATTGAAGATTTAAATAATTACACAACTACTTTAATTAGACATGGGATTTTTTATAAGACATAAACTTTTGTTTCATTCACCCTTATCGCGAATAATATTACCCCCGAAAAGTGTTACCTTTTCGTCAAATAATAATCACCAATTTTGTTCTCCCGAATATGTTTACTTTGAAAAATTGTCTCCATATCAATAACGATTTTCACCATTTTTCTTCGTTTTGTTCAAGAACACATAGCACCTTGCGTCACGTTTTTCCTCCTAGACACGAAAGCTGAAACTATGGGTCATCAGTAGACAGCGGATTTTTATGCAAATCCTATTTTTAATCCATATTTGTACAAAATATGGATATGGCGACACAAAATAAATAAAATTGGTTATAACAGTTTTTTGAATAGTTTCATCATGAAAATCATTTGTGTGATGTCGGTATTCAATTATAACCATTCGTTCAAAATATGATTTTGCATATAAATCCGCTGTCTAGTTATCAGTAGGAAAAACTACATACTCAGTGTTTTATTTCGCGACCGTTTGACATTTTCACAGGACTTTTAATTTCCAAAGCATATATACGTTTTAATAATTTATTTCTGTACATTTGACTCATATAATGGCGATATGGGTATCAAATGAAGGAAAAGAGTATCTGTTAAAAATATTTCAAATTTCATGTTTCTAAAGTAAAACACTAAAATAATAAATTCTATATTTTTGGAAGTAGAGGCTTATAATTTTCAGAGATTATGTAGTTATATGCAAATAAAAAAATATATGAAAATTACGAGATGCGTTTCCTCCTTTGCGGATATCTAAATAAAGTGCGTGCTCACCAGTGCATCTCAAAACACTTGGTATTCCAAATTTACTATAAAACTGCTGGACACTAATTATGCTCTGTATTGTAACTTCTAGCTGAACGTTGATAGAGCTATAACCACCTCATAGTCTCTTCCTGGAGGTGGCATACAATCGATTATATACAAATACGGCTCGGTTAACCCTGTTATGCTTAGAAAACCTGATAGGAAACATAACCGGAAACATTTCATAGTAATTTTTAATTATTGAAGCATCCCGCAAACTAATTAATTTTTCTATGAGTTTTGAATGTAATACATTCGAATTTCTGCTAAATCGATCAAGTAATATCTTCTTAAGAAGGAAACATTTGTTTTGGCAATTTTCCTTTTGTAGTAAAACATTTTTCTTTTTGTAGTAAAACATTTACACGAATTTTATTTGTTTTACTTTTAATCATTTTTTCTTTTAATTTTTGTGTATACATTTTATTTTGATAAACACCATGGAAATATTTATTTTATTATTTATCGAAAAAAATCAGTTGTTTCGAAGTGAGTAATTATTCGGGGGGAAATTCAAGATAACATTTTTGTTACAGGGAAATGAAAAAACCCGGGGGAACAAAACGTTCGCCTTTTATTCCCGATAGATGTGATTAAGACCATTTCACAAAAAATGGTCTTGAGACCTTTATGCAGTATCTTATTTTGATTTTTAGAAAATTAAGTTAACATCACCAAATTGTATGTTTTATCAAATATATATCTATTCAATATGAAACATAATTAATTTTACATTTGTCTACAACT
Source organism: Polietes domitor (assembly GCA_947397865.1). Lineage (NCBI taxonomy): Eukaryota > Metazoa > Arthropoda > Insecta > Diptera > Muscidae > Polietes > Polietes domitor. The sequence continues at coordinate 36,761,363 of OX377620.1, forward strand.
AATTCTCCATCTTATTGTCTTTTCTGTCATCTTTGGTAGATATTGGTTTTCCATCTTTATCGTAACGTATATGTAGACCATGTTTAATAAATCGTCCAGCTGCACCTTTATCCAAAACGGGACGTATAGTATTACGTTCATGGATTTGCTTATCCCGCAGAATTGTTTGACGCACTCGGGAGAGTTCATTTTTAATACCATGCTATAAAAGATATAAACAATTTAATACACAAATCATTTGCAAAGAATTTCAAAATTGTTTAACTAAATTAACATTTCCAATTTCATATAACATAAGAATTTTCAGAATACACTATAAGCCCTGTGATGGCATCTACGGAGGTTTTAGATCACACTTCATAGATTAATGTTTGTAAATTTGGATTTTGACTTCGAAAATTTTCTTCTTAAATCGAATTATTCTTAGATGAAGAGCTTAGCAGAAGCAAAATCTTAAATTTCAAAGTATGAAAAAGTCTGTAGCTTGGAACCAACGTGTAAACCATGACATTGGTCCCCTGGGTCAGAGATGAAAATACTATGGGTATTTGATCGTTTCCTTGTTATTTTTTAAATATACATCCGAAATAAATTGCCTCTCCATGAAACTGTTTTAACTTAAAAACGACTACGTGACCAGGTGAGAGAAATCACATGAACATCATACATACATTACAACATACGTAATACATTTTTCATTTTTTAAAAATATTCTTTTTTCATTTTTTTAAATATGAATTTGTCTGATAAAAGAATTTGTCCTCAAACATTTGTAATTCCATTGTAGCATCGAGCATTCCAATGGTTGAAAACTGGAATAGTTTCGTAATGTTAATAAATTCATTAGCTACGATTATTGTTAAGAATACCTAGTCAGTGATTGACTCCGAATAAATTGATATTACTGTCCATATGTCGTTCAATCATTTTCTATCAAAGTTTCCCAATTTATTTAAAAACTTGAAGGAATAGGTAGTCATTGGCAACATTTCATACATATTAATAAAATTGACGTAAAATAAATCAACCTCGTGAAATGGATCATTAAAATATTGATCAAAATACCTTTAAAAGCTATTGCGTTACATCAAAGGTTAAATTCCCTAAATGTTGGTTATAAAGATATAAATATTTTCTACTAAAAGGAGTCCATATCATCAACTCAATTGAACAATTTGTAGTCACAAGTAACCATACACTCTCTTAATATTTTACAGTCTTTGCCCAAAATCTATGACGGAGTCTATATTTACCTCATTTGGATCCAACCCTTGCAGCTTCACATACATCCAGTACAATGAGTTTATCGAGTACGCCAGATAATTGTCCAATTTTACACGTTCCTGAGTATTTAATTCATCATAATCCTTTATACCAAGTGCGGCGTTCAATGATGTTTCGATTTTGTCTAGACTGGTATCAAAATTCTCCACACAATTGATGAATTTCTCATCATTACGAAGTTCAGCATAGTCTCGGGGCGTCGACATAATATTAAAGCCACTATTTATTTATAAAAAATTAAAATATCTAAAATAATACAGAATTAGAAATATGAAATGTCACTTGTTTGCAGTGTTACCGTTGTGGCACTAAAGTGGCAATTTTGCCACTTTTTTCGAGCCGAGATACTTTTGTGCCACTTTTTACTTTTTTTCATTGAGGTACTAAATGTGCTACTTTTTGCTTTTTTGTGCCACTTTTTTCATTTCTCGTATCCTGGGAAATTTGTACGGGAATTCAGTAGAAATCGAATATTTTTTTCCATCAAGCACCTTCTAGTACCTCCCAACTATAACCTATAACTGCTAGAAGGGCTGAATACGCCATTCAAGCCATCATAAAGACCACTTACCCCCTAGACCCAGATTGAGAGTGGGCTTTGATCCTGGCAGCAGTCGTTTTAACCTCAAAACTTCTTTAAGTAGACACGGATTTTTTGCAAGGCATAGACTAATAGCATTGTCACGCTGCAAGCGAAATCTAGTTGAAATGACATAAGGTCGGTTTACAAATGTCAAATTTGTATGGGATCTGACATTTGTAAATCGACCTTATGCCATTTTAACTAAATTTCACGTGCAGTGTGACAAGCCTAAACAACTTTTGGGACACTGTTATCATTAAGTCAATTTCACAAAAAGTTTTTTGCAGTACACCTTTTTTATTTCTACAAGCTCAGAATGTAAAATTTCTGGTTTGTTCTTTATCTTTAAGTTACAGCCTTTTCAGACTGTATGAGAAATCAGCGATTTCAGTTTAAGGATTTCGCATGCAGTGTGAAAAGGCTATATTTAAAGGTGTAAACTAACCAGAAAGTGGGTTTTACTTTCTGAGATTGTAGAAATAAAAAAGAAAAAGATTATTATTATTACTAAACGGAAAAAGCAATGAATGAATGAAGCAGCCTTTAAATTACGCGATTGTGTAAAACAATTTTTGGTGAAAGAAATCACATGATTCCTTTCCCAGTTCCAAAAAAATTGCATTGGAAGTCGCGTTTACACTTATCGCAAAACAATAATGCAAAATTAAAAAAAATAATAACGAGTGGTTTTATTTTTTGGTTAATTTGATTCTCATTTCCTTTGATTGCCTCGAGAAATATAACTCTGATCAGACAAAATAAAAATCATGTGGTTTTGTTTACACTATGCGACTTTTCACGCCATTTTCTGTAAATTAAACCGTCATGCTGATTTTAACACACGCCACACAAGGCGCCTTTAGATTAGGTTGCACTGTAACATATGTTTGCGAATGAATGAATGGTGAAAGGCAAGAACAAGCATTTTATTTACGTTTTTCTGTTAATTAAATGATTTGTTTTCGAGCGTTTTAAGTAATGTTTAAAGAGAGTTTTAAATACTATAAATCCAAGTGGCCGGTACCAGATTTTACAAATGTCATCGATTTCCACGATGACAATCATAAAACAGAGGTAATATGCTCGGTTTATAAAATTGTGGAGTTATTTTAATGTCACTTTACATAATTCCCGTTTTTGAAGCTTAAAGAACTTCATTTGAACGATTTTGAAGACTACGCTTCATTGGGTCTGCCTTTGGGTATCCAGCCTGTACATAAATGGCGTTTGTTTACCTTAAACAACCACCCAGGTCTTGTTGTAATTCGCCATGCTTTCAGCGTTATGGGTCAACGTTATTGGATGGCTCGAAGTTTGAGAGATTATCCAAAAAATCCAAATCATGTTAATTTGAACGAACGGCTGTTTGCGCAATCGGTGCTAGATGACTGGTGGTCATCTTTGCAACAGTGTGAGGACAAAGATGAAGCTAGGCGCATGAAAATATCCATGAGGTGGACCACATTGGGTTATCATCACGACTGGGATAGCAAAGTATATAATGAGAAATTACGAACAGACTTTCCCGACGATCTAGCAAAGATGAGTGGCTTCTTTGCAAATATTCTCGGCTACAATAACTATCAGGCCCAAGCAGCTATTGTAAACTATTACCCGATTGGTACCACATTAGCGGGCCATACCGACCATTCGGAGCAGAATTTGGAGGCGCCTTTGTTTTCTTTTAGGTGAGTACTGAATATGGTTGACACAATGTGAAATATGCTAATAGGCATTTCTTCACTTTCACTTACCTAGTTTCGGCCAAACGGCAATATTCCTAATAGGCGGCCACACGCGCGAAGAAAAACCCACCCCACTATTCATAGAAAGCGGCGATGTGCTGGTCATGTCCCGAGAATCACGTTTATGTTATCACGCAGTGCCTAGAGTTATGAAAGCTCGAGAGGAAACCTGGAATACTTTAATTACAACATCAACAACAAAGGAAGGCAGTCAAGATCCACCGTCACAACCCTCGAAACGTTTACGAACTGAACATCCATGCATAACCAGCAGCGATACACACACGGCCTTGGAATGGGGTATGGATCCAATACTGTACCATCAAGTGTCCGATGAAATCTTTTGGTCGCCATTTAAAAATTATTTACACGACTCTCGTATTAATCTAAATGTAAGGCAGGTTCTTCGTCCAGATCAGATAACGTTAAATGGAAATTGATGTTAATCGACCCTGCGATAGCATCCGCTGTGTTTTCAAAATACCGATATACCGAAGAAAAAATAAAACTATGACATAAGCACTGGTTTGAAACCGCCGTGGAAGTCATCACAGGGTTGACTATTTTTCGTTAAATGTGGTTTTTGTATAATTTATATTTTTATAGACAGTAACAATTGGAAATAAATGTTGATTACATTTTTATTTTTGTTAAAATTATGGATTGTTCGTAATTCACTTAATTTTTAAAATGCACCATGGATAGCATATAGGGTCGCGATAAATGTTGGGAATGTGTGGGCATTAAGTGGCAAAGACCCAATAGATCACACGCCACCGTGCCCAAAACAAGTGGCCAAAATAATACTCCCAACGAACTCTTCTTATGGGAAGGCGACTCCAAAACATTGTTCAACTGAGGGAGAATGGCTATTTACAATTTACAGATGGGAGAATAACAACAACTACTTACATCAACACTATCGGTCATACTATAGGTGATTGAAAAATTCTGTATTTCGTAATTGAAATTAATGTGGATAAGTTACGTTTATTTCTGATTTCTTCGAAAGTATAAATTTTAAAATTGGAGTACGTCAAATGAATATGTGGGTTTTTGAAAAAAAAGGAACAGTTGTAAAGTGTAGGAATTAATAGTAACATTTAAATACCATTCATTCCAATGCGTTTTTCTATTACCAAACCGAATTAAGCATTGGGCGTACGCAACTATATACAAGTTTGAATATATCAAATAGTAAATATGGCTTACAAACGTCAAAGAACTGATGTATGTATGTATACGGGGTTTTTATAGGACGTTGCACGAAAGAACACGTGTAAACTTTTTAAGGCCAATGTCAAAAGTAAAAGACGTCTCGGTGTGCCCAATGTTTTATTTGAAAATTTTTGGCCTATTGCGACAGAATACATTTTTGTTTTCATGGCTTTGTGTATTTGTTTGAAACAACCAAATTGCAATAGAGATTTTTGGAAATTTGTTCAAGTTCTGCCCATTTACTTCGAATCGATTACCTTATTTATGTTCCAATGTACAGGGTGGACCATTTAAAATTAGAACTACCGATTACTTTGACTTTGAAAGGTAGAATAGCATTAATTTTTATTTTCAGCTTTATGTTTTACATTTTTAAAATGGGACGCATCCAATGCGTTTTCGCTTTGTCCAATGGGCTGAAGATTGTTTGGTAGCAGATGAATAATTTTTACCGAAAAATCGTGTTTTCAGATGAAGCCCATTTTCATCTCGATGGATTTGTCAATAAGCAAAATTGCCGCTTATGGGATTTAGATAACCCACACGTGACTATTGAGAAACCAATAAATCTACAACGAGTCACTATTTGGTGTGGATTTTGGTCTGGCGGCATAATGGGGTCATTTTTCTTCGAAAATGAGCTAGGAGCCGCCGTAACCGCCAACGGTGAGCGTTACAGCGAATTTTTGTTTCCCAAAAATTCAAGAGAATGACTTGAACGACATTTGGGTTCAACAAGACAAGGGGCCACATGTCACACAGCCAACACAACCATCGATATTTTACGCATTGTTTTTGAAGCTGTGATTTGAAAAGTTGGGTTGATCGGATGAGGTATTGCCGAGCCAGTCATGGTAGCCATATGAACGATATTAGGGCTGTTTTTCTTTAAGCCGGGATAACAAGCTGCGATAACAAAAACGATAATAAAAATTTAATTTTTTGCTCAAAATAACAAAATGTTTTTTTAAAATTGTCGCCAAAAGCAATATCAATGTGTGTGTGAAAACAAATTTTCCAAAAAATATTTTGTGTTGACTTTATTGGACTTAGCTTCGATAACCATCATTTTGACTTACACTGGCTAATTATCCAGACTAAGTCCAAAATTTTTAACACAAAATTATTTTTTCAAAATTTGTTGATTGATTTTGCCTTTGGCGACAATTTTAAAAAAGAATTTTTTATTTGCAGTGAAAATTTAACATTTTATTTAGATTTTTGTTATCGCAGTTTAGTTATCTAGTCTTAAAGAAAAACAGCCTTATTGTGTTCCATTCTTAAATGACAAAGTTCAACCTTTCCAATAAAACCAGAAATTTGAAAAATTTTTAAATGTTATATGGCCGGGAAAACTTTATCCAAATCATATTCACCCTTATCGCGAATAAAAGTGGAACTCATTCAGGTGGAATTTTCTATTCCCATGGAGACGTAAGATGCTAAGATAAATATAGCCCTTGAATAGTTTGCCGTTACAATAATTAGACAGCCGATTTTTATGCAAAATCATATTTTGAATTGTTATAATTGAATATGCCGACTTCACACGAATGAATTTCATGATAAAAAATTTTAAAATTGCGATATAAACAATTCTATATTAGCATATTTTACATAGCGATATACATATTTTATACAAATGTGGATTAAAAATGGAATTTTCAAAAAAAAATCCGCTGTCTAGTTATAATGCAGACGTTTATTTTCTGTCGGAGCAATGACTTTTATTTTCGTTCCATCAATGCGTACGATAACGTATTACATAAAAAACCAATGCAATCCAAGGAGGATACTTGCTTGTAGGCATTTTTATAAAAATGCCGAGTAATTCATTGAGTAGTTTTTTTTTAGCCATGTTAAAAAAGTATTGACCCGATGGCTTTGAATTACAAGTTGAAATAAATAAATCAAATTTTCTGAAAGATTTTACGCCAGGACTGGACAAACATCATTTTCCTTTCTAATACAAAACAATCACAACGTTTCAGAAGAAGGGCGGTTGAGAGTGCGATGTAAGCACTCATATTAAATAGAGGATAGCACTTTTGTTGGCCCTGTAATAATTTTGAATAATTTAAATCAAACTAATATGCTTTGCACATGCAATGAATGTGACAAATCAATCCTCCTCCTTGGTTGCTCCACAAGCATACGAAAGGCTACCCACTGTACGCTTCTACTTTTCACTTCTTATTGTATCTTGAGAAAACACAAAACTGTTTAAATATTAAATAAACTGTTGACGAAATTGGGAGGGTTTCCAACTGCAATACTTCGCCATATTTTTTTTTCCACAAGCATACGAAAGGCTACCCACTGTACGCTTCTACTTTTCACTTCTTATTGTATCTTGAGAAAACACAAATCTGTTTAAATATTAAATAAAGTGTTGACGAAACTGGGAGGGGTTCCAACTGCAATACTTCGCCATATTTTCTTTGAACTTTTTTTTTACACAAAATTCGAGAGTAAACACAGCTTCCCGAGATTTTCTATATATTTCATTTTTTATTAAATCATATTTGTTTTCCTTGTTTTAAAGTTGTTGTGGTTGGTTGTGTTTGTTTTTGTGTGTTTTGTTGTTGTTGTTGTTTTGAATATTACAATTAAATTACAGAAATATAAATATGCGAAAAAAATGTTGAGTTTCTTTTTGCATAATCAAAATGTTTGTTGTTTTTATTTTGTTTTTTAATAATTGTATATTTTTTGAATCTTTTTGTTTGTTTGTTTATAAATAATCATCGTAAAGCTACTTAATTTAGTTGATTTATTTGTTTTCTTTAATTATAATTTAATAATATATTTGAATGTTAATTTTTTGTTGTTTTGTTTTTTTTTTTATTTATAGAAATATTTGTTTTCTTTATATATATATGCATTATAATAATGTATATGTATATTTTATGTATATATATATATAGATTTTTAATTGATAATTAGTTATGTTAATTTTAATATTCTTTTCTTCTTTTACTTGTTTGTTTGTTTGTTGTTATTATTTAGAGATGTGGAGGATCCTATTTTATAAAAAAAACTACTAAAAATTTTGTTGTTTTTTTCCTTTTCTTTTCTTCTTTTCTACAATGTATTTTCATATATATATATAACAGTATAAATTGTTTGTTTTTTGTTTTGTTTATAGCAAATTTGTTAACATCATTTGATTCTTTTTCCTTCTTGAATGCGGGTATTTATAAGGGAGGGTTGGGGTTTGGGTTTGGGGAGGAGGAGGAGAGAAAGATAAATCATCATTCACATCATTTGTTTTTTTTATCGTTAGAACAACATTTAGTACAGGAATTATTATAAATAATAATAGTAGTAATAATAAACTATACAAATAATACAAATGCTCTAATTACGAAGCGTCCTATTTACTAGTAAAAAATAAAAATATTTTATGGTAAAAATAATAAAATAGTTTATATTTTTATATGTATATACATATATATGTATATATATATACCAGACCAATAAAATGGTTGTTTTTTTTTCTTCAAATAAATTTGTTTTTGTTGTTTTTATTTTTTGTTTACTTAAGTGTAGTATATAATATTGCATACACGTTTATATACTTTGTTAATCATAATCATTTCAATTTGTTTTTAATTTTAAACAATTATATGCGTGTGTGTGTGTGTGATTTGAGTTTATAGATTTTTTTAATTATCTTTTGGAATTTATTAGTCAGTTTTTACAATAACGTCTAAGGGGGATAAGGATTAGGATTAGTTGGGATGTTGGATAGGAAGGGGAAACGGGATATGGGTAAAAGAGGGTATTTTGGGGGACCTAGGGTAGATGTGGAAAAGTCTATTAGTTGGGAAGGGGCGGGGGGTTTTGCTTTATAAAATTTATTCTTAACTTTTATACATTTCTTCTAAAAAGAAAAAAATAATAATAAACTTTCCCAAAAGTTAAGGAGAGAATACAAAAAAGGTATACACAGTTTATATTTCTTAAGGGGAATTAACTTTGTCTCATTTGTTTTTTGTTTGTTTGTTTGTTTAGTTTTTCTATAATACAAAATGTTTTCTTTTAAAGATTACTTGGTCTCGGTTCAAGTTTATTTCTGATTTTTTTTTGATATCTTCTTCATATCATCATCATCATCATGCTCAAAATGCCCTTCATCTCATGTCAAATCAATGATAGCCCTTTTGGTTGCACTTTTATCAATTTATCATCGGCCGGGCGCATTATTTGCTGGATTCGGGGCTGTTGGTGCCATCCCCATCACCGTTTGGGGCGCAACTCCGGGCTCTTCTTTTTTGGGCTGCATCATGGGATCAACAACCATTGGATGTGGCATACCGCCTAAACTGGGTGGTTTGCCGCTCATCGATTGTTGGGGTGGTCCCTGAGGCCCTACTGGCCCCCCTGGTCCCATCGGTCCAGGACCCATTGGTCCCGGTCCCATGGGCCCTGACTGCAAGCGATGATGTGGTGGTGCTGGTGGGCCCAGAGGTCCACCGACGCCCGATGGTGGCGGTATCGGTGAAGGTTCCTTGCCTCGTAGGTGTGCCGCCGATTGTACCGCATACATACTCATGGCCGCCTTGTGGCGCTCTTCTTCGTGCCTTAGGGCCACCTCCATGAGAGGATTGTAACGTAAGGCAGCCATGCCGTAGGGGTCGCGGTAAGGATCCATAGGCCAGCCTGGCCCTGCAGGACCGAAATGTGACATGGGTGGTCCACCGAGCGAGGGGCCCATCATTGTTCTTGTTAGATGCGGGGGTGGAGGTCCCACATGGGGACCATGGCGACTGGCCATGAAGGAAGCGTGATGTGCCGCCGCTGCCGCATTGGCCTGAGCTGCCGCCAACGAGTTGTGATAACGGGGATCAGCAGCAGCCGCTGCCGCCGAAGCTCGCATCATCATGGCATCTTGTTCTTCCTTAGTTCGAGGCATTTCTTCTTTGATGCGCATTTCACCACCCACTGGACCGCCAGGGCCACCTTGCATGTCTGTGACACTCCGATGCGGGGATCGTTCGCGCGCCTGGTTCATTGCCGCTGCAGCTGCCGCCGCCTGCGACAATTTATTGCTTTCATTGATGCGTTGCTGCTGCAGCATTCTTTCTCGCTCCATCTCGCGACGCTCCATTTCTCGGCGTTCTCTTTCCTTGCGCTCTCGCTCACGTTCTCGTTCGCGTTGTTCGCGCTCTTGCTGTTCGCGTTTGAGTTTCTCCTCTTTTTCTTTGCGTTCGCGTTCCTCTCGCTCCCGTTGCCTTTGGCGTTCGCGTTCCCGCTGTTCCCGTTCGCGCATTTCACGTTCGCGTTCCCGCTCTTCAGCCTCCCGGCGCGCATTGTCCAAAGCCGTTGTATCGGGTTTCATGGGCCAACCAGGAGGTGGACCCCCCGGATGATAAGGCACAGAGCGTTGTTGCAAAGCAGCTCTACGATGGAAAAAAAGATATAGATAATTGTTGTTGTGGTTTACTTATGCGTTATGCGGAATACTTACGCCCTCCAAGGATCATGCATGGTACCGCTCATGGGTATCTCTCGGCCAAATGGTGATAAACCAAAACCAAAAGGACCCACATAGCGGCCAAACGGAGAGACAGCAGTACCTGTAAGAAGTTATTTTAAAAAGTTAGTATATTTTCAGAGGATGTCTAAATAATTTGATTTGCAAGGTGAATTTGAATAACACTTACCTATATGGCTGGGCGGCGCACCTATAAAACTAGCCGACAACGGCGAAGTCTCAAAGGGTGAACGTCCTTGCATGGATGAGGCATAAGCACCCGGTGGTAGCTCGCCGGGTCTATGCATCAGATGTGGCGACGCCCCAGCGCTTAATGTTAATGCTGGCGATGATTTCATACTCAACGTTGACACAGAGGATGGAGAGGGTCCTGCTCCCAAACTTGTTGATACGGCTATACTTTGAGATACCGTCGTGGATGTGGGTGTACCAGTGGCACTACTGTTGCTATTGTTTGCCGGTATGCCCGGAGTAGATGGATTACTTCCTGACCCCGGACCAACAACAGTTCCCGAGCTTGAGCCTCCCAACTTATCGGGATTTTGTTTATTTTGATGGTAGTAAATTTCCCACGCTATACGAACATGCATAGCATTCCAACGACCGGTTTTCTAAAGGATGTACGAGGAAATCAAAAAGAAAATTAGTAGGAACTACAATGAGGATAAGAAGTTTAGATATTTTCCATAGAAAGGAGTACAAGTAAGAATTTACTAACACTCCTTGGACAGAAAAAATAAATGTCTTACAAATATTATCACACATACATACATATATATCAAGTTGTGTAGATGAGGGCTATAAAAACGCAAATTTACAAACTACAAACACTGTCAAACTAGTTTTAAAGGAAGGAATTAGTCACATAGAATTAATATAGGATGTTTGTAAGACTCCGGACTTATCATATACGTTAGAGTACGAAATTTTCTTAATAAAACAATACTTCAAAACTAAATAACCTATTGTAAGTGTCCACAAATAATCGTCAATTATCAGTAAATTATCTCATGAAGTGGGTCTAAAATAAATCACAGCAGGATGAATGTGGATTTTTACAATTTAGTAGCTTAAGCATCATTCATATACACAATGTAAGTAAATTCCAATTTAAAATCTAATCAATATTTTTTATAGTGCCTGTGCAGTTTTGCAAGTTTACGTTATATATAGCGATAATGTTGTTTAATGGAAGAGAGCAAAACATACCGTGAATTTAATAGATTTTGAGGAGGAATCAACAATGTTGGTTGGTAATGGCGGTTGTGGTTGTTGATGAGGATTTGTGGAAGGCGATGGTTGTATCGTCTGTTATGATGATGGGATGGATTAAATTTTGTTTTTGGATGGATTGTTTAGTTGGTTGTTGGGGTGAATGGTGATGAACATGAAAATGAGGAAGGAATATATATTTTTTGTTGGTTCATGAGGTGTTTAAAAGGAAATTGTAAATGATAGATATGTCCTTGTTGTTGTATGGACAACAAAAAAATATGCTTGAGAGGATGAGGAGGAGAATGATGATGATGACGATTAAAACGTAACCTACCTTTGGCGCAAATGAAGTTAAATGGCTTGGCGGCATAAACGGTGTAGCGCCTCCCAACCCCGGGTGCATTAGACCAGCTGGATTGTAACCGGTATATCCAGGCAAACCAATGCCCGTGCGATAAAATGGCGATTCAACGGCGGCAATTTTGGGAATGTCTTTGAATAAGGGTGGGGGAAAGAGGGGAGCCGGAGCTGGCGGAGGTGCTGCCGCTAAAGCCGTAGGCAAAAGTTGTTGATGCTGATGCAGATGCGTATGCTGATGTTGGTGATGATGCAATTCTTGCCTTAGATAAGGTGAGGGCACAGCCGCCGATGGTGGATGAGGCGCCGGAGCCGTTGGCGGGCCTCCCGGTGGCAGACTTCCGCTACTAGACGTGGGAGGAGGAACCGTTGCTGGTGAAACGTTGGGCGCCACCGACGGAGATGCTGCTGCGGCCGATGTTGTGGTTTGCTGTGAACCCGAACCTGTGGAACCGTGACCGGCTGGCTGTTGTTGCGTACTACGATCCAGGAAGCGATTATCCAACTCACGCCGCAACAGATCTGCTTGATCATCTACGAGAGATATAAGAAAAAAATAATAATGCATCTGGTGTTAAAAAAATCCATCACGCCCACTCACTTTTGCTAGGTTGAAAAAGAGATTCCGCCGAAAATGGATGAGGTGCTGAACTCTGGGTGGTTGTTGTCACTGGGGTACTGCTCGAAGATGTCGTTATCAGGCCTGAAGCTTGTGACATAGATGACATCGTTGACATCGATGACGATGTGGCAGGTAATGAACTACTTATGGAACTAATTGGCACGCCGCCCATAGCTGAAGACACCGGAGGAACTGATGACATAGGAGGCACAAAGTACTGTGGATGAAATCCACTTCCAGCTGGAGGAACACCCGGCGGTGGTATAGCGGAAGAGGAATGCATGGTCGCAGTATGTGGTGAAACCGAAATGGGTGGCGCCAATGCCGCCGCCGATGACGACGACGACGACGCTGATGTCGGTGGTGGCGGCGTGGGTCTTGTGGCTAAACTTGAGGGATGTGAAGTGACAACTGACGTTGGTGGTGGTATTGATAACGACGAGGAACTGTAACACAAATCAATCATAGCGGGTTTAGTAAATTTACAATTTTATGAACTCTTTAAAAGTTAGAACTTACCTTGGAGGCCACATTGAGTGTTTAGGAGCACCTGGATATGGTATACTACCCGGTGGTGGCTGCGACAGCTGTTGTGTTGTCATCATGGGTATTGCACCGGCCGAGGCATATGTTGTTGTAGGCAACGAAACCGTGGAACTATAGGAGGCATTTGATAAAGCCAAGGAAGCAACTGAATGTGGTATGGACATCGACATCGACGACGGTGCCATTGACGTTGTTATGTATGCCGTTGAGGTGGGGGGAAAACCACTTAGATGAGTATTGGCAACGGAGGAGCGCGGAAGGTAGGCGGCATTTAAATTATTATTATCACTACTACGCTCTTTTGTTGGACTTTCACTTTGTGGCGAAATTCCTTTATGGATCACAGATGCTGACGATGTAGCCGTCGAGGAGGATGTAGCAGTGGGTGGTGGCGGCGGCTGACTACTGCCTGGAGTAGTTGTGGGTGAAGCTCCCCTCAGAAGAGCCGCCGAGTGCGGTGTCAACATATGCGGCGGTAGAGGCGGCATATGTGGTGGCCCTAAATGAGGATGCGTTAAAAGGTGCGGTGGCGGTGGATGTAACATTTGCGCTCCATCCCGACCCATAGCTGAGGCGGAATTCAGTACACTGCTCATGCCACCGCTCAGAGTAGCACTTAGCGGTGTCGATGCTGCTGCTGTTGTGGTAACGCTCGCTATGCTATGACCGGGGTGGGAAACCGAGAGGTGAGATACCATCGCTGATTGGGGATGCGAGAAAGGAGGACCGCCCAGCATTTGTTGCGGGATCTGTAGCGAAGCGGGATATGGAAGATGCGGATGATGCAACAAGTGAGCGGCCATTGAAGATGGTGGCATTCCCGTGGGAGCACCATGACTCAAACTTGTTGAGGTCGGGGGCATGGATGTGGCTGTTGGAACTGTCGTGGGCGCCGAACTAGTTGGTGTGCTTGAGCCACTACTGCTATTCTGCATCTGCATCGGCGACTGTCCAGGCGTTGACGATTGGCTGACAGGCGTGGGTGGTCTTAAGCTGGGAGGCTTTGCCATTTGTGACATCATTGGAGATTCTCGACTTGTGCGTGGCGAGGCACTTGGCGATGGCACTGCAGGTGGCAAATAGTGACTGTGTGGCAAACCACTATACGGCGCGTACAGCGCGTAATTGGGATAGGGCGGGCGATATGGCGATGCGTGCAATAGCATTGGTGAGATGCCATTTGGTGGCATGCCACCGGACAGCATACCAGGATGGCCGACTCCAGGCGGTAGACCATGTGGTAGTCCACCGGGACCGAAGATTCCCGCTGTCGATTGTATAGGAGGTAGACCACTACTGCTATGAGGAGGAAACTTAGCCATTGATGTTGCTATTGACGAGGGCGGAAGTGTAGACTGAACTGAAGAAGATGGTGGTTGTTGTGGTGGTGGTGCGGAGGACGAGGAATGAGGCGAGGCAGATGTTGTTATAGCTAAGGATGTTTTATTCGTGCCACCCACAGATGACGATGGCGGAGGTGCTAATCCCGGTCCGGGTGGAGTTGCCGTTGCCGGCATGGCATTTGGATGAGGTGAGATCCTAGAGACACCACTATTTTGTGGATTTGGCCCACCACCGCTCGTTACAAACGGAGACAGATAACCGTTAATCATTGGCGGAGGCGGAGGGCCATTGCCCCCAATATGAGAACCCTTGTCGCGACTATCCGCCGCCTCGTTCGATTTCGTTACCAGGGACGACGGTGTGCTGACATTGGAATGCAGTGATGAGGGAGGGAATGGATGTGTTGGAGGTGGTGGACCAAGTCTGCTATTTATCGATCCGGCTGCATTAAAACCACCGGGTGGGCCGCCTAGTAGAGGAGAACCGGTGGCAGATGGTTGCATTTGAGCACCGGGAGGCAGTTGCATGTTTGCTGGTGAATTTGGAGCTACCGTTGGCGGAGGCAAACCCGATGCGGTCTTCGGATGCATGCCTGGTGGCAATGGTGAAGCATTGGGCGGCGGAGGAGCAGGGGACATGAGATTACCAGAAGTTGCAGAAGACGGAGACCCGGCCAAATGCTTTGGTCCAAACGGACTATCACTAGAAGCATGAGGATGATGCGAATGCGGCGAAGGCCCCGAGGAGGAAGGCGAAGCAAGAGCATTACGGGGATCATTAAGATGCTGCTGCTGTTGCTGCTGATTTACACTAGATGAGAAAGCCGGCGACGCATGCGCTTGGTGTGGTGGCGGTCCCAAAGCAGGCTTATTATCCGACGACGACGATGATCCTCCTGGTGGCCCGAATACCGAGTGTGGTGGTGGGGCCGTGGCCGCTGATGACATGCCACCGGGACCCGTGGCACCGGTTGATGGCGGTCGACCATCGTGTACATGATGGCCCGTTGTTGTACTGCCGCCTTGAGATAGCGGCCCCGACAACATATTGCCACTAGTGGGAACGGAAAACTGTGGCTGCTGCTGTTGTTGATGTTCATTGTTGGCGGTCTTCTGCTGTAGCGAAGCGGCATGACCAGCGGCGGATGTTGTATTGGAACTTGTATTGGAGCTTGTCGCTGATGTTGCTGCAGCAGCCGCTGCTGCTGCGACAGATGTGGGTGTCGCACTTGTCGCTTGTTGAGGATAATCGGATGATTTTCGAGGAGTTGTAGGACTCGGAGTTGCATTTGTAATTTGTTGAGTGGGCGTCGAAGGAAATACGATGGCTCCTAACTTTTCAGGACCCTATGAAAGAGAGAAAAAATAGATATATTGTTTAGTATTGAAAGGTATTAAATTAAAGTTTTAGTATTAAAAATATATTCCATAAATTGAAGGCGAAAGATCAAGAGTTGGCAAGATATTTGAACAAAAAATAAAAATTGCAATTCATACTATCTTTTCGTAATTTTCCGCTGATATTAGTTCAAATAGCTTTGAAATTTAATAATTGCTTAGAAAATACATTTCCAACGGAAACAAGTAGTTTATTGAAGAGAATGTTGTTAGTCTTTCAATAATTTCGGTCAAAAATTATACCCCTTTTATAATAACCAAAAACACATTTTGATCGATTGATTATCGATTTCGAATGCCGAGAAATCCTAAAATTGTATGTGATAAATTTTTGAAATAAGCGAAAGATTGAAAATCTGAATTTCAAAATTATTGAATTTAATCTTAACTAAATTATGGGTGCGAAAAATAAAACATTGTCTTTCTCTTTATTTAAGCGATTGTCTTACTTTTCGATTCTTTACTTTTTTCTTGTGGTTTCTAACGTATGATTGCAATTCAATTGGATGCTAATAACACTCATACGCCATGATGGCAAACGAGGCAGAGCTAAACCAAAAAATAACTTTCGTTTACCACCTTGGCGTATAAGTGTTATTTGTAATGAAATGGACAACAATCATACGTTAAATTCATATGATATTAAACACAAATTTAGTCTATTTTCTGTGTAGGAGAATAATATTGCATTTCCCTATTTTAAAAAATAACAAATTGTAGACACTAGGGTGGATCGAAATTGAATTATTTTTGCCATAAGACAATTTGAAAAAATTACTTCTTTGTGACATATATAATATATAATAATATATATATATATATATATATATATATATATATATATATATATATATATATATATATTTTAATTTTAAGCAAATTTCTTCTAGTTTTAGAGAAAATTGTCAAATCTAAAAAAAATATTTTTTTTTATGTTTTCCTTTTTATATTTTTATTTATTTTATAAACAAAAATATATATTTTTTAATTATATATTTATATATATTTTTTATTAATAGTCAATAGTGCCAGAAGGACGCTCCATGAGTGTGTTGATAATGGTGTTTCTGGAACTTACTCTATAACAATTATAAAAATGATTGTTGTCGAAATTAAAAAAATGAATATAAATAATTAAGGGACAAGAATGGACAGTAACAATGCCGAAATATTTTCGGACAACGCATTGAGCTAACCAAAGATTCATTTTGGACGGGAAGATCCAAAACTTTTTTGAATTATACTTTAAAATAAGTTATTTTAATTATTTATACAGTGAAATTCCCCTAACTCGAAGTCCCCTAACTCGAATTTTTCCCTAACTCGAACTGTTATGTACGAATCTTGGATTCTCAATAGCTTTTTCTTATGTGTTTTTCTCCGTATGTCGAATTTCCCCTAACTCGAACTTTTCTGTAAGTCGAATTAAAAACTGATACAATTTGTGACACTTACTATTTGAGTTATTCCCGTAACTCGAATTTTTTGTTTTGCTAATTTTAATATTGTTTTCTCGTTTTCTCGTTAATAAGTAGTACATACATACATATTTTGGTGGCACTTCTTTGCGAAGCCTTTAATTCAGTGATGGGCACCGCTCTCTTTTCCTATGCACAGTGCATAGGAATGAAAATGCTGCTTCTGTCACGGAGAGACACATGTACACATCGTGTGGCTTCGTTCGCTGCGTAGTTTTGTGTGTACACTCAAATCAACATGTTTTATGTGTTACTTTCATTTAATTGCTTGTTATACTTTTGAAACATGGAATATTTTTCGGGCGTAAGCCGCGTTTTGTTCTCTGCTGCTTAAAATATGATAGTATGCGTGTGCCCATCACTGCTTTAATTTCTCAACCGTAGGTGGCGACAATATGACGGCTAAAAATTGAGAATTACAGTTACAAAATTGATATGCGAGTTTTTAGAGCTGTGAATTTTAGTGAATCGGTAGCGCTTTCCATAACTCGAATTTTCCCTAACTCGAAGTGTTTTGTCGTGCCCTAGGCGATTCGAGTTAGGGGAATTTCACTGTATTTAATATTATTAATTTCGATTGCAATCATGTTTATAATTGTTTTGGAGCATTTTCACATAATTTTTGATGAGAGAAAGTTGAATCTACTATTTCTTTCATACATTTTGCATATATTTTCATTATGGCAACACTCCAAGCAATTAAGAAAATGGGCTAGAGTTTAAAATTTCTGGTTCAACAATTAATTAATACTGATCTAATGCCGTTTTACAAATTAATTAGGCGTAACAAGAAAATAATAAAGTGACTATATTATAAAAATTGAAGCAAGAGTAAGTAGTTGAAAAACTATATTTAACATTTGTTGATTATTTGAGATGGAATTTTGTGATTTGTAGTGAACATAACCTATAAATGTCGTGGACCAAATGTTATATGTATGACTCAACTTAACTCAATGTGTAAATGTGAAAGTGTTCGTCTGAGGTTGTAATTTGTGAAGGAATTAATATCTCATCAGCATTTTTCGGAAAATTTTATCTCAACACAATTTTCGATTAGACGTAGTTAACATATTGGATCATACCGCTGAATCAGTTTTGTGTACGAGATTAAGATATATTTTTTTAATATTTTGAAAGCATCTTTAAAATGGTATATAACATCATTCACTTTTTGTGTAGACATTTTATATTATTTCCGGAGGTATAAAAAATTAATTATTTAAAATGCGATGTGAAGTAGAACATTTTTATGAATTATTTTTCTTTGTAATAATGTTCAGAAAACACATTTCGCACAAGCAAATTGAGTTTCTTTCCTTTAAGTTTTCATAAAAATTTGATTTTGGTCACCCTATACAGGGGGTGGTTATATATTGAGTTTATATAGGAGGTGGTAGTGGGCGTGGTTTGATGGGTCGATATTTTTTTATTTTTTAATTATGTTATGTCAAGAAAATGTGCAAAATCACAAGATTGTGTCTTTATTTTTCGATTTTATGGCATAAAAGATGGATTTGGGACCGATGTGCACAGTAAGGCGTGTTTACACATGAAAATTTATTCTAAAATCTGGAATCTTACAAAAATATTGTTTCATTTAGTAGAAATAAGTTTTAAGGACGTATTTTCAATAGAAAATACTGAAAATTTAAGCTTAATAATGAAGCTTCATGCGTAAACACCATTATTCACAAAAAAAGGAGGAAGATCACAAAGAGCGAGTATTGAAAATGCCAAATATCTTCAATGTTTGAATGTGAAAATACAATATTGTGACTATTAACATAACATTTGAAAAAAATTAATAATTCAAGCTCAAGGTCGGATATATATATAAAGTAATCTTATGCAAGCTACACCCTAGACCAAAGGTATGGAACAATTCGAAGTATGTTATCTATTAAAAATGTATCAATTACGAAAATTTTCCATGTTGATATAGATACATCGGTGTCATTCTCTGGCTGAACGTCGACAGTAGAATATATATATATTTTTTTAATTAAATCTAGCTGCATGTGAATCAGATAAACAATATTAGGCAAGGTAGAAAAAAATGTGAAAATTTTTAAAACCTAAACTGACTCCCCTCCTGGGCACAATCATGTCGATGAAAATATAATTTCGAAAATGTTGATTTATTTTGGATTTTCTTTACAAATCTTTGTTATTAAAAAAAAAACATTTTTTGCAAATATATTCCGATTCAAAAATAAATTAACTTTAAAAATTCATTCATTCATTAATATATTCAATTCATTTGCAAATATATTAAATTCATTAATATATTTGCAAATATTCGCTAAATATGAAAAATTAAAAATAAATACATTTTAAAATTGCGAATTGTCATCTCCTAGTGCGAAGCTTCGATTCTTCTCAATATTTGCCTTTCCACAATAATTTTATATTTTGACATATCCGACCATACTTTTATCATACATCAGTTATGATAAGGTGATTTATTTTGGATATTCTTTAGAAATCTTACAATTTTTGTAATTTCAAAAAATCAATTTTTTGTGTGGTGTGATTCGAAAATAAAAAATAATTTTAAAAATGATAATTATTCGCATGGCGATTTAATTTTATTTTTCATGTTCCCCAACAACAAGTTGCCAAATTATTCAGGTTTATTTTTTATCAGTAATTTTGTATCGGAATTTCCAAAAAAAAAGTGCCGTTTTGAGGCAAGAAAATTTGTTGCACAAGAAACCCAAACAAAAGAACAACGAATTCCAACGATGCTTAGGTACGTACATACATAAATACATACATATGTATGCGAATAAGCGGTACTAGCCCAGCAAAATGGGGGAGGGCAAAGGTTATCGTTTATGTTTCGAGACTGCAGCAGGCACAAAACATAAAACAACAACTCACCTTGTGCACTGTTGACGTAATTGTTGATGTTGCATTTGAAGACGACAACAACAGCAATGCTTTTGCTGTTGCCTTCGATGATGTTGTTGCCGTTGATGATGATGATGACGATGCTGAAGATTCAACAGTTTTGAACGTTGAAGAGGTGGTAGAAGAATTTGATGATGTTGTTGCCGTTGCAGCATTATTGTTGTGGCCACCGGACAGTGTAGCCTTTGTTGTGTTGCTGGTGTTGCAAGATGTTCCTCCGGAGGCGTTTGTTGCTGTTGGCTGGCGTTGTTTGGTTTTAGTTGATGTTTTGGCTGATGATGATGATGATGACGACGACGATAAAGTTGAGGAGGATGAGGCCGACGCAGAAGACGTTGTGGCCGTCTTCCCTGCTGATGTTGTTGCCGCTGTATGGCGGCTACCCGTTGCCGTTGAGGTGTGTGACTGGGACTGCATTGGGGGATTTGGTTGTGCCGCCGCGTTCTTAGCGGAGTTCTTAGAGAGGGCCGTTGCGCCAACGACGACTGCGGCAACGGCTGTTTCAGCGGCAGCAGCTGCACAAACACCATCCTGTTGTTGTGCATTGCTACTGGAAGACTCGACACGTACAATAATCGCTATTTTGTTAACTTGTCTCAAATGTCGTTCCGTGTAAGTTTTCGATCTTTTTTTTCTAAAAAAAAAATCGAAACAACACGGACAGGCAACACTTCTAGCACAACAGTCGCAGCAACAGCCAAAACTACGTAAGGAATATTATAATGATGGCACAAAATATTTTGCTTTGCTTTTTTTTGCTAACAAGGAGTCATATGATCCCTCACTTTTTTAAGTTTTAATTTAAAATTATATTTTTTTGTTAACAATGAAGTCATATGATAACTCAATTTTTTTTTAATTTTAGTTTTTTTTTCTTTTCTTCAGCTTGGTTTTTTACACGAACGCCAGAGTAGTGGAAGAGGGAGGGAATGTAGTTCTCACACTCTCGAAAAACGCCACAGTTGTAAATTTATTTGTCATATGATCGTCACACACTCTTTTCTTTTAATTTTAATTGTTGTTTTACACTTTTATTCTGTTAGGGGTCCACTTTAATTTTAACACACACACAAACACATTGGTTTTTATTAAACGCGCGCTATTTAATTGATTTTTAATGCAATTTTCATTATCAATTAACTCTCATTTAATAACAGTATTGACGCGCCGCCACTTTATTCTCGTCCATCGAGAGACACACAGAGAGAGTGTCAATTTTCTCTATGTGTGTGTGGTGAGTGAGTTATGATTAAGACCTTAAGAGCAGAAGGGTGTCTTGTATAAAAGCATCTGAAAAATTCATGACATTCTTGGTGTGAAATAACATTTATTACGGTGGTTTCAATTCACTGGGTTTTTATGGTTTTTTTGTTTTCTTTTCTCTGACACTTCACTTTATTCCATAAATTCACAATGTTGTTATCTGGTAGCTGACTGCTGTTCTTTTTCTGCTATGCTCTGTTTTGCTTTATTTCTTTTGTTTGTACATATGTATGTAGTATGTATGTTTTATTCAAATTTCCACTTGTACATCCTTTGCGCAGCCATGGCGAAAAAGCGATGTGAGCGATTTGTTGAGTGTTTCATTATATCCGAAAGTATTTTTTTTTGTTGCTGTTGTGGTTTTTTGCTTGATTTTGATTCTCCTCTTGCAGTTTTTCCACTAAAAATTAACATTCATAAATCACTACGTGAGCTCTCTTTTTGAAAGAGATACTGTACTGTTGTCGTCGCAGTAGTCGTCATGTCAAAGTCGCACAGTGTCGTGATTTTATATAAAAACATGTATAAATAAGAACGAACGAAGAATCTTAATTTAAGGAAAAATTCAATATTTTCCACAGTTGCAGATAGTTGAAGAATACTCCAGCCATCACTGTAATCTAAATTTGAAGAAAAGTCAATATTTTCGAAAGCTTCAAACATGTTTCCACTAAATTAAGCAGAATATAAATACAAATGTCAAGTTTTTTCCCTCCTAAGAACGAGACTATATAGAAATTAAACTACACTGAAAGAATTATCTTCATACTATTTGTGATTTTGTCTTAACCTCAGTGAAAATTTTCATTAAAAAGTCGCCCAAGAAACACTTCATAAAATGTATGTTTCACAAAAAGACATGCATTTCTTAGAAACTATTTCTTAGTTCATTACTTTTCATTATATGATTTATGAAAATCTTCATAGATTTTATAAAGAAACTTCATTAATTTTATGAAAAAGTTTCATAAATATTAATAATTTATACTGAAGTTTCCATTATAAACTTGACTTGTTGACTAACCAATCAACACACAACATAAATGTGAGAGTCTTTGCAATGAGTATGTCCTTGACCTAAATCAGGGTACATACTTATGTCAGAGTTAACTGAGAACAAATGAGAATTGCTAACATTCAATAATTTCCAAAGCATATAGATGTTTTAATAATTTATTTTCGTACTTTTGCGGGTCATAAACTGACGATATGGGTATCAAACGAAAGAGGAGAATATCTGTTAAAAATACTTCAAATCTTATGCCCCTAAATATATTAGTTTAGCATTAACAACTATTTCAAATAATCCCCCCTTAATTCCAAAAATTATAATGTTTTAATAATTTACCTTCGTACTTTTGCAGATCATTTATTGGCGATATTGGTATCAAAAGAAAGAGGAGAGTATCTGTTAAAAATCCTTTAAATGCTATGCTCCTAACAGTATTAGTTTTGCAATAATAACTATTTTAACTTCCCCCTTATTTATTTAGATTATTATTATTGATATGTTTTACTTTTTAAATGGGAACATTTGAAACGGTTGTTTATGCTAAATTCATACAGATAGAAACATGAAATTTGAAGTATTTTTAACAGATATTCTTCTCTTTCCATTTCACCATTCTATGACCCGCAAAAGTACGAAAATAAATTATTAAAACATTTATATCTTTTGATGTAATATAAAGAAGAAACAATTTTAGAAAATTTTCATCGAACACAAAATGATAGGGGTAGAATTTTCCCTTAATAATATAACTAATTTGTAATGTCAATAATATTCGGAAAAGAAACTTCAAAAAGAAAAATGTTCGAAAAAACATAAATTTTAATGTTGCGAATTATCATTTACTTCGATTCTTTTCAATGTTTGCCCTTCCACAATTACTTTACAATTTTTCATCTCCGACCATACATTTGTCACACAACGCGCGACACTGTGTTTGTAGTCGTCGTTCCGTCTTCATGCAGAAAGTCTCAAAGTATGTCTGTCTGTTTGCCGTCTGTCCGCATGGATGCTTGGGATGGATGCTGTTGCTGTAGTTGTTTAATTCGTTTTAGAGTCAATTTTCATTCCTTCGTTTTTTTGTTATTCATTCCAATCTTTTTCATGTTTGCCATCATGGCCCCACACAACCATCGTTCATTCAGTGTTTCCCATTCATTTACAATTGTATGCGCATCTCTTCGATATCGGTAGCAACAGTTCTGTCAGTGGAGTGTAGTAAAGTTCTATGCGACAGCAATAAAAAAAGAACATCAAAGGAATGGCAGAACTAACAGCAAAAACGAGATGATGCGACACAACTAAAGCCGAAATGAGATAAAGTTTACAGTTGGAGAGAAAAAAAACGGCAGCACTACATGGCATTTAACATAAATCTGGGACTGATCTGTAAATTTACATACAGGGTAATACTGAAGAGGAAATGGTATTTGCCTCGAATAAGAAAAAGAAACAAAAAGCTCGACAATTTCTTCTTCCCATTTTACAGTTATTAGGGAAAGGTGCAGTTTACACATAAAGCTTTATTGTACAAAATGGGGAAAAGTGGCAGCACTATAGGGCATTTAACATAAATCTGTAAATTTACATACAGGGTAATACCGGTGTTCTCAGATCACATAAGAGCACTAAGAGAAAAAGGGACAAAGAGCTAGGCAATTTCTTCTTCCCATTTCACAGTTAGTTGTTAGGGGAAAGTGCTGTTTACACATAAAGATTTATTGTAAAACATGGAATCCGGGGTTCTAGTTCTGTGTTTACTTTTCAAACAATAAATAGATCTAAGCCTTATGTTACAGATACGACTTATTTTCCATCGAAAAATGCACTAAATTTGTTAAGCTTTCGTCATAATTCATTTTCATGTTGTGCAATAAATCTTAAAGTGTAAACAACGCAGAACGAGGGAGAATAATATAAAATAGGGAAACCGAAATATTTCTCAGAAAAATATACCCATCAATCACTATGTTTTTAATTATGTGACCATTTATGCTAAATTTTACAAATAAATAAAAACTCTGAAGTATCGATTTTCATCATTTTCTGTACTTAAATCAGCAAAAGAAATACAACGCCAAACTAACAAATTCTTGGACATCACAGTATAGGGGAATAACAAAAACTTTTCAGCAAAAAAAAAACATCGAAAACTTTGCATTATGCAAAAAACAACAAACTCTCACAATGGGACAAGAGTACGAAAAAAATGCATAACAAGGAAAATAGCAAAGCTTGGCAATAAACACAACAACACCGACAGCAGCAGCAATCAGTGCCAGTGACAATAGTACAACAACAACATCGAACGAACAATGGCTGTAACATTGTTGATGTCGGCAGAAAGAAGAGTCAACTAAAATTTGACGACTAACAACTGGGCGCGGTCTGGTCTTGGCTATTGCAGCAAGACACTCGTCGTTGTACTCGTACTCCATCCATGTATTGTGTCGTAGAGTAGTTCGATGGTGAATGTGGACTCACTCGTCGCAGTACATTGAATGGTCAATCTACACATACACACACTAGCCCGTACCACGTACGTACCTAAATGATGGCCTGCCCTGTGTAAATAGTTTAATGTAAATACACATATATGCTGTTGCCCACGAGATTCACTGTTCAATTAGATTAAACAAATCCCCAAAATGCCCAAATTTCTTTTTCAAAATATCGCCGTTAATTCTTGTACACAAAAAGTCTCTAAACACAGCGTGTTTATTAGAAGCCAATTGTTTATGTCCTTTTTAGACATACAAAATATTTGCGTAAAACGCCGCTTTGCAAAATTTTTGTATTTCGGGACAACTCCAGAGTATGTAAATTATAGTATCTCGAATTTTGAGTAAAAAATGTTTGCACAAATATTTTGTATGTCTAAAAATGCCTTAAACAATCTATATTTATAAAAGAGAATGCCGTCCGTGTGAACACGCAAAACTTTATAACGGATCGTCTGATTTTCACGATTTTGGGCTTGATGAATTCGTGTTGGCCCAAGGAAGGACATAGGATGTAAAATTGGTACATAAATATTACTGACCACGAGAATGATAAATATGATGCCGAAATTTGGATTTTCATTTTATGTGTGTGGCAATAGTGTTTTTTTGAGCCAGAAGGCTGCAAATTGGAACATATATATTACTGACCACAAGAAAGATAAATATGATGCTGGAGTTTGAATTTTCGTTTGGTGGGTAGTTGGGGCGTGGCAAAAGTGTCTTTTAGCTAGAAGGCTGAAAATTGGAACGTATATATTACTGACCACGATGATATCAATATGATAAGATCAATATGAAACCTGATTTTAATTTTACCATTTGTGTTTTTGCCTGGCGAAGCGGGCGGGGTTCAGCTAGTTGGCTTCTAAATTTTGATCATCGATTTTAGACTACGAATCAAAATCTCTTTATTGTCCTGTCAGAGTGTATGCGAAGAAATCTAGTTTAATTTACATAAGGTCGATTTCAAATGTCAAATTTGTATGGCATCTGACATTTCTAAATATACCTTATGTCATTTAAATTAGATTTCGCATGCAATGTGACAAGGCTATTACAAAGTTCTTCCAGTCATCTGTTCGCTTCTAAAACGTAATGTTTCATTCTATTGTCTATTAGGGCTGTTCACACGTGAAAATTTATTGTAGAACTAAGTTTGTCGGAAAAATTGGTGTTTGACGATTTATTTTCTAACAAAATAAATCATTAAGTCATTTATTTTAGCATTAATCATTAAATGAAACCAAACGAATTTTCATTTTAAATTCTCAATTTATTTGAGAATTTATATATTTTCTTCTCGTGATGAGAAATAAGTTCGATAATTCTTAGTTATCGGAAGTTGATCAAGTTTTTCAGCACAACGCAACAAATTGTACAATAAATATGAATAAACAACAGGGGTTTAAAGCCAAATGATTAAAAAAAGCATGTCAAAGATCGACCATATGATCGACATCACCTGATGCTCGTATAACAATACTGTGACATCCACATGTAGATGGCGCTATCATTTATTTTACGTCTGTCAAGGTAGTAGTTTTTGTACTCTGTACGAAACAACAATACTTGCTCAAATAAAATATTTTTTCATATCCTTGTGAGGAAATAGTTCGATAATTCTCATTTATCGAAAGTTGACCAAGTTTTTCTGCACAACGCAACAAATTATACAATAAATCTTAAAATGTAAACGGCCGTATTATTGACAAACAACATGGGTTTAAAACCAAAATTTTAAAAGATCGATCATTTGATCGACAGCAGCTGATGTTGGCATGTTGAAGATCGACCATATGATCGATATCAGCTGTTGCTGGCATGTTGAAGATCGACCGTATGATCGATATCAGCTGATGTTCGTATAACAATACTGTGACATCCACATGTAGATGGCGCTATCATTTATTTTACGCCTGTCAAGGTAGAAGTTTTGTACTCTGTACGAAGCAGCGATACTTGCTGAAATAAAATACTGAAAAAAACTAGTCTTGTCAACCAAATGTGTCATTATCCTGTTGGAAACCTGTTCACCAAATGACAAACTTGATGATATCATTCACA
This sequence comes from Polietes domitor, assembly GCA_947397865.1. Lineage (NCBI taxonomy): Eukaryota > Metazoa > Arthropoda > Insecta > Diptera > Muscidae > Polietes > Polietes domitor. Next base: position 36,788,408 of record OX377620.1, read on the forward strand.
ATTTTATCCTGTAGCTCTGCAACTTTCACATTTGCAAAGAGCCACAAGCAACTGAAATGTACCAGAATTTAATATGAGAATGAATTTTAAAGAATTCTCTCAAAAAGAGAGATTTGTACTGTTGCTCTCACCACAATAGAATGCCCGCATATATGATATTTATACTAACGGTAATTCAAGTACAACTTTGAAGCAAATAAAATTACTTTATTAGCCTTCTCCTGATACGGCAACGATCCCTCTAAGGAATTGCACAGAGAAATTAGAAAGAATTTCTAAAATACTACGCTAAACTTCGGGCGGCTTTTATTTAAATATTCATTTGCCACTTTAAATTCCCCTAGCGCCACTTTACATTTGTTGTCACTTGCTGCACACCTCCTCCACCACCTCACAGAGTTTATATCATCGCTGTAAATTCCCAATGTGGGATTTCAATGACCACACCTGGAAACACTATATTAAGCACAACAGTTAAGTTGGTAGGATAGTGGTCGTCGGCAGCGGCCGGCGGCCACCTCATATTGCGCGCGTACAAAACAATTTGTAAAGTAAGTAACTTTTTTGTACCACGGCCACAGGGGGTGGGTGGTGGCGGTGCGGGGAGGTGTATGCATGCATTCAGCATACTCGGATACTATTTCGTATGACGGTCTGGGTGGTGGGTAGCAATAGTACTACTAGTACATACATTCATACATGGTAGTTAACTCGTGGTAGTACGTACTATAGGTTGCCACTCTGTACAGTGAACAGGCACACACACACACATGCGAGTATACACCATCATACCCGAGGTCTTATGCTGTCTTATTTCACAAAGCTTTGCGCACTTTTACGTTCGTTCGTTTGTTGGTTGGTTGGTTGGTTGGATTGGGGACTCATTTTTGTGTGTTGTACCGACGTCTGTGTCTGAACATTTCTTTCTTTCTTGTTTCTATTTTATAGCCCCTGTAGTTGTCGCTGTTGTTGTTGCTGTTGGGTTGCTCTTATGGTTTCTACAGGGTGATTTTCTATTTGACAAAGAATATACAAAGGAGGAAATGCATGAAAAAAAAAAAATCCCCCCACTTAAGCTGTGTGGCGCGCATAGTAAAGCACTTAATTAGAGAAGCGATTACTTTACTACTTGAATGCTTAAGCTGTGCTGTGTTGTGTTGTGGTGCTGTGTGTTGCGCCCTATTCTGTTCTTGTTGTGTGTTGGTGGTGGGAAGGGGGATTCTAAGCTTTCTCTTTATGCGCTCTAACGTTCGTGTGAGTGGTGGTATGGCGTGTGGTTCATCACAGAGTAAAATACTTTTGTGTTCTTTCTTTTTAAGAGATTTTTTGTTCAACATTTCTATTTATAAAGTGAATAAGATGTGGATGTAGTGTATATATATATATATGTGTGTGTGTGTGTATGCCTCCTGCCTGTATGCGGTTATTACAGAGTAGTTGGTGATGCCAGATTTACGCTGTAATAACCATTGTTGTGGTATTTAACCGCGCGTGAAGCAATATATTTCGTTATGTGGTTATAGACATTTGCTGGCTATGAAGCCCTTAAAATTGTGATACGTTTAGTTGTTGCCCAAGAAAAGTACCATTTTAATCTCTCAATGTTATGAGTGAAAGAAAATTGGCCCACATATTTTATAGAGATGTGATATCGTTTAATATTAACATTTTACGGAGCGTTACATTTTTTGTATGAAAAATATTATTAATACTGGATATTTATTGAGTGTTAATAGCATAACTTTGGAGTAGACGAGTTGACATATGCTTATTATTTCGTTATTTCGTTTAAAAAATAATTATTATGAATACTTTTGAATAATCTGTTATCCTAAAAATTTTAATTATATAAAATAAATTTAATTTTATTTTAAATTTTAATATTAATATTAAATTTAATTAGAAGAAGACCGAAGAGTTAATAGGAGTCATTCCATGTCAAGCGGTACGGTTTTTGGCCTCGGTAGCTGCGATTTTTTGAAAGTTTGTGTATGTATTCTTCTCATAAAAATTTTTTTCACGAGTTACGACCAATTTAACATGAAAAAACATTAATTTTTCTAAAAGGTGTGTTCATTCAATCGCCTGTAACTCCTGAAATACTTGACTTATTTCAATGTGTTATACCTTGTTTTGAAGGCAATTTCAATTACTTCTAAAATATTGAATTGGTGTGTAATAGCCTGGTTAGATTTTTTAAAGTTTTTGCAATTTTAATTCTTTTACTTTGATTTTGGAAATGATTACATTGATCCATTTTTTTTAAATTAAATTGAAATTTAAGAGTAGTTTTCTTAGGTCTCTTTATAAGCGACTGTGTGAGTTTGAAAGTGGTGAAATGATGGGTTTTATTTTTTACGATTTTTTTACAAAATCAACCAGAATTTCAGTGAAAAATCATCAAAATGATAATTCTTTTATTAGTTCATAAACACAACTTATAAAAACAATGAACAATTCAAGAAAAAAAATAGGTAATGGAAGCATATATATTTTTAATTTTTTCTGATAGTGCCATATCACACCACAAAAAAATTAAATTTTTCCATAACGTATTTTTTCTTGGATTTTTCCTTGATGGCGAAAATTAAAAAAAATATATTTTTGGTGAAATTTTAATATTTTATTTAGTATCCAGTCTTAATGAAAAACAGCCCTATTGTCATTGATGTAGGAACGCTGAGAAGAATTATACGATTTTTTAGAATTCGGTGAATATTTTGCAAGCTTGTATGTATTTCTTTGGACAATTTTTCTAAAATGTATTGCAGTCTTGTATCCCCCTGACGACAGGAAGATTTTTTTCTAAAAGGCAGGAATATCTTCGAAATAATTAGACCAATCCCATTGAGCAAATTTCAATTCGATTTAGAGGAAGAAAAGTTAATTTCTTTTGGAAATGTTTGGCAATTCCATGGAAAAAATATATAAAAATCAATACAATTCTATGGAAAAATATATAAAAATCTATACAATTCTATGATAATGACTGGCAAACATATTAATTTTAATATGAGTGTAAATAATCAAGCCATTAATTTTTAGATGCCTCATGTGTGTGTATGTGCGTTTTGTTTCAAATAAACACAAATTTGTCAGTATTTAACTTGTTTATTTGATGACTTTTAATTCGTTAACTGTTTGTTGAAGCTGGCGGCGGCGGTTAGACAACTTTCAGTCTAAAAATAAAACCAACCAACCAGGCTAGGCTGTACAAGAAATAAACCTGACATCGGACGGAATCGATTAATTTTCACAAACATACACTAACATTCATATATTTATTTAAAAAAAAAATATGTAGTATGTATTTGAGCTTCAATTTGAATGTGATTATTCGAATAATCTAATTAATTCCATAACCGGTTATATAAGCATTTATTTTGCGAAAATGTGATTAAACGGTAAAATTTGAATTAGAAATATATATAAATAAATAAATTTAACAGTTTCGAGTTATTTTGTTTAATTAGAATTAGAAAAGAAAAAGCAAACTTTTTTTGGAATTGACACGAACTGAGTGTAAACATTATATTTTTTAATGGACCTGAACAAGACCACATATACATACGTATGAAACTAGAAATATGGTGTATTCAGTTTTTCCATTTGATAATCTTTTCTCCATCTCACTGGACTTTTAATTTATTTTTGTATTTCTGCGAGTCATACAAATCTCCAAAATGCCTAAACCCGTTAATTCTTGATAAGATTGTAAACAAAAATTAACTAAACAATTGGCTTCTGATAAACACCGTGTTTTTTGATCATGGATTTTAGTGTCCGGATCCAAATCTGTTTACAGAGTTCTCCCAGTCATCTGCTCGCTTCTAAAACTTGCTGTTTCATTCTATTGACTATTAGAGCTGTTTACACGTGAAGATTTATTGTAGAACTAAGTTTGTCGGAATTTTTGGATAAAATTCGGGTGTTTGGAGCTAGAGGTCGTATGTAGATAAACTGTGTACTCGGTTTTCCATTCGGCGATCTTTTCTAGGACTTTTTCTAGTAAATTTAATTCAATTTATTTTTGTACTTTTGCGAGTCCTACGAATACGTTATGGGCATCAAATGAAAGATCTCTCAAAAATACTTTAAATTTTATGCTTTTATTAGTTTAGCATTAACAATAATGTTTCAATAATTTATTTCTGTACGTTTGTGATATGGGTAAATAAATTTTTGATAAATTTTATAAAATTAAAATTAAATTTGATTTGAGAAAATATAAGTTGAAATTCAGAAATATAACTTGATATTGAGGAAATACAAATTTAAATTCAAGAATGCAAATTGAAATTGAAAAAATACTAATTTAAAATGTAAATTGAAATAATTTAAATTTAAATTGATAAAATAAAATGTAAATTGATATTGGGAAAACGCAAATTTTAATTCAAGGATGCAAATTGAAATTGAGAAAATATAAATAGAAATTCAGAAATGTAAATTGAAATAATTAATTTGTATTGAGAAATGTAAATTTATATTGAGAAAATAAAAATTAAAATTCATAAATGTAAATTGATATTGGGAAAATGCAAATTTAAATTCAGGAATGCAAATTGCAATTGAGAAAATACAAATTGAAATTGAGAAATGTAAATTTAAATTGAGAAAATAAAAATGGAAATTCAGTAATGTAAATTGAAATAATTAATTTGATTTTTTTCATTTTCAATTGTTTATTTTTCAATATCAAATTGTATATTTTCAATTTAAATTTTTATATTCTCAATATCAATTTATATTTTTTAATAACAAATTGTATCTTCTCAACTTTAATTTCATTTTCTTCAATTTTAATTTTCTCAATTTCAATTTACATTTAATTTCTAATTTCGATTTACATTTATTTATTTCAAAATACAAATCGAAATTGAGATGCGTAAATTTTATTTGTGAATATATAAATTGAAATAATGAAATATAAATTGGAATTGAAAAAAAACAGATTTAAATTCTGAAATGCAAATTGAAAATGAGAAAATACAAATTGGAATAAATTTGTATTTTCTCATTTTCAATTGTTTTCATTTCTCAATATGAAACTGTATATTCTCAATTTCAATTTACATTTCTTAATTTCAATGTTTATTTTCCAATTCCAGTTTACATTTCTCAATTTAAATTTACATTTCTCAATTTTAGTTTTTATTTCCTCAATTTCAATTTGTTTTTTTCTCATTTTCAATTTGTTTTTTCTCAATTTCAATTTACATTTCTTATTTTCAATTTTTATCATCTCAATTTCAATTTGTATTTCAATTGTTTTATCTCAATATCAAATTGTATATTATCCATTTCAATTTTTATAGTCTCAATTTCAATTTACATTTCTTAATTTCAATTTGTATTTTCTCAATTTCAATTTTCATCTCTGAATTTCAGAGTTTAATTTTCCCAATTTCAATTTACATTTCTGAATTTCAATTTGTATTTTCTCATTTTCAATTGTTTATTTTTCAATATCAAATTGTATATTCTCAATTTAAATTTTCATCTCTGAATTTCAGTTTTTATTTTCCCCCATTTCAATTTACATTCCTGAATTTCAATTTGTATTTTCTCATTTTCAATTGTTTTTTCTCAATGTCAAATTGTATATTCTCAATTTCAATTTTCATGGTCTCAATTTCAATTTAAATTTCTTAATTTTAGTTTTTAGATTCTCAATTTAAGTTTTCATTTCTCAATTTCAATTTCTTAATTTTTTTGTTTTTAGATTCCCAATTTCAATTTAGATTTCTGAATTATAATTTCTATTTTCTCATTTTCAATTGTTTATTTCTCAATTTCAATTTGTATTTCTTAATTTAAATTTTTATATTCTCAATTTCAATTTTTATTTTCTTAATTTCAATTTTTAACTTCTCAATTTCATTTTTCAATGTTCTCAATTTCAATTGAAAATGTTGTAGTTGGCCATGGAACCCTGATCTGGTAGTAAAAGTTGTTTTTAATTACCGCTATAACATTTCAACAAGGTATGTACTTTGATTCCTCGTATAGATCAAGTGTTTTCTCAATTTATTAGAGATTATAACGATTAATCAATCATGAGTTTGACTGCCTTGCTAATCGATTACTTGTGGTAATTTCCACAACACTAACATATACACATATATAAACGAGCAACGTATTCAATTTGTCGCTGTCAAAATATTTGAGTTCAACAAGAAAAAATAAACAGCTTGTTCGTAATTGCATCAATTTTATAATTAACTTAAATATCTGGCAACACCATAATAGCAGAGCCAGATACAGAGACAGACAGGCACAGGCAAAGAGGGGAACATTTAAGCCAAAAGGCATTAAAAACTGCTTATAACAGACACAGCCACACACTGCATACTACATACATACTGACAAAGTGAGAAGTATGGAATAATAATAAAAACAACACACAAAAAAACCGACTTGTCGGCATGTTTCTCGTAATGTTGCACTGCAACGTAATTAACACTGTAATCCGTACCGATTATAAATTAAGACAAATTGATGGAGTGTGTCGACGAGGAGGTATTATAAACTTTTTTCTTCTCTTCTCTTTTTTTTGGCAACAGTCCACACGTACATATGTATGTACAAACAACCAAGCACAGAGCACAGAGCGCACACCGAACGCAAGGGGGATAATGAAAACAAGAAAGAAAAATAACATCATACACACACAAACACTCACTTATATGCTCAGTCAACTCATAAAAATGGTAATGTATGGATGGATGAATGGCTGTGAATACAGGAAGGGTCGTTTATATGACTCTTTAAGCAACGAGGGGCGGCGAGAAGCAAACAACAACAGCAACTAAGGGGCGACGAACACACAACGGGGGGCGGAAACAGTGATGGCAAAGGAGAAGGATCACAAGGCGGAGGCGAGTGTAAGAGAGTGTGTAGCTAGCTGGCTGTATTTTGTTTGAATGGCGTATAAACGCACAAACAAGAGGTTTAGCTGCTGCCAAAAGCAACACAACGCAACGCAACGCAAAAAATGTAAGCAAGAAAGCGTGCAAACAAACAAAAAAGTGGTGTTTGCAAATAAATTCACAACGGGCAGCAATATGAAACACAACGGCAACATCAGCAGCAGCAGCGGCAAAAAGAATAATAAATACAAAAAACCTCAGCAGTAAGCCGTCGTCATCGGCATCGTTGTATGAACCGTACCGTATGCAGGCAGGCAGGCAGGAAGGCATACCCCCAGACGTGCTGTGCTGTGCTGCTTGCTACTACTACTACTCAAAGAAACCGAATCAAGTCAAAGCCAAAGGGCTACGACGCGAACAGTGGAATTTGTGAGATAAATTCATTAGTCTGACTGGCTGACTGACTGGGAAATACACACAACCCATGACAGTGGGGAATAGTGAAACTTAAACGGCCAGAAGCGGAAAAGGGGATTTTCAACAAATTAACCGGTTTGAAAGACTGACGACGACGTCGTCATAAAGTTAAACATACACACAACGCACACACACAGCCTACATTTATCATATAATAATGAAGAATTTAACGAAAATAAACATATAAAAAACAACAAGAAACACACACAAAATTAAGAGCGCATTTGACACCTTGTGTCTGTCAATCCGTGGGGCCAGGCTACCACCAAACAATAAAATAATAAAAGGCCGGCCGTAAGCCCATTGTTGTAATTAACAACGATCGACTTTTGTTCTCAATAATAATAAAAGACAAATATTAAATGTCAATAGTATAATTTTATAGATTTGACACTCACAACATTAAGAAAAGAAACAAACTAATCCCCACTATAATTTTTGTGACAACCACTAATGTTTTTATATATATTTATCCCACGAAAATCGTAAAATTGTAAAGCATAGAGCGGTGGCGGCGTCGTCTTCGTCATTATATTTGGATTACCCCGAGGAGCTACCGCAATGTGTGTGGTAAAAGCAAATCGTTTGTAGAACCGACTAGTCACAAAACAAACGACCACATAGGGCGCTAGGGATAGTTAATCATCACCCTGATGAATACGATTGTATATAAAGATGGAAATTCAGAAATTTTGAGGTTAGTTAAGACCGCAACTGATAATAAATAAATAATAAGAGTATTTGTCAAACACAGAAGAAATTAATTTGTAAACTGAATTATCTTCTGTGATTCAAAAATATTTAGAATACTAAAGAATAAGTTTCATATCTTTTAATAGCATTGTTTACACTTTAAGAATTATAATGCAACTCTGTTTGTAACAGACAACAAGGTGTTTGACGAATTCATTTCTAACAGAATGTCGCTAAATAAACAATAACGGAAAAACAGTTGGCAACTCCTGTGAGCATTGTTTACACTTCGAAATATCAATAACAAATATCGGGATTTGTTCATACATAACTAGGTGCATGATAATTTCATTTCTAACAAAATATCGGTAAATAAACAATAACGGAAAAACGGTTCGCAAGAACTGTAAGCACTGTTTACACTTCAAATATGGGGTTTTGTGAGCACATTTTTATTCATTTCTAACAAAATGTCGATAAGTAAACAACAATGGGAAAATCATTCGGCAAACTACTGTAGCGATTATTTGCGAATTTAAAGAAGCTGATGATATATAATTAAAACCCACAAAAATATTTCTTTCTACACCATGAATTTACTTGAGCCGGGATAACAAAAACCTTAATAAAAATTAAAATATATATATTTCATGTTGACATTTTTCGACTTAGCCTCGGTAGCCATTAATTCTACTTTTACTGGAGTTATCCAGGCTAAGTCGAAAATTAAATTTAATACAAAATTAATTAAAATTGTTGACACATACACTTTTATATTGTTGTTGGTGACAATTTTATTTACGTTTTTCTTATCGCAGCTTAGTTATCCCGGCTTATAAGATTTTTGTACAATGCAAAAAACTAAAATGTAAATATCCCTAATGTGTAAACATGTACATGTGATATTTTGAGTAAAAATCTGCTTATTTTTTAGGATTTTGTATTGAGGTTTGTTATTTAGCATTAACAAAAATATGGAAAAGTGATCATTATTCAAAATAGCCCCGTTATCCTATACGAAAATCATTCCTTTTGTACTGATGCTGTATAATTTCCAATTTCAATTTGTAGTAATAGTAAATGGCGTTTTCTTTTCTAAAGGGTTATTGTTGTTGTTTGAAAAGTGAAAATGTTAAAAAAAAATAAATAATGCTTCTTTACAGAGCTAGATTTCAATTCCTAGTTGCACGATAAATCTTTAAGTGTAAACGCCCCCTAAAAACAGCCTGCATTGACAGTCAAGAGAATTGATAGCGTTCTTTCAATGTACAATCCAAGAAATCTCGCTCTTTGTATGTTAACTGGCAGAAACGCGAGCAATGCCACCGATATTTTAGTGTTTTAGCAAACAAACACATATATTCATACCGTTTTTGTTTATATTTGTGTGCGTATTCATTGTTTTTCTTATTCGAAATTTTAAGTGTAACGTGCTAAAATGGCTGTAAAATCAACATTCGCTGTTATTGCTCAACATTGCACCGGTAATAACAGAACAAGAATTCTTGTCTTCTATGTACAAGGCTTTGAAAGTGTAACAAACTCTCTTGTTAAGCGGGTAAGTTCCCTACAAATATAATACTTATAAGCGCAAAGGCTAATATCTACTGTATCAAGTGGTTGGTGTCAAGCTATATTGTATCAAACAATGTTCCTTGCAATCCCGTCACATTTCAAACACAAAAAACCGAAACGAAAATTTAATATTGAGGAATATCGAAATAAATGCGAATAAATTAAATGAAAAAAGGAGAGAATTGATTGTAAAAACTTTTCTTGTAATGCATTCAATCCCTGAAAAGCCCAATTTGATATCCCGGCTTAAAAACACAGCCCTAATATTTTATTTTTAAGTATGATTTTCGACAAACATGAGATTTCAATATAATTAAATTGGTGATAAATTCAACTGTAAATGCCTCAGAATAAGAGGGGTGTGGCAAGGTCATCTCTCTCTCTGTTTGAATTAACAGTTCCTTCCCTTTTAAACTACTCTTCAAATTCCTCTCAAGTCTGGTGCCAAACTCTGACACATAATAACATTACGTGGGTCAAGGTCATACAATTCAGATCCATTTTTAGAATTAATGTAAACTTGCGCTCTTTCTCTAATTGTATCAACAGTTCATTCTCTGTTAAACTAAACGGCCACTCAAATTCCTCTCAAGTCTGGTGGCAACCTCATCCACTTTACACATGATAACATTACATGTCACGAATAACCGGCATCAAATTGTGTTCTCAATCAAAAGAAAAGTCAGCGTTTTTATCAAACAAATTTTCATAATCCAAAACCACTGTAGTATGTATGCAATACATGTACGATGAAAACGTTCAAACATTTTTGTATGATATCGCTGCTGTTGTTTCTTGCTTGCTCTCTTACAAAAAAAACCGACATAATAGACTCTTGTACACTTTACAGAGGCGGCTATAAAAGGAAAAAAATAAACCGAAAAAAAGATGGCAAACGACTATACGACAACGGCGACGATGTGATGTTGCTGACGTCGTTGCTGTTGTTGTTGTTGTTGTTTTTTGTCATAGTAGTATTTGACAACAATAAATGTTTTGGGAGGAGGGGGGTATGTATGGTTATGGGCATGGTGGCAAAAAAATGGAAAACGAAAGAAGAAGAAAAAGTGAATTCTCTTTATTATTTTTCGTTGCTGTTGTTGTAGGTAGTTGTGGTTGTTGTGTTTAATACGTTTTTATTTTTATTTCTTGTTTCGTCGTTGTTATGCGCAACGCGTACTTATGCAAATTCACAAATGAATAAAAAAAGAAACAGCAACAAAAACATCAACGACAACGACAAGAAAAAAATCAAGTACGACAAAAAAACACAACAACAACAAAAACTTAATAAATGAACGAACGAATGATGATGATGATCGCCTGACTGACCGTCCACAACAACAAGATGAAAACGACAAAACGCCAAGCTCGCTCGACAGGCAACCAGCCAAGCAAGCAAGTTAAACGAGCTTAAACGCATTGGATAAATGATGGAATGACGACGACGACGAACAGTGGCAGCTTTTGATGGATATCTTGGACATTCCAAAGGTGGCACTCTATTATCATGCATGATAATGTTGTGATAATCACACAACGATAAAAATGTGCTCGATCTTGTTGGCATTCATCAGCTGTTCAGTACATGCGGACAAAATTTAAACAAAGTTAAAGAATAATTTCTTTTCTGGTTGTCTTGACCACATGAAACATGTCTCATAAAAGGCCACATTTGATCCGTGGTGGATGTTTCTATGGAAATGATTTGAGACACCATATTTTTTATAAAAAAAATTATCGAGCACACCGGTAGTCGAGTTGGAAGCGTGCTCGGCTATCAGCGTGGGGTTGTGAGTTCGATTCACATCAGAGGCTCTTGTCTGTCGATGCAATAAATATCAACAATGGTCCCGGCCTCAAATTTGGAATATAAAATTTACTTTGTATTGTAAATCATAATAAATAAATAACAAGTAGTCTGCCCCTATATGGAGTAATTTCATTTGAAGCGATCTAACAAATTTTCTGTTCTCTCTTCTCTTCTATTTTGATGACATTTTCAATTATGTAGTTTTCTATAAGGCGAATCCCGATTTTCGAAAATAAGAAATTTTTAGACACTACACCCTAGTGTCTAAAAATTTCTTAAAAAAAAAAATTTTGTAATTAAAAAAAAATATTTTTTGTGCAATGAGAAGCAAATTTCTTCTAGTTTTACAGAGTATTATTAAATATTAAAAAAATAAATTTTATTTATTTTATAATCAAAAAATATACCTTCGATTTTTGTAAAGTACATACATATTTGAAATTTTTCAGCAAAATCGTAGAGAAAAGCCCAAATGTATGAAATTACTCTAAACGAAAAATGTCCTTGCATATGTATGAACAACATATTCCCAATCCGCCACTGTGCAAATGTGAAGATGACGACGACGACGACCACGATGATGAAGAAGAATCGGTTCGGTGGTCAGGTCTTAAAAATGCCACAATAAGCGCTACTACGTGTATTACTTGATGCAATCAGTTAAGTTTGCTGCTGGTCAGTCGGGCCGGGCCGGGCCGTTCGGTCGGCTCGACCGGCAACAATCATTACACTCTCTACTGCTGCGGCATGCACAAGGCAAGGCCCAACGCATACACACGGCGCGCACACACATACCTGTATGTACCGTACGTTCAAACAAACAAACAAACATGTGTGTAATTTGGACTGTCTGCCACGTATCCTACACACATGAAGACATACATACATACATATATGTATATAAATTGCATATAACAACAACAACTAACAGCTAGCCAACAGCAACAAACATGAAAATGACTGATCAAATGTATTGTACGCGAGCATGTATGCAATGTTTAAAGTAAGGAGGAGTGTACGCGCGGCCTCCTTTTTTCCCGTAGCTGATGTTGTTGTTGTTGGCATATCCGACAGTGGCGTACGGTAACACCAACACCCCACCCGCCCAAATGCAAAAAGGATCAACAGAATTTGCTGCAATTATCTGTTTAATCATGTACATGAGTTGCTTGTGGGGCGAGTTATTAAACCGACCTTAACTTCAATCAATTCCGCCCCCAACATCATTTCATGCCTTTTACTCATTCCATGAAATCTTCTTTAAAAATTTAATTTCCACTGTATCGTGGAGGTCCAGGGAGATTTATATAAGTGATGGTTGGTGGTGGTATCAGTCCTACATCAAAAGTACTAATGAAATATAAATAATTGATGTTGATGTGATTCCAGTAACGATAGTAAATGAGGGAAAGTGGCTTGAGAAAAATGTTTTCCCTTTCTTCCCGTTCACATTTCGTGTGGAGGAATATCCCTTCCCTATTGTTTATTCATATCAATATCAGTTATAGATGATCTCCCGTAATCTCTATTAATGAATAAAGGGCCTTTTTAGTCATACACAAAATATTTGCGCCAAAACATCCTAAACGAATTAAGAGTCATTCTAAACAAACAAAATATTTGCTCAAAACGCCACTTGGCACAAAATTTTGTATTTGTAGGGAATCACTTTGCACAAACTGTTGTAAGGCGATTTCCTAGAAATACAGCAATCGCTATTAGGGAATAAACCCTTTTTAGACACACACAAAATATATGAGGAAAAACGAGCTACCCAAAAAGCGAATTAAGAGCCATTTTAAGCAAACAAAATATTTGCACAAAACGCCACTTTGCACATAACTTTGTATTTGCACAAAATGTTGTGTTTGTAGAGGGCGACTCCAGTGTATATATGTAAAACGATTTATCTCGCATTTTGTGTACGACATTCCTGCGCAAATACTTTGAGTGTCTAAAAAAGCCTTAATCAATCCATAATTTGTATTTGTAGGCCACCGCTTTGCACAAAATGTTGTGTTTGTAGAGGACGACTCCAGTGTATGTAAAACGATTTATCTCGCATTTTGTGTACGACATTCCTGCGCAAATGCTTTGAGTGTCTAAAAAGGCCTTAATCGAATCTAATTTGTATTTGTAGGGTACCACTTTGCACAAAATATTGCGTTTGTAGGGCGACTCCAAGGTATGTAAAACGATTTATTTCGCATTTTGCGTAAAGGCCATTTTAAACACACAAAATATTTGCGCAAAACGCCGCTTTGTACCAAATTTTGTATTTGTGGGGCAATACGGGAATATGTAAAACGTATTGTCTTACATTTTGCGCAAAACGCTTTTGTCCAAATATTTGGTGTGTCAAAAACCCCTATAAGACATTTTTGCGCAAATATTCATCCCTATCGCGAACAAAAGGGGAATTTATTCACGTGGAATTTTCTATTCGCCAAAGGAAGCAAGTCGGTAATATGAATATAAATCTGTAATATTATTCACGTATTTGCTGTGCAATAGAAACAAGGTGATTGAATCGAAGTAAGAAATCAGAAAAACTTGATAAAAAAAAATTAATTTCCAGGGAAATTTCATTCGCGTTAGGGGTGATTTTGTGTGTCTAAAAAGTCCTTATCAAACCGTAATTTGTATTTGTAGGGCCACACTTTGCACAAAATGTTGTGTTCGTGTATGTAAAACGATTTTTCTCACATTTTGCGCAAATATTTTGTGTGTCTAAAAAGGCCTCAATCGAACCGTAAGTTAGAGTCTGAAAGGAATTTGTCTGTCAACTTCTTGTAACTTAGTTTAGTACTATAACTTAAATGGATTTTCCGGAGAGTGATTATACGGTGTGTAACTCCAAACTTTTCGTTGTTCGGCGTCGTTTTTTGGCCATTTGCCGAATTGAGTGTTTCAGACGTCACTGAACACAGTTTGTTTGTAGTGCTTGTGTGTAGTAATCCATACGCCATAGCATAGTACAGTTTAGAAACAGCACAGCGCACAACCATGTTGTTGTTGATGAGGATGACGACGACAACGACGATAGGCAATCAACATGCAATGCAACCACAATCAACCACAACAGGCATGCTGGCAGGCAGGCAAGGAAGCCAGTCAGGCTGGATAGCTAGCTAGCTAGTCAGTCAGTCAGTAAACGAACAATGCGAATTAATAGCCAGCCAGCGAACAAATTCATGGACAAGAAACACAACAAAACAGCCCCTGTGTACAAATGGATGTTAATGAAAAAGAAAAAAAGCTGAAAACTGAAAAACTAAAGGAGGCCCTCACGCAGTGTGTACCACCACCATCAGCAGAGTATATCGTCAAAGCTTTGGCACCGCTCACTGTAATACTCGTCGTCGACGACGCCACCACTCACTCTGTGACTAGTGACTGTGGCAAATTTTCAAAAAAAAAAAAAAAAACAAAAAAAAAACAGCTGAAAACTGAAAGCACCGAATTGGCAAAATAGCACATCCACACACACGGGCGCGCAAAAAGAAGATTGCACATGAATAAACGCTGCAACGGCATCCACATCCACAAAAAAACAGCACACACAAATACACCAAAATATGTACGAAATTTTTAACGCAAAACTGAACTGCTATCCACCAGTCGGATCCACATCGCACACCGCACAAAAACACACTCACACACACTCCTCCTCATCGTTCTCAGTCACACACGACATGACATGAAACGTAAATGGGTTTATTTGCTTGTTGTGTGCGAGTGAGTGTGTTTATTCATCTGTCCATCCGTACGTACGTACAAAAAAAAACATGTCCGTCCTTCAGTCTATCCCATCAGTTGGTATACAGTATAGTATCAATGCTTTCAAAAACAAAACTTTTTATTATTATTATTATTTTTTTCAACTCTAAATAATAAAATTATTTTACACACACACACACGCTGGGAACTTGCAAAGTGTTTTGTTTAAACAAAATGCCTTTACGACAAATCGAATTTATCGGCTGTCATATATCGAACGTGAATTATTCAACTTTTGTTGCGGATACCGTGAACGTGAAAACGACGACAAATCAATCGACCACCATTCGTACCGTACCGTACCGTTCCGTCGTCCGTTACATAAAGCAGCGCGTATACGAAAAAAGCTCCACTTGCTTTCATATCACGAAACACTCTGATACTATGGATTTTGCTAAGCACTCGACAACCCAACAACTTTGATTTTCATTTCAAAGATACAAAAGTGAACTCACGCGCTCTTACTCTCCCACTCGCTCTTTCTTGCTCTTACTCAGTGTTGCCAAAGCACGTAGTAGCAACAAATAACTGAAGCGATTTAAAAATCGCCAAACCAAAAAAAAAACACTGTAAATATTTGAAATATTTATAATAAATATTTCTGCTAAATGATGAATAATAGACGTGTTTTATTTACCACAATTATGGAACAATTAAATGGGCCAATGTTGGTTAGTTCCCTTTCGGTGTAGGTTTTCAAAGAAGAAATAAAAACATCTTTAAAATTAGACGTAGTTTCAGTGGAATAGAGTGGAAATAATTGTGTTTTCATTACAAGCTAGCGATATTAAGCAATTTAATTTAATTTAAAAATAATTTTTTGAAAGCTTGAGCAATGAAACATGTCTCATAAAAGGTCCCAATTGATCCGTGATGAAAGTTTCATTTGAGACACCACATTTTTACAGAAAAAACTCTCTTCTCCCACAAGAGGAATAATTTCGTGTGAAGCGATGTTCTTCTACTAATATAAGATGAATCCCGCTTTTAAAAAATAAGAAACTGTAGACACTAGGTTGAATCGAAAATAAAGTATTTTTGTCATAAGGTAATTTTAAAAAAATTTAACTTTTTTTGTGATTTGAGATATAAATATATTTTTTTATAATTTCAAGCCGTTTTTTTCTAGTTTTACAGAAAATTGTCAAATCTAAAAATAACATTTTCTTTAATTTTTTATTTATTTATTACTCATTTTATGAACAATAAACTATACTTTAGATTTAAAAAAATTGCATAACTTCTAAAATTCATGTTTTGTTGTGTTTCACTTTTTGACCAAAAAAAAAGTAGGACAAAAAAGTATGATCAATTCCGCGTCTACGGATGTCAACATGTTATATCCATTGATATATCGTTAAAAAATAAAATTGGAAAAAAAATGAGAAATTTCATACAAATTATATGAAAATTTCTTAAAAATTTCAAATCATTTTGCACTGCACAATTAGCAGTGTTCACACATAACGATTTATTGTACAACTTCGAAACCAATTCTGGTTCTGTGAAAACTTTTCATATAATTTGTTTATCTTTTAGTAAATTTTAGCCTTTTGTTAAAGATGAAACTTATTTTCCATCAAAACATGTTAATAATATATTTGCAAGTTGTACAATAAATCTTAAAGTGTAAATAGCGCTTTTGATATAGATTGTACCGTTTTGACACCGTTGAATCGGAATCACTCGTACTTTAGTATTATGTGTGTAAATCCTGAGTGACGGACGTTACATTTGTACGCATGACTTGGCTATTATCGCCTTTGGCGTTCTAAATGCGATATTTTTATATAACCATAAATAAAAACAGTTCTTTGAGAGTACTTTGAAATGTAATTTAATCTTGTGGAAAATAATATTCGTGTCGAAATTGTCGTGACGGACGTTACGAAAATGGAAGTGAGTTTGGGCGTCAACGAGCATTTGCATAATTTTTTTTGCAAATTTTGCACAGTAACCAGAAAAAACGAACAAAACATAAGATAAAGATGATTATTTCGACACCTTCGAACAATATGCTAAGACTAAAAAGTGAGTTTTGCAGGAAACTGTTCAAAGTTTTTTGTTTGGAAGAGGTGAAATGATATTTTTTTTATATATTTTACTTTTACGTATTTATTCAATTTTTGTTTTGTAAAATCAGCAAAGAAATGAGAAAAAATCGTAAAAAACTCACACAGTTAATAAAGACATCTAAGAACACTACTTTAATTTAAAAAACCCCGGCTATTCCATTCCACTTCAATATTTAAAAAGTAGTTAAAATTACCTTCAAAACAAGGGAGTGCGTTAAAATTTGTCAAGTATTTCAGGAGTTACAGACAATTGAATTACCACTGTTCAATTGGTCATAACTCGTGAAAAAAAATTGTTGTATATTACGTATAAAATATTTTTACACAAACTTTCGAAACAAGCCAAGCTATCGAGATTAAAAATCGTACCGTTTGTAATTTTGACAATTCTAAAATTCTGGCCATTTTTCGAATTTACCCATATACCACAAAATCACTGAAATGGCAACACTGTTTGTATTTGTATCACACTCACGGCTCTCTATCACACAATAACACCACGAAGCAGTAGTATAGTCGGAGAGAAAAAAGTCACGAGTGAGAGTTTGTTTTGAATAAAAGCTAAATAACAACGGGAACACACAATCACAAACAAATCACACACTCAGGAAGCCCAGTAGTGACGGAAGTAGATTTGTAGTAGTAGAGCGAGAACCCATAACAATAAAGTGTTCGAAAATATGTGATGAGTTCGTTCGTTCGTTGTATGTTTTGGCTTGTAATGGGAGACTAAAGAGAACTTTGTTGCAATTATGCAGGGTTGTCATCATAAATATAGCGGTTACAAAGAAGCAAGGGGAATTTAATGGAAAAGAAAATAGTTGATTTGGATTATGCACATCCCTCATAGAGGAAGATAAATTAAATATAATTATTCATTTTGAATATATTTATTACTTATTGCAGCACTTTCATTTCTCAAATGCCCTTTGCCATCGAAGCAAAACACACTTGGGCAACTCTGGTCAGTTCTCTTTTCTTATCCAAAAAAACACAAACATACGATGCACAGCATAAACACACACGCACACACACAAAATGACAATCCACAGTGGGGTATGTACTCTCGCCGTTAGCCATGTTTTTTGTGTGAGTAAATGGCAGTATTAAAATTTCAATTCATGCTTAAGCAGCAGCGGCATACACACAATGGTGATACAATAATCCCCCCAAAAAAATAAAGCAAGAAAAGAAGCCAAAAAATCACAACGTAAGCAGCAACAACGACAACAGCAGTGCTATTCACAATAACTACTACTCCTCATGGATACTTTTGAAATATTTGTGATGATGTTTTTCTTTTTTCTCCGACAACCAACCAAGACGACGACCAAGGTATCGTCGTTTTGCACAAATCTTTTGAGGACGACGAGGAGGAGCTTCAGCTTCTTCCACAACACAAAAGAGTAGTTTAATTTAAAATAGAATTGCATTGAATTGAAAAATGGAAATGGAATGGGAATGGGAAAAAGCAGACGAGAACAAAAACAAATTTTGTAATGTGGAAGAATGGCAGAGCATAGCAAGGGAGCAGCACATTCCAAAGAAATTTATGCTATGGATTGGATGGACAGACCAATACAAGGGGTCTGGTCTTCTTATCCACACACACATAGCATTTAGTTGTTGTGTATGGAGTAGAGAGAAAAAAGAAATGAAATTAAAAAAATCGACAAGAACGTGTAGAGGGTTTCAAAAACCACAAAGGCACGTAGAATTCCAACAAATATGAACGAACGAATGAACGAACAAAATCAAACTTACATACATAGTTTAGTGTGCGTGAGTGTGTGTGTGTAGCAATGTATGGACATCTACATGGAATTGTACGTACTATACATATAATTTGATATTCAGCATCAGTACAGCTATCAAATACGAGTATGGCAAACATAACGAGAGATATTGGCAATAAAAACGACAACAGCAACAACAACAACCGCACACATCATGAAATGAATGCAGACATGCCATGATATGCACTGCAATGCCATGCCATACCATGCCAAGCTATGCAATGCAATAACTCCACATAACTCCACTCCACTACACTCCAGTCAAGTCAAGTCAACTCAACTGAACTGAACTCAACTGGATGTTACAACCAACAACTCGCCTGCCTGCCAGCCAGCCAGCCACTGTAGGCAACAACAGCATTACTGCTTGCATGCACACAACACACGACACACACATACATACTGCATTTATGCACTTCACATTATAATTTACTTATATCGAATATACGCTGGACGGACCAATGCGTTGGTACGTGTGCTTGTTCTCCAGCCACTAGTAGTATATTCCCCACATACCACTTGCATACCAAACATCCAACCAACCATCCATCCATCCATGCGACTAACCAACAACCATCCACATCCAATCTTCAGTATGTCGTCCCCTCGCACAACACACACTCCAACACAAACTTATGTGTCGAAAAGTGAGTATCAGGTCTCCCCATCCCCACACGAACCAACCAACCTACTGCATCGTTCGCGTACACACTGGCCAACACACACACACCCAACACTGCACACTGCAGTCGTACTCACCAAAGCCGTACTCTCCCCCTCCTAGCACTACTCACTCACTCACTCTTTCATACTCACTAAAAGTGCAGTGTATACATGTGTGCGTATGAGTATTGTACACAACCAACAACAACAGCAACGACACCACTGCCATTACCTTATACACCAAATTTAACAGCTATAATAACAGCAAACCACTTACTTATTTAGTACCTGGTGAATTAAAGCAAATACAATAAATAAATAAATACGAAAAATGCCATATAATCACTGCTAAAGCATCTAAATTAGCGGCAATCACACAAAAACATTCACACATTATACACTCTCTATACACTCCACTGCGAAGCAACAACAACAACGCTGTAGTTGAGAATGAACGAGCCACAACGCGCCGCCAGTCAAGCAAACCAAACCAAAGCAAAAGCCCCGACATACCCAATGCGAACTAAACGAAGCGACCCAAGCAGTCAACCACCAACCAAACGACCAATTCACCATTCGTTTAATACGACGGCCAACTTAAACGACAGTCTGTCAGACCGACCGATCGACTGACTGACAGTCAAAAGGCAACAACAAAGCTTTCAAGTAGTCTCGTAGTCGTCGTCCCCGTCGTTGTCGTAATAGCATAGTACGAGTAGTAATAATAATAATACTAGTACACACCATCCACCACCACCGTGTGCGCTCAGCTCAGTTAACTCTACAACCATCATCAACAGCAACAACCGGCTACAAAAACGACACAACGAACGATGCCAGAAGGAACCAACCATCCAGCCAGCCAGCCAGCCAACAAACAATCATCCATCCCATCCAATCCAGCCCAACCAAACCAAGCACTCATTGCTTAAGTACACTTCTCATGCTTGTAGTCACTTGAGTGCTTGAGGGGGCCAAGCAGCAGCAGCAACAACAACAACAACAACAACACCAACAACAAGGAATGAATCAAAAGTAGCAGCTATACTCACTCACTCGTCGTCGTCGCCGTATTGCAATAATAAAATACTTGAACAATCATTTTGTACAACACAAGAGAAGCTAAGTTAAAGATTGCGCATCGGGTATGTGACAACTTGTTGGGAAGTGGTGGGCCTTTATAAGGCTTTTTATGGGGGGCTTATACACGCCAAATATTTGGACATAAACGTGTTGGACAAAATGTGAGACAATACGTTTTACACAAATACAAAATGTTAGTGGTAAACGTCAGCTACAAATACAAAACATTTGCACAATAACACAAAAGCGCACCCACAAATTCAAAATATTTGCCGAACAGACCTTTTGCTTAAATATTTGGTACGTCTATATTCCCCTTTATGCATTTGCGTTTTGCGCAAATATTTTGTGTGTTGAAAATGGTATTTAGTATTTTATGCAAAATACAGCTACAGGATTTATGGGAGAGCTCCAAATTATGTGAAACGTATTGCCTCGAATATTACGCAACATGCTTGCAAAAAAAATACAGTGAAATCTTTCAACGGCGGACAGTCACGCAGGTTTCACTGTATATTGTGAATATATACCCCCTATAGGTATGTTTACACATGAAGATGTATGTGCCATCTGAGATACTAAATTTTTATACTCTGTTGTTGCCCCATATATGCAAAACATTGTGCAAAGCGGCTTTTGCACAAATAATTTCTACATCTAAAGGCCTTTCTTAGACATGCAAAATAATTTGTATTTGTATATATCGTATTGTACAAAAATTTTATCTTGTATGGAGGATTATCTCAAATGTATTTGCACAAAATTAAAAAAAATGAAATCTTTGCGCAAAAGACCTTTTTGTACAGCATTTTTAAAATTAAGATCATTTTTGATGCACAACATAATTGCACAAAACTTTGAAATTAACAGAATTTTACCGTTGTTTGATCAATTCTAGAATATATAAAGTGCATTTCCTCGCATGCAACATGGTGTTGTATAACTATTTGCCGTGTCTTACATTTTTGCGTGTCATCCCTTAAAGCCTTTTTAGACACACAAAATATTTACACAAGAAAGTGTTACGTAAAATACGATCCTCATACTAAGGTATTGCCCCACAAATACAAAAATTTGTGCAAAGTGGTGTTTTGCGCAAATATTTTGTGTGTTTAAAAAGTCCTCCCTATATGGAGAACCCTGATTATCTGAAATGTATTAGATCGACATTTGGCCCAAACATAGAGTTTATTTTTAGAAAGCCAAATTTTACCGAAATGGTAAAACCGAATTTATATTAAAAGTCATTTCGAGACACAGAAAATATTTGCGCAAAACGACGATTTTTTCACTGAACCAACACTCAGGGGATGTCCCCTATAAATGCAGTACATTGCGTTGGCTAAAGGAAAAACCGAATTTATATTAGAGGCAATTTAAGATAAAGCAGATATTTGCGCAAAATTGCTCTTTGCACAAAATATGGTATTTGTGAAGAAGATATGTAAAATGTGCTATTACTGACGGCGCAATTCAGCTTAAATTGATTTCAAATGACACATCCCATTGAAATTATCACTTGAAATCGATATAAGTTCGATTTCAACGTCAATAGTACAGTTTTTATACAACTCTGTATTATAGTTATTATACAACTCTGTATTAGCATTATTATACAACCCTGTATGTCAGAAAATATCGATGACAAAAATCGCTTTGGCTGGTTCACACATAACAAAATGTCGGTAAATAAACAACAACGGTAAAATCGCTTGACATTATTTGCGAATTTATAGAAGCTGATGGAACATAATTAAATAAAATTAGTTTCTGCGTTATTATACAACTCTGTATGTCACAAAATATCGATGACAAAAATCGCTTTGGCTGGTTCACACATAACAAAATGTCGGTAAATAAACAACAACGGTAAAATCGCTTGACATTATTTGCGAATTTATAGAAGCTGATGGAACATAATTAAATAAAATTAGTTTCTGCATTGCTCAATTTATTTGAGAAATTATATTTTTCTTCTTTTTGTGGAGACAAAACAGATTCGTTTTTTTATTTTTTATTTTATTTTTTGAAAAGTCTAACAACAAATACAGCACACCGAAGCTTTCTCCAGCGTTGACGCTGTGTTTTCTCAATCGACCGGCTTATTGTGAGTGTGCGCTATGCCAGGTAAGGTTTACACGTCTAAAAAATGTTTAACCGATCGGTATACAAAGATATAAATTGAATAAATGGTGGAATGAATCGAAAAAACTTGGGTTTTTATAGTCCGTGGAACCAAAAAGTCGAAAAATACCAGACAATGAGGATAAAGAGCATTTCAAACGAGATGATAGAGAGACATCATGAGTTAAATTGACGAGGGGAAGTTATGAAAAGAACTGTTGAACTGAGGTCAACAACACAAATACAGTGATTTAAAGTGTTAAGTAGATACGTTGAAAAGGGTTGGGAAAACAGGTTTAAGGCAAGCAGCCATTCAGTAAAATCATTCGCCCGGAAAACCACACACATTCCTATCTCTCTCTCATCCTATTTAGACAACAATATTACAATATTATAATATACTTAGACAAAATCGTATATTGAAGAATCCCCCTCTCAAATTCTGAAGGGTTGGCCGAAAAGATTATTTATATGTTTGGCATTGTTGTTTTGCATATCGTTCTTTTGTTAGGGGTTTCTAATTCCCACCGTTAATTGTAGGGAGATATGTGTATGTGATGTGCTAATATGAAGGGTTGAATTTGAAGCTTTTTTTCGTCCTCTTTTTGTTCAAGGATATGCATATTTATGTTCAAATTATGATTAAGAGCAATTTGATGTATGAATACATGAATTTTGTAGTTCTCAAATCAGGGAATGCTTCTCCAGAGAAGGAAATAAAGCTCGAGTTATCACACTATGACCATTTGAAATATCTGGAAAATATCGGCTTTCCGGAGATTTCTAGTGAACAAAACACTTATGTTGTGTTTTATGATCACTCGTGATTAGCTCCTTCGGCATGAGTTAAATTGACACGGAGGAGGGATTTTTTTGGGCAAAAAAGTAGTCAAATTTTTTTCCCACCGTTTTCATCGTGTTGGAGAAAGGGTATCAATTGGAGTGGTTGGTTGGTTGGGTGCTGAATGCATACTTGACACATCAGGGACAAAACAAAATTCTCACACAACCAACCCCGCGCTTGGTAAACGTAAACACAAAAGCACGTGCCAAAGGTTGAACTTTCAAGTATGTAACAAAAACGTCACTCGGGTGTGTGTGTAGTGTAGAGGAGGAGATGCATGTCTTCTTCTCACAGCTCCTTTCATGGTTTCACAGTCAGCCAGCCAACCAGCCAGCAAGCAAGCAGCAGCAGATTGAAGGGTTTATCGTGTCGTCGTCGTCGTCGTGGTAAATGTTCTAACGACTGAAAGGCGTGCAGACGTAAGGGAAGTCACGTCGTCGTCCGTCTGACCATTCGTCGTAGTCGTATCGTTTGTGAACGTACGAGGCGAACCATCCAACGTTTGTCCATTTAACCATTGTAACCATACATATGTTTTTGCGTGCTGCCGGCCTGGCCTGGCATGGCGTTTTTTGCTTGTCTGTTAGCGTAAAATAATCGTTTTGCTGTTATCACACACAAAGATTTGTTGTTGGTGGTGTTTTTTTTTATTCATTTTCGCTGTTTTTGCCGCCACTGCTGCTGCTGTTGCTGGTTTAGAGAAGTGGCACTACGTACGAAGAACGTATGTTTGGTTGTCCGTCCGTCCGTCCTACACTCGTACGTACGTATTATATTCAAGTGGTGTATGGAGTGAAGTGGAGTGGTGTGGTGAAGTGAAGTGACGGTATGGAGTGGTGTAGAGTAGAGTGGAGTGGAGTGGAGTGGAGTGGAGTGGAGTGGCGTGGCGTGGAGTAGAGTAAAGAGCACAGAGGCAGTTGAGTGCCTCTAATCGTTGTTGCCGCCACTGTTGTAATCGTAATAATGCGCGTAATTTAATAAATCGTAAAAAAGCTACTTGAATGAAACATGATTACTATTTATGATATGCGCACGCCGCCGAAACGAAAATTGCCGACGACAACAACAACAATGACTACAGAGCAATGACGGGCGACGGCAGCGGCCACGATAACAATAACAACTTTTTAAATCCGTGGCATTAATACACATTTGTTTGGGGTGTGGGGCGGGGAGCCAGAGAGACAGAGAAAGAGCGAAGCCGATTACAAAGTGGGTGCAAACGAAGCAGATTGAAAAGTGTAGAGTTGCCAGGGGTGGGGAGGCACAAAATAAATATGAAAAAGGCGGCCCTTTAGACCACTACTTCGTTGTGCGTTGAGGATTAAGACGAATATGATTGATTGAAAAAAATGATAGATATTTAATTTGTTTATAATTTTGTTTCTCAATATTTATTTTCCCTCGTTCGATGATGGCAATCCTGTTTGCTGTAGAGAGTCCATGTAAATTGTGCTTAGTTCATGGTCCTGGCACACACACATCCACTGTTTTGTGGCAAAGTGGCCCAGACCACGTTGTGAAAAGTGCGAAAACGTACAAGCGTTATAAACGACAAACGAAATGTTAGCAAGCAAGAGCAGCCAAGCATCACCGCGACAGCAACTAAAAACAGTCATCATCCCATCCCAACCCATCCATCTAAAAAAAAACCCACCAACAGCAAAACGGCTAACAAACGAAGCGTATAATTTTTTACACAATCTCTTCCACTAAGTACTCAAAACGACGACGACGACATCGACAACAACAACCTACACCGACAATGGTGGCTGCCAACCAACCCCCCACAGCCAAATCAACACTCTACCAAACCGTGCGAATAACTGAAGTTATTTTGTTCACTTTGTTTTTTTTTTTGTCGTTCAGTTCGGTTTGGCTTGGTTTCAATTCCTTCCTCTTCTTCTTCGCCGAGTTGCCGTCTGCCACCGCAACCCCAGCATCCAGCAGCCAACGTGACCATCATGCCACCGCCGTTGTGCCGAGAGAGAGTGAGAGCAGTGGCGGGGCATAGTAATACATGCAATCGCAGAGTGAATAATCATGGGGAATTCAATTAGAATTAATATCTTAATAAATTACAATTATTTAACACAAGCGTGAAGTGTGTGTTTTTTTATGTGACATGATAGCATTTTGCATTTTTTGTGTGGAATTTTTTTCCCAACCCCTGCATGTTTATGTTTTACACAGTGTTGTAGTGTTGCCATATGATTGTTTTCATTTAATCTAAAAATTTACCCAAACTAACCTATAATCTTCTAATTTGTATACTTAACACCTTCGCAAATCATGACGTATGAGTAATACACAATCGAAGTTATTAATCATACGCCACTAGAGTCAGGCTTGCCAGATGTGGGGATTTGTCAGCCGTACTGGGGATTTTCTGATAATCAAAAGAACAAAAAGGACATTTGAAATGGGGTCGGGGGAATTTCGTGGCGTTTTTCTAAAATAATTCGGCGATTTTTATTTAATTTCTCTTCCAACTTGTAAACTTAATTCCTTTGTAAATCATGACGTATGAGTAATATGCAATCGAAGTTATTAATCATACGCCACTAGAGTCAGGCTTGCCAGATGTGGGGATTTGTCAGCCGTACTGGGGATTTTCTGATAATCAAAAGGATAAAATTGACATTTGAAATGGAGACAGGGGAATTTCGTGGCGTTTTTTTTTCTAAAATAATTCGGCGATTTTTATTTAATTTCTCTTCCAACTTGTAAACTTAATTCCTTTGTAAATCATGACGTATGAGTAATATGCAATTGAAGCTCTTAATCATACGCCACCAGAGTTAGATTTAGGTATTGGCCAGCAATCGAAAGGACAAGATGGACATTTGAAATGGGGTTAGGGGAATTTCGTAGTGTTTTTCTAAAATAATTCGGAGTTTTAAATAATTTTAATTTCGTTAGCAATTACGTTTATAATTGTTTTAGAGTAAGTACCTTGCAAAAAATCGAAGATATATATTTTTTATAAAAAAATATATTTTTAAGATTGGAAAATTTTCTGTAAAACTACACCATTTCAAGATTATAATCAGAACAAAGAAATTTACGTTGAGAAATGTAAATTCATATTAGGAAAATATAAATTTATAATGGGTAATGTACATTTATGAGAAATGAATGAAAAAATCACAATGAGAATTGTAAATTTATATTGAGAACTATTAATTCATGATAGGAGCATACCAATTATTCGGAATTTGTATTTTCTCATTATGAATTTATATTTCCTGAATATGAATTTATATGTTCACATTATTAATTTGGATTTTCTCATAATGAATTTGTATCTTTCTATTATGAACTCATATCTCTCAATATGAATTTACATTTCTCATTATGAATTTACATTTCTCAATGATTTATTATTTTTTTTTCCTATATAAAGCGTAAAACCCTTCTCAGACTTATACACATTTTCTATAGAAAATATATCTGCGCTATTATTCTAGATAAGAAAAAGTCTGGTCACTGACTCTCCTTAAATACGGTTGTACGTGGCGGAACAGCTGATCGTTTGTCCCGTCCCACAATTAAACGTATGAATATTATTTGCTTATGCTCAATAAATATAACTCATACGCTAACAATATAGAGAGAATAGGAGAATAAATATAACTCATACGCAACCAATATCGAGAGAGTATAATTGTACAATTAGTAATTAATTAAACAATAATTGAAATGGAGCAAATAGCTTCCGCCACAAAATGGACTGATCATAATAATTGTTAGAGCTTTGTTTCGACAAATGAACAGAAAAAATAAGTTAATTTCAAATGAATTTTCGATTTTTTTCTTATATGGTCTTGAGCCAGGACAATATCCCAATTCAAACCAAGTTTTTTCCTTAAAATAGATTTTGACATAATCTTTTAAAACGTAGTTTTCCCACTGGATTCTACGAACCAAAAAATAAAACAGAAACTATTTGACAGCAAATTAGAGAGATAAAGTTGATTTTATGATGATCCGTCCCACACAACTAAGCGTATGAGTATTATTATCTTATCCTCAATAACAATATAACTCATACGCTACGAATATAGAGATAAGAGAATAAATATAACTCATACGCTACCAATAGCGAGATACGATAATTGTTTAATTAATTAATATTAAACAATAATAAGTGAGTAGCATACGCCAAACAATGGAATTATCGTCACTGTTAGAGCTACGTTTCGACAAATAAACAGAAAAAATGAGTTAATTTTCTTATATGGTCTTGAGCCAGGACAATATCCCAGTTCAAAGCGAAGTTTTCTTTTTATTAAAATAGATTTTGACATAATATTTTAAAACGTAGTTTTCCCACTGGATTCTACGAACCAAGAAATAAAACAGATACTATTGGACAGCAAATTAGAGAGATCAATTTGATTTGAGGATGAGCCGTCCCACATAACTAAGCGTATGAGTATTATTATCTTATCCTCAATAACAATATAACTCATACGCTACGAATATAGAGATAAGAGAATAAATATAACTCAATAATAGCGAGATACGATAATTGTTTAATTAATTAATATTAAACAATAATAAGTGAGTAGCATACGTCCAAAAATGGAATTATCGTCACTGTTAGAGCTACGTTTCCGCAAATAAACAGAAAAAATGAGTTAATTTTCTTATATTGGCTTGAGCCAGGACAATATCCCAGTTCAAAGCGAAGTTTTCTTTTTCTTAAAATAGATTTTGACAAAATATTTTAAAACGTAGTTTTCCCACAGGATTCTACGAAACAAAAAATAAAACAGAAACTATTTGACAACAAATTAGAGCGATAAATAAAGTTGATTTTTAGGACGAGCCGTCACAAAATAGCTTATGAGTATTATTATCTTATTATCAATAACAATATAACTCATACGCTAACAATATAGAGATAATAGGAGAATAAATATAACTCATACGCTACCAATATCGAGATAGGATAGAATTGTTTAATTAATAATAAATATTAAATATTAAGCGATAGCATCTGCCGCAAAATGGACTGTTCGATCATCACACGTTTCAACAAATAAACAGAAAAAAATAAATTAATTAACTATTATAATTTTTATTAAATTAATAAAAATCAATATTTCGTCTATCGTCGAAAGACATCTTCAGGATTCTAAATAATACAAATAAAAACATATTGTACTACATGTTGTACTACATTAGAATGCAATAAAGTCACGTTTGTACTCAGTTTTTCTACGTTTTTATTTGTATTATTTCGAATCCTGAAGATGTCTTTCGATGAAAGACGAAATATGGATTAATAAAATTTAAAAATAAAAAACAAAACGTTTTTAATTTAATAAAAATTATTATAGTTTAAATAAAGGTCGAATAAATAAACAAAAATCTACTGATTTAATTTCAAAATAGTTATAGAAGTTTTTAAAGAAAATTTTCTTTCTCGAAAAAGACAAGATAATTATGACAAAATGTAAACAAATCAGAAAATAAATTATTTTTAATATAATAAATTGTATTGAAACGTTTGCGGTGGTGGTTTAGTTCATTATATCGGTTCTATTGATGTTCAGCAGATCCTAATTGGTTCAATGGCAAAGGACGAATCAAAATCTCGAAAGAAACTACAATCATGACAAACAAATTGATAAAAAATTATGATTTATGTGGAAATCTCTATATAAAGTGAAATTGAGATGGGATGACAACAAAGAACAACAACTACCGCAATAAAAATTTTGCAACACCCTTTTAAATATTGCTTGCCTCGCCACTGTTGTAGAGACAAACATGCATACATACGAGTACATGTATGTATGTCGACGATGAACATCATGCCATGGCAGTCACATACATACCTACATACATAGTACATGCCATTGAAGAGGAAACTGCTAAACTGACTAACTGGGATGGATGATGTTGTCGTTGTCGTCGCTTGGATGCCAACCTCCGTGTAAAATTGAAATTTAATAACATTTGTGGGGTCGTAGAGAGGACGACTTAAAAGCCAACACACAAACGGACACACACACACATACAAAGAGCGAACAAAAAAGGGTCGTTTTTATTACTGCCATATTAGAGATGTTACGTTACGACGTTGGCCCAAGAGCACAAAAGCACAACGACGAGCCAAAGCTAGAGCCGGCACACAGAGTGCAGTGTGCGGTCGGTTCGGGTCGGGTCGGGCCGTGAGAGGAAGTAAAGTTAAACGATGTTAAGAGCATACCCCCGAACAACAGACCGATGATTTTATATATGTATGTACATACATATGTATGATGATAATGTTGGGTGGTTTGTAACATTGATTTGGCCATTGTTGTTGCCGTTGCCTGCTAGCGTTGTTGACAGTTGGTTTGCCTCACAATCGAAAAGGAGCAATGGCAGCCCAGTGAAGGGAGAGAGAGGGGGGGGGGGGGGGTCGATGTATGCATGACAAATTGTTGATGTTAGACACAAGATACTCTTCATTCTTTAACATCCTATCTATGGTTAGTATTGTTCGTTTGATTTGGTTTGCTATGGTATGGCATGGCATGGCAAGGCATGGATGATGATGCTATGCCATGTATGCTACTGCTGTTGTTGATGATACCTACTCTGATGCTGTTTCTAACATATGTGCAAACCTACACAAATACACACACACCCTACATTCGAACAATCACTTTGGCTTTAAAGGTTTCCGGGTGAATCCAAACGGCGTGTGAGTGTTTGTGTGTCCGAGGGATTGTGAATGTTTCCAATAAAATGTATATGGTTGCAAGTTAACACATAATACACGTACAACAACATCGTATTCGTAGTACAACCAACCAACCGACAGACATCATCCATCCACATTCGAGTACTGAGTACAGGGACTAACAAAAAGATTGGTCTTTGGCAATTCGTTTACATTGGTGATGTGTTGGGAGGTAGGAAAAAAGGCTGAAACGGATTAACCCAATTGGAAATTGCCACAAAAATATTGCCGATATTAGATGCAACAATAATAAAGTCCAAATTTAATTAAAAGTATCCATGTTTTTCGGATTTCTTAAGGTAGAGTCAAGATATTTCAGGTATGATTTACATTTACATATCGATGGAGAGTATGTCGATTTTTTTATTTATTTATAGGAGAAAAAAATCTGAAAAATGCTGGCATTCAGCACAATTCAACGATATGTGTATTAAAGAAGGTCGAAAAAAATTTGCGTCGCACAGTGGTTCAGAATAAAAATCCCTCGGCCAAAATTGTTCTAGTTGACATTTTTGAGTTCTGTAAAAAAAACCAAAATTAGACAAGGGCCCAAGGATTATTTTGAGATACTAACATTAAAAATTTGGAAATCGTATATATTTTAGAAATCGACCCAAATTTGACTACTTTTCGTATTTTTCAATTTTAAAGAAAATCAAAATTTTTATTTTTGTATGTTTATGTTTTTAACATATTTTTACGTATTTGTTCATAATGCGAAGAAAAAAATTATTTTTTTTGTTACATATTATCACGTTTTGCAGATTTTGAAAATTGCAAAAACCTAATTTCTTTTTTGACTTTGTCGAACTGTTTCTCGTACATTTTAAGACATTCTGCACTCAAATGTTTTTTATTTGAAATTGTGGTTTCTTAGCTTTATTATGACGCGAAAACTATGACTGTGCCAAATACAGTGTGGTTGTAAATAATATATGTTAAAAACATAAAAACAAAAAAAAATAGTTTTCTTTAAAATCGAAAAATACGAAAAGTAGTCAACTTTGGGCCGATTTCTAAAATATATACGATTTCCCGATTTTTAATGTTTATATCTCAAAATAATCTTGCCTAGTTTTGTTTTTTTTTCACAGAACTCAAAAATGTGTACTAGAACAAAAGTTATTGAATTTTGGCCGATGGATTTTGATTCGAACCACTGTGTGTCTTTTTTTTTTCTTTTTTTTTTAAAAGAAACATAATATTTTAAGGCTATGTAAAGTCTCTCTAGCTACACGAAATTCATATATAAAGACAACATTTGTTGGGTTAAGTATTTATAAAAGAAGAGTATGAATAATATTGTCATAAATATTACTCATACGCTAACATTATAGAGATAGGAGAATAAATATAACTCATACGCTACCAATATCGAGATATGACAATTGTTCAATTAATAAATATCAAACAATAATTTAAAATAAGTGAATAGCATTGGCCTCAAAATGAAGTGATCATCATTGTTAGAGCTACAGTGGTGGCCAAAACATATACAACTAAGAAGGCTGACTTACTTTAATAGGCTCTGTATGTTTGTAAATTTGAATCACAAAGAAAACAATGATGTTTAAATAAATATTAATACAACATTGAGCTTTCAAGTAATTAACAGAATTCTCATATTCTGTTATAATTTTTCTGTTATCGATAAATATAAAAATCGGTCTGGACAAAATATATGCAACTCGACAACTTTGTTTTAAAAAACGACTTTTTTGAAATTTCTTTTGATCTGTCGTTGTTCCTATTAGTAAATCATAATCCTGTGTAAGAAATTTTTTAGGAATACTCAATTTTATTTTGTAATTTTTTCTATGGGAGTTAAAATAGAATTTGTATGATATAAATAAATTCGGATCTTAGCACATACAACGAATTGTGACTGCTTATTTTTGTGGAATAAAACAAACATTGTCCATAAATTAAATATTCATAAAAGTTAATATTTCGAATTGTTTCTAATTTAAAAAAATGCAAATTTTTGTTGTACACCGAGGAGGTTGATTGCGCAAGATAAGTGGTCGGGCGGACAATTTTATGATCAGACTTATGAAAATACCTCATTTTTCTCGCCCTATAAGCGAACTGAACAATTGCAGTCCCAGTTTTTGCTCCAAAAATGTGTCTTTACGAGAAAAAATCCTAAGGCGACTTGTTTTAAAATTGAATCCCACAAAAATCATTTCTATACCATTCAAGCTTTAACAGTCATATTTACAAAAAAAATAACCAAAGGTCCCTGCTGATTTTTATCCAGCAGTTATCACTGCTTCGGAATCAGTAAATCAACTCGTGTAACAGTGGTTATATTCCATTATGAATCACATGGAGGAAGTAATAAATTTTCGTTGTTGTTTGTCTTATTCAATAAAATGCAATTTAAATTTATCTGAATCGTTGTTGACATTGACAATTACCCCAACTATTTTAGTCGTATGTCGCACACTTAAGGTTACCGTAATTACCGCTTATCGGAGGGTTAATTAATACTTTTACATTGCAAATTTGTCTTATGAACACACATGTGATAAAAATTTTTGAATATGACTATTAAGGTTTTTTTAGTCAATAAAAAAAGCAAAATATGAATAAATTTTAGAGGCTGCCTTTAAAGATCAAGCTTGAGTCAATCATATTTATTTATTTAAGTTTTCAAAGTTGAAAAAAGAATTAATTTTAAAACTTTAATTTTTGATAACCGGACGTATGAGTGATATTTTTGGCACTGCATTAATATCAATCATACGCAATATTGTCTGGACAAATTAATCACAATAAGCACCACGATTTTATAAAGCGGAAAAATGCCGTAAAATGATTATGCAGACTCCCCCATTCGTAGTCTTCATGTAAAAGTCTAGATTTCAACACGCCTACCATCATGGGAAAACGGACGATACACCTCTGCCATTACTGTTGATGGCAAATACGACAATATAATACCCTACGTCAATAATGACTGTATATTAGTAGATAGGCTACTTGAATTCTAATTTAATTAACGAATTAATGTAAGAAATAAATACTATTTCTTACCTCGATTGTTTCGAAATTTTGTTTATGTATTCTTCGCATAAAAATATTTTATACATATCAAAAATCAAAAGTTATGATCAATTTAATAGAAGTGAAATAACAATTATTTTAAGAAGCTGTGTTCAATTCAATTGCCTGTAACTCCTGAAATACTAGATAGATATTAATGTACTATACCTTTTTTGGAAGGTAATTTCAATTACTTTCAAAATGATATTGTATCGCCGCGTTAGACATTTTTTTGAAGTTTTTATAATTTTATTTCTTTTATTTCGATTTCCGAAATGATTATTTTTAAAGTGGAGTTCTAGAAGTCTTTATTAGCGACTGCGTGCGTTTGAAAGTGGTGACTGTATTGTGCATGTAGACTATGAAAGGAATTCGCCTTCATAATCTGTATTATTTTTAAAATACTTGCCAGTACTTTATATCTATTCAGTCTTTTTCTTCTGTCCTCGTTCTTGTAGAAATCGGTTTCCAATAAAAACTTTCTACATTTAAGGCGGTAAATGTTAAAAATTAAAGGTAAATGGTTGTTAATGCTAAACTGATACATATAGAAGCATGAACTTTGAAGTATTTTTAACAGACATGTAGTATATATGTACCAATTTTCAGCCTTCTAGCTCCAAAAACACTATTGCCACGCCCACTCCGCCCACAAAATGAAAATCCAAATTTCGGCATCATATTTATCATTTTCGTGGTCAGTAGTATATATGTACCAATTTTCAGCCTTCTAGCTCCAAAAACACTATTGCCACGCCCACTCCGCCCACAAAATGAAAATCCAAATTTCGGCATCATATTTATCATTCTCGTGTTCAGTAATATATACGCTACAATTTTCAGCCTACTAGCTCAAAAAACACTTTTGCCACGCCCACTCCGCCCACAAAATGAAAATCCAAATTTCTACATCATATTTATCATTCTCGTGGTCAGTAGTATACATGTACCAATTTTCAGCCTTCTAGCTCCCAAAAACACTATTGCCACGCCCACTCCGCCCACAAAATGAAAATCCAAATTTCGGCATCATATTTATCATTTTCGTGGTCAGTAGTATATATGTACCAATTTTCAGCCTTCTATCTCCCAAAAACACTATTGCCACGCCCACTCCGCCCACAAAATTAAAATCCAAATTTCCATTTTTTTAAAACCCGTGCTGAGAAAATACCTTTCCAACAAAGTACACATCATCAAAATCGGTTTGGCCGATCTCGAGTTATGGGATTACATCGCTTCGGACACTTTCTTTTATATATATACTAGATTATTTTTTATTTTTCAAATAATTTCGTTTTATATGTTATTAAAATTATCTGAATCACCTAAAATTGACATTATAAATAAAAAAAATTTTGTCTAGTGGTTATAGTGTGACTTAGACCACTTTCAAACTAACACTAAAGACAATTTTGGTGTACATAAAATTATCATTGTAAAAGTTCTTAAATTAGAGATCTGATCAAACTAAAGAGAAAAATTGGGCTATCTAATTTTTTTTTGAATTTTTAAGTTAGACCACTATCATTCTAACTTGTTCAGGTCCAATAAAAAATGCAAAATTGTCTCACGGTGCGCGGTGTACGATTTGCCAAGTTCTATCAAATCCAAAAAAACATCATTTTCCCCCTAAAAAAACATACCAAACATTCCTATATTTCCAATAGGGTTTCACATGCTCTCATTCATGCATCCGCATACCCACACACAAACACACACACAGGAAGATGAAAAGGAACAACAAAAGCATAAACATTACCAAATAAACCATGTTTTTTGCTGTTGTTGTTGTTGTTTGGCATTCATTGTATGAAAATCAGGATACAATAGAGGATTTCAATGAGAGCAGAGTTGAATAAAGCTTTATACCACTTATCATGTGCTACCCACACCAACACCACGACCACCCCACCCCTACTACTCCACACCCGCCGCAACTGTTTTCACAACCCCTGCAAACAACAATCCAACAACGACGACGACGACGACAACAGACATAAAGCTGATGCTCTATCGGCAATGAAAATCATCATTGGTATGTGATGAATACAAAATATAGTATGGATGTGTATGTGTACACAGAGCTCATCTCCTTTGCCATCGTCATCATCATCATCACGAACATCAACATATTCGGTTATAGTACGTGTACGTGTACGAGTGTGTGTCTCTGTACAAAGAGTACGAGTATGGCATACCATACTAGGGGAGCAATCGACAGCAACAACAATGCAAACAGCAATGAGAACGACTCTATGCCAACAATAACAGCAACAAGGAGCACCATATTAATATCTCAAGAGGAATTGGTAAAGTTTTATTATTATTTTAGCAACAAACATAATCGTCGAGTACATATTGAATATCAATTGTTTGACTGCTGGCTGGCTTTGTGTGTTTGCCCTCTTCGTTTGCTTTGGCTGAATGCGGTTCGTTTGTGAAAGGGGGTGGGGGTTAGCTGAGAACTCAATGAATGAATCCCTGGCAAAAGCAGACGGTGTATGAACGGACGTACACACGAATGGATGGATGGTTGGTTGGATGCTTGAATCTTTATGTGTGTGTGTGGGGGGGTGAGAGGGGCGACTGTTGGGGGAAATTTGTTATTGTACCTTTTCAAAACACAACACACCGCACCACACACACACATAGTGCTTTATTGAAGTAGTACTCTAATACACTAACTGTGTTATAAAATCATATTAATATTTGATTAGCTTGTACCATTTTCATTTTCATTTCCCACATCAACATACGTTCACGTTCACAAACACACACACGCACGTACGCACATACACCAGAGACTGATGTTCCTGCTGCTACTGCTACTCGTACTCGTACGGTTGGTTATTGCCAGCATTTAAGTGAGTAAATATGTTGTATGTATTTTAGTGGGGCGGGGGGAAATTAAAGGCTATGCCATGACTGTCTGGGGGATTATGCGAGGGCCGAATGGGAGTTGAGAACAAATAAGGTTCACGCTAAGGTAAAGCAATGAATTTCAGTTTTTTTCCTTTCTTTCTTTCGGTACACAAAATAGACTAGTCATCGGGTACATGTAGAGCGCCCCCTGCTGTGGCCATTTAGTGTGGCGTAATGTTATGGGTATGGCGATGACGACGACTATTACATACAGCATACAACAGGACAACAAGCAGTGCGGCACTTGCGAGGGGAGTTTATGCAGAGTTTGTTCGAACACAACTCCATAAAAACATATAAAAAGGGACCGAATCCAACATCATGCATTAAAATTTATAATTGTTTTTTAATAATTCTGTAACATTTGAACGGGAAAGGATATCTTGACGAAATTTCACTCCATCATTAGACATGTTTTCTAAATGATTTATAACTTGGGGGGGGGGCTACGGAACGACTCACCAAATTGATTATTAGGCTGGGTCGTTGTCCATACAAATTGAAAAGCAATTTCCTTTCGCCATTTTTTTTTTCATTTCTGGGAGCTGACCGCTGTAATTTATTTTCGTGTCCCATCCTAATATACATATGAAACTAGAGGTCGTAAGTCGAAAAACTGTGTACTCAGTTTTTCTCATTTTTAAAGGACTTTTAATTTTCAAAGGATATAGAAGTTTTAATAATTTATTTTCGTACTTTTACGAGTCATACATAGACAGTATGGGTATCAAATGAAAGAGGAGAATGTCTGTTAAAAATAATTCAATTTTCATGTTTCTATCTACGCCATTTACAATTGAATTTGAGAAAATACAACATCATAATGAGAAAGTACAAATTAAAATTGAGAAATGCAAATTGAAATTGAGAAAAAAAAAAACAAATTAAAAATCAGAATTTAAATTGAGAAAATACAAATTGAAATTGAGAATATACAATTTGCTATTGAGAAATAGACAATTGTAAATGAGAAAATACAAATAAATTTCTATTAAATCTAAATATCAATTTGGTTATTCTCAATTTGAATTTTCATTTCTGAATTTTAATTTTCATTTTCTCAATTTCAAGTTTCATTCAATTTGTTGTTTACATTCCTCAATTTCAAATTGTATTTTCAGTTTTTCAATTTACATTTGTGACTTTCAATTTGTATTGTCTAAATTTCAATTTGCATTTTTGAATTTCAATTTGTACTTTCTCAATTTCAAATTTCATTTCTGAATTTCAATTGGATTATTCTTGATTTCAAATTTCATTTCTCAATTTCAAATTGTATTTTCTAAATTTCAATTTGTTTATTCTCAATTTCAAGTTTCATTTCTGAATTTCAATTTTCATTTTCTCAATTTCAAATTTCATTTCCCATTTTCAATTTGTATTTTCTCAATTTCAAATTGCATTTCTGAATTTCAATATGTAGTTTCTCAATTTCAATTTACATTTTTGAATTTCAACTTGTATTTTCTCAATTTCAACTGAAAATGAAAAAATTAAAATTTTAAAAACAAAAATACTTTATTTTCGATTGTAGACACTGAGGTCCACAATTTAATTTATCTTTTGAAAATCAGGAAATTCAGCTTTATTTGCCATATAGAAGAGTACTTATTATGGAAATTTCAATAAAATCGGAGAGAAATTATTTTCAATGAATTTTTTTATTTACTTTCAATTTATTATTTAATAATTGTGCCCAATCTCCCATCATGCTACTGGTAGCGTATGAGTTATATTTATTGGAGATAATATTACTGATTCGTATAGTTATGAGACTGGGCTCGAAAAGAAAGCAAATCGCCCTAAAATCAACTTAATCCAATTAATTTGTTTGGAACAAGTTTATATAGAAAAGTACATATTTGGATAATTTCATTAATATCGGCAAAATACTCATTATTAAATTACTAATTTTTAATTTATTGTTTATTATTTAATAATTGTGTCCCAAGTCCCATCACGCTACTGGTAGCGAATGAGTTATATTTATTGGAGATAATATTACTAATTCGCATAGACTGGCCGCGAAAGAAACCTAAATTCAACCTAATTGATATAATTTAGTTTCAAAAAGTTTATATAGAAAATTATATATTTGGAAAATCGAAGAGAAGTTATTCATTATTAAATTATTAATTTTTACTTATTTTTAATTTATTGTTTATTATTTAAAAATTGTGTCCAATCTCCCATCACGCTACTGGTAGCGGAGATAATGTTACTGATTCACACAGACTGGACGCTAAAGAAAGCAAACCGCCCTAACATCAACTTAATCGATCTAATTTGTTTTCGAAAAGTTTATATTTGATATATATTCAATAGATTCTGAAGTAAATGTCTTTTGTTATAAAAATCTAATTAAAAATGTTTAAAAGACAATAGTATGAAATTCTAAAACATCTCACAAACAAAGTAGGCATTACTCCGTGAGACAGTTTTGCATTTTTTATTGGACCTGATTAAGTCCTAGAAACTAGAGACGGTATATAGTAAAACTGTGTACTCAGTTTTCCATTAGATGATATTTTTTGGAATTTTTAACGGAATTGTTATTTTCAAAGGTTTCAAAAGTGATTCAATAATTTTATTTTATTTTCGTACTTTTGCGAGTCATACAAAGGTGATATGGATATCAAACGAAAGAGAATAATGTCTGCTAAAAATACTTTAAATTTCATGTATCTGTATAAGTTTCGCATTAACAACCATTTGGTCTTTCTTTTCTAATTTTTACAGGACTTTTAATACTTCCAAAGATTTTAGATGTTGCAATAATTTATTTTCGTACTTTTGCGAGTCACACAAAGGCGGTATGATTATCAAACGAAAGTGAAGAATGTCTGTTAAAAATACTTAAAATTTCTTGCTCCTATCTGTATAAGTTTAGCATTAAGAACCAATAAAATTTTCCCCTCTTAAAAATAAATAAACTTATTTCCGTTTCAAGATTTCTTCGAAGTACCTTTTCCTAAACACCTCGCATTACCAACCACAACATCAACGGCTCGGATCGGATCTGACAGTGGCAATGGCTCAGGCCAGAGCATACCAGCCAACCAAACATCCAGCAGACGGACGAACGGACGGATGAAAACAACCAACATCATCCTAACGAATCATGGTTTATAAAAAGATATACTAATGTTTATGTTACGTTTTTTTCCTCGGCTTCAATTTTTTTCATCCTGTACACACACATGTATATGGTATGTAGGAACAGTATTCACCCGTATCGTCGTATCATAGATGAAGGGGATATATCTATCTATGGTATGTACGTACGTACGATGTGGTGCTACGGCAATGAATATTGTCTGGGTTTATTGCACAAATAATAAAAACGTTACAGTACATCGTCGTTACGATGGATTACACAGCCACACACAGACGCACACTGGAGGGCGAAAGAGAGCTCAGAGGGCTGGCATAGCGTCCTACGAGGTGGGCAAGGAAAATCTGGGAACGACAAGACAACAAGATTGGTGGGGAGGGGGAAAAACGAAGGCAGGAGTGATGTATGTAGTTATAAAAAAGGCTAACATAAACATTATGGTATGTCACGTCAACAACACTAAGAACACCATCAACCACCGCACAGGAACGGACAGACAGACACAAACCGACCGACCGACCGACCAATGGTTCACTTCTCGAGGTAACACAGGGAACATGCACACACACACAAATGCTATATTATAAGTCTCTTAGAGGCACTTTACACGAAAAAATTGCACATGATGAAAAAAACATATTCATATGGCATGCGACACAAACCAGGAAGGCAGGATATGTAGACTTTAAAACACATTCAGGAAAAAACGGTAAGGACGTAAAAAATCGTAGATAGTCATATCTGCACACACGGACATAGACATACATACCATCGCCGGTTTTATATGTGGGAATGATACACAAAGTGGCAAACAAAAAGTACAAGATTTGTTGGGGCGAATGAGTTCCCAGATATAAAGGATCATAATACATTTGGAGTCCAAAAAAAAAATACTGTGGGGGGATATGAAATTTGCAGAGTTGTGGCAAGAATCCAATTCAAACGATTTCCGACGAAAATTTTGTCAAAATTAAGGTTTCTCAAAAAGAAGTAACACGAAAAAATATTTTTTCAAGAAAACAGAAACTAAAAAATGGTCCTTCGTCCTCTAAGAAAAAACTTGAAATAAAAAACTCGATAATTACAGCTCTTTCCCGCTTGAAAATCTTTACAGAAAGTCAGTCAGTTTTCAAGAAAACTGAAACTAGAAAAATGGTCCTTCGACCTCTAAGAAAAAAATTGAAATAAAAAACTCGATAATTACAGCTCTTTCCCGCTCGAAAATCTTTACAGAAAGTCAGTCGGTTTTCAAGAAAACTGAAACTAGAAAAATGGTCCTTCGACCTCTAAGAAAAAACTCAACAGTGGCAACTCTTTCCCGCTCGAAAATCATCTTTAAAGAAAGTCAAAACAACGTTGGGAAATAATGTAAAGATTAGATTGTTATTTTTTGCGCATTATAAACAAATACGTAAATTATTGTCAAAAACAAAACATTTAAAAGAAAAAAAAAAAGAAAAAAAATCTATTCAACTGTTCAAATTTATAAAATATATCTGATTGATTTTAATTTATGAAAAATGGATCTTAGTGTAATTTTAGTTTTTCTTAGAATTCAAAAATTTTTACTAGAACAAAAGTTATTGAATTTTGGACGATGGATTTTGATTCTGAGCCACTGTGAACAAATACGTAAAACAATGTCAAAAAAAAACATAAAACAAAACAAGTAAGGAAAGGCTAAAGTTGGGCGGGGCCGACTATATGATACACTCCACTTTCTATCCGAATACAATTCAACTCGGTAAAAAGTGAAAACGGGAAGAATTTTTGTATGTTTCCTAATCATAGGCTAATATGACCTAGTCCAATTTGTCAAATCGAAAAGAATATTTGTATCGGGGCTATATCCAAACATGACAATTTTGAAGAAAATCTGTTAAAATATGTGGTATCTAGAGTGAAAAGAGTCAAATCGGGAGTGAAATTCGTATGGGGGCTATATCTAAATCTGAACCGATTTTCTTTAAATTAAATAGCGTTCGTTCTTATCCCGAAAAACTTCGTTGTGCAAAGTTTCATTTGGTTATGTCTACAATTGCGACCTGTATCGTGATTACAAGATAGATGGACAGAAAGACAGACAGACGGACATTGCTAAATCGATTCAAAAAGTGATTCTAAGTCGATCGGTATAATTAACAATGGGTCTATCTCTCTTCCTTTTGGGTGTTACAAACAAATACTCTGAATAGAATATTCAATTCAATTCAACTTTGGGCTAATATCTAATATATATATATATATATATATATCCGGTTTAATTTTAAAAACTCAAAAGAATCCTTGGATCCTTGTCTAATTTCAGTTTTTTACAGAACTCAAAAATGTTTACTAGAACAAAATTTTTTGGATTTTTGGCCGATGGATTTTGATTCTGAACCACTTGGTGCCGTTAGACTCTTTTGTGGGGTGCCATGAAGTAATCGACATTGTATCAATCATTCAGGTCCTCTTAAGTCAAATATCGATCAAACAATTTGTGAGATAGAACCAAAAAGCAAAATATGATCGATTAAATTGATTTAAATGACCAGTCCCATAACTAAGATCGTCTTGGAATTTTACCACGATCCGATCAAGATTTTAAGGAAGGAAAAGAATTAATTACCATCCATCGTAAACTGGAGGCTATAATCATCAAACTGCAGTCCGTTTACATTTCTTCGCACAATTTGTCGATATTTGTTATCGATAGTTCCTACCTTCTTTGTGAAAATGCTTTAGTCTCTCAAACGAATAAGATCGTCTTGGAATTTTATCACGATCCGATCAATATTTTAAGGAAGGAAAATAATTAATTACCATCCATCGTAAACTGGAGGCTATAATCATCAAACTGCAGTCCGTTTACATTTCTTCGCACAATTTGTCGATATTTGTTATCGATAGTTCCTACTTTCTTTGTGAAAATGCTTTAGTCTCTCAAACGAATAAGATCGTCTTGGAATTTTACCACGATCCGATCAATATTTTAAGGAACGAAAATAATTAATTACCATCCATCGTAAACTGGAGACTATAATCATCAAACTGCAGTCCGTTTACATTTCTTCGCACAGTTTATCGATATTTGTTATCGATAGTTCCTACGAATAAGATCGTCTTGGAATTTTACCACAATCCGATCAATATTATAAGGAACGAAAAGAATTAATTACCTTCCATCGTAAACTGAAGGCTATAAATATCAAGCTGCAGTCCGTTTACATTTCTTCGCACAATTTATCGATATTTGTTATCGATAGTTCCTACTTTCTTTGTGAAAATGCTTTAGTCTCTCAAACGATTTTTTTCTTAATTTTAAACAAAAAACTTGGAAAATAAGATATTGCTTAAGAATCGATTGAATGCGTATCAAATATAAACAAATTAGATCGATAGATGATAATTTTAAAACAAAGCGAATGAGTAATATTATCCCAAAAAATATAATATAACTCATACGCTAACAATATCGTAATGCGAGACTTGGACAATTATATAAAATAATAAACAATAAACATAATAATAATTAGTAAAAATTAAAAAATTCATAAAACATAATTTATTAAATTGCACTGTTATCGATAATTCCTATTTTGTTTGTGAAAATGCTTTAGAATTCCAACCTATTGTCTCTCAAAGGATTTTTATTTGAATTTTAAACAAAAAATTAGGAAAATAAGATATTGCTTTAGAATCGATTGAATATGCATCAAATATAAACAAATTAGATCGATAGAAGATAATTTAAGGATTAAGCGAATGAGTAATATTATCCCAAATAAATAAATGGGAGACTTGGCCAATTATATAAAATAATAAACAATAAACAAATTTTAATTAGTAATAATTAAAAATTTCATAAAACATAATTTATTAAATTGCACTGTTATCGATAATTCCTACTTTGTTTGTGAAAATGCTTTAGAATTTCAACC
This sequence comes from Polietes domitor, assembly GCA_947397865.1. Lineage (NCBI taxonomy): Eukaryota > Metazoa > Arthropoda > Insecta > Diptera > Muscidae > Polietes > Polietes domitor. The sequence continues at coordinate 36,831,956 of OX377620.1, forward strand.
TATTGTCTCTCAAAGGATTTTTGTTTAAATTTTAAGCAAAAAACTTGGAAAATAAGATATTACTTAAGAATCGAATGAATATGCATCAAATATAAACAAATTAGATCGATAGAAGATAATATTAGGACTAAGCGAATGAGTAATATTATCCCAAATATATATAATATTACTCATACGCTAACAATATCGTAAGGGGAGACTTGGCAAATTATCAAATAATAAACAAAATGCGAGCAATTTTACTATTAAAGCTTGAAGAGCATTATTTACAACTTTGGTGTCTTTGGTGACCCTCACTGAAATTTCCCGGCAATTTTTTTCCTAGAACATTTTAATCCTTAAAAGTCCTATTTGAAAGATTTTTTTTATTTTCTCGAAAAAGGGCCAAATTAATCCATAATAAGAGGAGCTACAGGGTAAAGATCTTCCACAAAAATGATCCTCATGAAATTCCACAATAAAAATTCTCTCAGACCATTAACTTACAACACTTTTCTCACTTAGTATAATGCACCCTTCGACCATAACATTTGAAAACTTTGACCCACTGTAAAAAGAAACTCAGACCAGCTGGACTATAAGTTTACTCGGCAAAAATGGTCAACATGCCCTTTTAGAATTATAGGGTCACTATTCTGTTCCAATTAAAAAATCTTCAGTTGGACAGTGTTATTAACTAGTGCAACAATTTGAAAATTGCATCACATTTTCGTCACCCATTGTATAACGAGGAGGAGGAGGAGCATATATATGAACTGTAGCAGCAAACAAAGTAAGTAAACAAAAGACACAACATTTGTATGCAAAAAAAAAAGTTTATGCATGAAAAAGAAGAAGTGGAAACTTAAATGAAATGAACAGCTCTAAAGTACTGCGGCGCAACAACGTTTCAAATCCACTGACGACGACGGCGACACCGAAACACTCATCCAACCATCCAAACGAGCAGTGGACGGACGAACGTATGGATCGGATGGATGGCCTGAGAATATGAAATGGAATGAATGGAAAAGTGCCAAGCAAGCAAGCAAGCGGCGGGCAAACAAATTGTCTGTAAAATGTGTTCTTATTTTCTTTCAACACGAAACACCAACAACAAAATTGAAACGAAGGGCGCCGCCGCCACTCCCTTCACACAGCAACACCTTATCCATGTAATCCATACAACCAGCCAGCCAACCAACCACACATCCAAGTCATTTCAAAAACGACTTGAAATGATGGCTATACAAAGTGTATGACAAGCACTTTGTTGTAATCTCATGTTTGTTTAAAGTATGAATAAAAAAAGAAACAACACGAACCAAGGAAAAAAAAGAAAATTCAAACAGAAGCGCCGATAGTAGACCCCATCGATACGGGGAATTATCATGAAGGGCCGAGCTGGACTGGACTGTTGTGATTCCATGTAATGAACGAGCTTTGATCGAATAAACATTGCAATTGATTAGAACCGAAGAACATGATTGAGATTAGACAAGTTGTCCGGACGTATAGCAAAAAAAAAAATACAAACAATTTTGATTTAAACTTTGAATTCAATCTTTGCTATTTAATAATTTAAGGGACCAAGTCTTCGAGAAGAGCTGACACACATCCAGTGTTGCAACAGGGTGAGTTAAAAATATAATTTTCTAAAAGTTGCCAATGCAACAGAGTGAGTTAAAATATATTTTTTAAAAGCGCCTACAAAAAATGACAGAGATAACACTGTGCTACAAAAAGAATGAGATAGAAATAACTGGAGTGATATTACTGTAGTTAAAACTAGAATCTGTTATGGAAATTTCCCAGAAATCCGTAAAATTTTGAGTGATATGAACTGGATGGAACAAAACTTGTATTTTTGCAAGAATTTTATTTCAACGATAACTGGAATAACTCAGCCAATTACTGAGGGATTGTAAAACACAGGGTATCGTTTTAATCCCTACTATAAGCCCTTCTTAAATAAATTCACAAGTGCAACGGTTGTCATACAAACTAAAGTGAAAAAACATTCCCAAAGTTGGAGAGTTGCGAAAAAATTGTTTGATGGACAAATTTTTGTTTTAACGTAAACAGCCACAACTCAGTCAATTACTGACGTATTGTAAAACACAGGGTATGGATTTACTCCCTACTAAATGTTCCTTTTAAATAAATTCACAAGTACAACGGTTGTCATACAAACTAAAGTGAAAACCCTTTCTCAAAATTGGAAAATTGCGAAAAAATTGTTTTATGGACAAATTTTTGTTTTAGCAAAAACTGCAATAACTCAGTCAATAACGGACGGATTGTAAAACACATGTTATAGTTTTCATCCCTACTAAACGTCCTTCTTAAATAAATTCACAAATAATAGGGCTACCATACAAACTAAGTTAAAAAAATATTACCAAAGTTAGCAAATGGCGAAAAAATTGTTTTATGGGCAAATTTTTGTTTTGGCGAAAACTGCAATAACTCAGTCATTTAGTGATGGTTTGTAAAACACAGGCTATCGTCTCACTCCCTACTAAATGTACTTTTTATATAAATTCACAAGTTGTAAGGTTACCTTATAAAGTAAAGTGAAAAAACATTCCCAAAATTGGAAAATTGGGGAAAATTTGTTTGATGAACAAATTTTTGTTTTAGCGAAAACTGCAATAACTCAGTCAATTAGAGATGGATTGTAAAACACAGGCTATCGTTTCACTCCCTACTAAACATATTTCTTAAATAAATTCACAAGTTGTACGGCTGCCTTTGGAATTTAAGAAGAAAAAACATTCCCAAATTTGTAAAATTGGGAACAAATTGATTTATGAAAAAAATTTTGTTTTAGTGAAAACTGGCATAACTCAGTCAATTTTTGATGGATTGTAAAGCATATGTTATCGTTTTACTCCCTACTAAAAGTACTTTTTATATAAATTTGCAAGTTTATAGGTTACCATGCAAACTAAAGTGAGAAAACAATTACAAAGTTGGAAAAATGACGAAAAAATTGGTTGATGGATACATTTTTGTTTTAGCGAAAACTGGCATAACTCAGTCAATTACTGACGGATTGTATAACACTGGGTATCATTTTACTCCCTACTAAACGTTCTTTTTAAACGAATTCACAAGTAGTATAGTTACCTTACAAACTATAGTGAAAAAACATTCCCAAAGTTGAAAATGACAAAAAAATTAAGCAAATTGTGTTCGATGGACAAATACACACATAATTCTCAAGTTTTAAATATATAGAGCGATCGAAAGGTCAAATTTTTTTCTTTGTCCGGTGACAAACTGAAGATCGTTTGATAATACCGTATACATATGAAACTAGAGATAATATATGGAAAAACTGTGTACTCAGTTTTTCATTTGGTGATCTTTTCTCATTTTTAAATGACTTCTAATTTCCAAAGGATATATTTGTTTTAATAATTTATTTTCATACTTTCGAGAGTCATACACAGGTGATATGGGTATCGAATGAAAGAGAAAAATATGGGTGAAAAATACTAAAAATTCCATGGCTCTATCTGTTTTAGTTTAGCATTAACAACCATTTAAAGTTTTCCGCCCTTAAATAGTAAAAGATGAATAAACTAAATAAATAAGGGGATATTGTGAAATTGTTGTTAATACTAAACTAATACAGATAGAAACATTATATTTAAAATATTTTTAATAGATATTCTTCTCTTTCATTTGATACCCATATCGCCTGTGTATGACTCGTTAAAGTATAAAAATAAATTATCTAAACATCTATATCCTTTGAAAATTAAAAGTCCTATAAAACGGTAGGTGTGCAAGTTTATGCCAAACCGGTTTTTATACCCGTGGCTTTCATATCCAAATCCTTGTTTTACTCGGACATGGCCTGCCCAGAAAAATAGTACCACTTCACCCAGAGTTGTTGGACTGTCTATCCCCCATTGCGACCGACGTCTATGCTGGCTGGGTGACTTTTCTAGATGTGCCTGAAAGACTTAAACGACGTACAACATACATGTGAGCATACACTAGGTATAATCATTCCATTGCAAGTACGTACACACAACACAACAAAAAAGCAAATAGATTTCTTTTGAGCAAATGCTGTTGAGTAGACACACCGACAGACACACTCTTTACTAAAGAAAACATGAAACTTTTTATTATTATTTTCTTACTTTTTTCATGTTTTGTGTTGTTTTTTATTTTGTGCCTACAAAAGCCTGAAAGGCTGTTTACAAAACCATCAACGCTCTAGTACAAAAACCCGACACTGACACGGACAGACAAGAGAGACTCAAACTTACACACAGGGATAGGGACAAGAGGGTGGGGGGAGTGGGCACATGTGCAAACATTCACGCACACATGCAGGCGCAAAGTACTTGTTTCAAAGAAGCACACTCGGAGCGGAGAGAGAGGCAAGAGAATATAAATAATATTTACTTTTTCTTCTTCTATTCTTTGCATTTCATTCAAAATGTGTAAAACCAAACAGCGTAACCGACACACACACACACACACAACCCGACACACACAACAATGACGACACAGCACAACAGTAACAAACAGGCGGCAATTTAACAGCAGCAGCAGCGCAAAAAAAGTGTAAAATAAGCGATGTAAGTGAGTATGTAAAGAGCTTAACTCTTTTGTCTGTTAATTTATCGTTTAATTTGCATGTGAACGACGACAGCGACGGCAACGGCAACGATGGAAACCGAGACTTCGACGAACAGAGAACATGTAATTTACTAATTTGCACTTAATGTGCGCGAATTAACCTTTTTACAACAACAATAACAACAACTACTACAAACAAAAAAAAAAAACATCATCACGAACATCAACAGCAACAACACACACAGAGAATTAACAACATGAAATTGAATTTTTTCCTCTCTTCGCCTGCTTCTTCCACCATCATTTAGACGTGTAAATAAGGTGACAACATAAAAGTTTTAAATAATGAATAGGCGGCGACGGCCTACAGAACGATTAGAACGGGGGGAGGAGCACATGCATGGTTGTAAATAAATGATGAAAGATTTAGGATTTGTTTGTTATGTTCCCGATGGGCGGATGAACAAGTAAAGTTGTCACCTCTTCATTTGACTGTACCTGTGGAAAGTAAGACGGACCTATGGCAAGAACGTGGCAGGAAAGGCAAAAGGCGGGCAGGCGGCACGAAACTCTCTGCCCTATTACAAGGTTTTGGGACACTACATTGGTCCATATTCTTAGGTGATGTTGCAATTTTTGGGCGCAAATGTAGCTTTTCCAGAGGCAAAGGGCGATGTTTTTTTACATTTTACTGCACCTGAACAAGATCACATAAATTAGACTGGGTCGCCGTCCATACAAATGGAAAAACAAGTTCCAGTCACACCACGAAAATAATGTTTGGATTTTTTAATGATGATATGCAAAATATTTCGTTCCAAGATCAATCCATTTGAGAGCTAAACGCTCCTAAAAATAACTCAAACAATTTTGTATTACGGTGTAATTTTTTGTTACATTTTTTCTTATTTTTTTTTTTCTGAAATAATAGACCCTTGAAAGTACTTTAAATATAAATTTTTATTCTTGTCTTAGAGTAACTCATTGTTCGAATTGTCATTTTTTTGTGGATTTGCACAGTGACTAGTGAAAACTTTTTCGTATTTGGTGGTTGTTTTTTTTTTTATAAAAAAAATAAATAGCTGCAGTCAATACCTTTCGAATGATGCCTATATTATGAACCTGGGAATGAAATTGACACCGCAGCGCTAATTTTTGTAAAAAGTATTTGAACATTTTGGCTGTGAAAACCATCATCATGCATTAAATTATTTCACAAAAATGGAGTCAGTGACATAATTTTTGGTCCGATATTTATTATTTAGGTATCATTTGAAAGGTATTGATACCTCCTCTTTATTTTTCATTACACCTCTTACAAAATGTTTCCAAGAAATATGAGTTTTTAGCTTCACTCTGAAACCCCACAAAAAATCAATATTTTTTCAACTATTCAACCGTAGGACTATTATTTGTGGGGTGCCCTCAGCAGCCATTTGAATGAAATTATTTTCCATTATTAACCGAACGACGAAATATTTTATAGATCATCATTAAACAATCCAATATTCATTTCTGGGGGGTGACCGCTGCAATTTATTATCGTGACCTATCCTAATATACATATGCAACTAGAGATAGTATGTAGAAAAATGATGTATCGGTTGATTCATCGTGAGGTTTGATTTTCAATAGGCGTTTTTTTTGGCAAATCACGCATGACCCATATCAAACTGCTGACCACCTCAGACGTAGTCGTGGCCAACATTTACATGAAATCATTTTCAAACAGTAAATGCCATATATTGATCTTTTAACCGATAACACCGTGCGACAATTTTACATTTCTTTTATTGGACCTGAGCAAGACAATATACAGATGAAACTAGAGATCGTATGTAGAAAAACTGTGTACTCAATTTTTCATGTGGTTATAAAGGGTGATTTTTTAAGACTTGATAACTTTTTTTTTAAAAAAAACGCATAAAATTTGCAAAATCTCATCGGTTCTTTATTTGAAACGTTAGATTGGTCCATGACATTTACTTTTTGAAGATAATTTCATTTAAATGTTGACCGCGGCTGCGCCTCAAGTGGTCCATCCGCTTAGTCCAATTTTGGCATTTCCACGTTTTTGAGTAACAGAGGCCCAATTGCTGCGAACGGCGACGAATCGATAATTGATGGCCATCATTAACATTGGCCGATACAGCTGCGATATTTTCTTCAGTTCGTACTCTACGTAAGCGTCTTGGTGGTTTAATGTCCAACAATGTAAATTTGGTGCGAAATTTAGTCACAATAGCCCGAATAGCCGCTTCAGTGGGTCGATTAAACTGACCATAAAATGGAAGCGTGCGATGAACTTTCTTAACAGAGCACGCATTTTGATAATAAAATTCAATGATTTGCAAGCGTTGCTCGTTAGTAAGTCTATTCATGATGAAATGTCAAAGCATACTGAGCATCTTTTTCTTTGACACCATGTCTGAAATCCCACGTGATCTGTCAAATACTAATGCATGAAAATCCTAACCTCAAAAAAATCACTCTTTACTTTCTACTCTTCAAAGGACTTTTAATTTTCAAAGGATATAGATGTTTAAATAATTTATGTTCATACTATAATGAGTCATACAAAGGCGATATGTGTATCAAATGAAAGAGGAGAATATGAATCTGTTAAAAATACTTTCAATATAATACAATATAATATAATACAATATAATCTATCTGCATTAGTTTAGTATTAACAACAATTTTAAGTTTACCCCCTTATTTATTTAGTTTATTTTATTTATTTATTATTTAGGGGAAAACTTGAAATGATGGTTAATGCTAAACTAAAACAGATAGAGGCATGACATTTTTAGTATTTTAAACAGACATTCTTCTTCACTTAATGCAATATAGGTTATAATTTACTAAAAATTACACGTTTGCCTTCAATCTCCATAATACAGTCAGTTTATTATCTTCTTTCCGCTCCTTGATTTGAACTTTAACAATTGAAATTTTCAATTTCAATTTTTTTACTTTCTGTCATAAAAATGAATTTACGGCCAGTGTGAAATGGTCATATGGGTATCAAACGAAATAGTTGTATATTTGCAAAAAAAATACTACAAATTTCATGCTTAGCATTAACAATCATTTCAAATCCTCCCCTTAAAAATAATAATAAATAAACCTTATATCGTAAGGATGAATAATTCAAATAGTTGGTAATGCTAAACTAAAACATATTCATAGAAGCATGAAATTTAAAGTATTTTTTAAAGATAATATTCTCTTCCTTTTGATACTCATATCGACTTTGTATGACTGACAAAAGTACGAAAATAATTTATTAAAATTAAAAGTCCTGCAAAAAGGTGAAAAGATCGGCAAATGGAAAACTGAGTACACAGTTTTTTTTACATATCGATCTCTAGTTTCTTAAGTATATGGTCCTGTTCAGATCCAATAAAAAATGTAAAATTGTATCACGGTGTTAAGAAAATTTACAAAAAATATTTTTCAACCTTTTTTCATCGTCCTACCAAAACCACCCACAACACAGAAACAAGCTCCTCTTTTGCAAATATTTGCAAATATATGAAGATTTATTCATAAGATTCTTAAAGTGGAAAAAATGTTCACGGTAGACAGCCTTGTCCCCAAAATTGCCATGAAAAATCTCCAATTATCCCCAAAATATAAAAAGTTCTTTATTTGAAACAATTCGACCAAAACGAAAACAAACGTCAACAATCATGAAATATTTTGATCTTCCTTTTCCCCAAAAATTGTCATGAAAAATCGCTAATTTTAAAAAAATTGTCTTATTTTAAAGAAGAATTCGACCAAAACAAAATCTATTTATCAATGATTTGTTGATTCCTCTACAATCTGGGAATATTGTACTGTTGCAAGTTATGCATCCATCAATTTTTAAATTTGATACTAAAATTTTACTCAGTTTAAATAATTTGAGTAAATTTTATTTATTTTGAGTAAGTACGATAATTGTTCAAAATTTTTCCTTGAAAAATTTTGCTTGTGTTTAGCTATGAATACTGTCATTTTTATATACAATATTTTCGAATCGTTGGAAATGGGAACAATTCCTAGAAAACAAAATAAGAACACAAAATGTTTCGTGTAAAATATCGTGGTGTGTCGAATGATATCTTGTTGGATGAAAGCCAATGCTTATAGGAGTTTGGAGCGTCATTAATTTAATTTAAATTTGTATTGATAGTATTAAATATTTTATAATTTCAATGCTCCTTTTTTGTCGCTGACACTTTCCTTTTTCATATCCTTGATTTGAATTCCCATTTTAAATTCTAAATATTTTTCAAAGTACATCGAATATCTTCACAAAATCCCCCAACTATTTAATGAAATTCCCACAAAAATCCCTCGTACCCATTTCATATTTTTTGTCCTTTTGAAAAATTCCCATTATTGGGGTCAAATCCCCACATCTGGCAAGCCTGATGGCAGACTATTATCATTTGTTCACTCTAAAAGCATGTCAATGTAATAACTAGACCCCAAGTTCGCTTATGTGAGGTTCTACTGTCCTAATTTGATCTAACCATATAGCCACAAGAACGGTGTGAAAAATTTCATCAAAATCGGAGATGATGAATTTTCAAAACAACAGTTTTTGGGTCGTGTTTTTTGTGTATAATGTACCTATTATTGGGCCCCTAGGGCGTATGATTAATACTGAAATAGCAATGTTTCAGTCGTCAGTCATAAATATGTCGCCCACATGTGTGTGTGTGTGTTAAAAAATAGCAACTGTGGCTTTTATCTAAAATAAATAAACATAATATTGTTGTTGGTATGGACTCTATTGATGTCGACTTATTACTGCAACATAGGTAGCACTTTCCCTTATTGCTATATAATAATCATAATCTATTAGATTATCCCCCCGAATTCGAATCGAATTATGTATATTGGGATCATTCCGCCTCCCGCCATTATTCATTGAGAGCACCCACCCTTGAACTCTACTGACATCGTAGCCGATAGACAGCCGACAGTGCCACTGTATTTGTGCGTACGACATATTTAACTATGATTACACTATTATAAAGCCGACACATAATAGATTCACAGAGAATTAAATCGAAACCAAGACACACACACAACAACTCAACACTCCATCAATAACCAAACAACCAACCAACTAACAACAAATATTCAAATATTCATTTAACACCCCCCCCCCTACTCCACCGCATACATATTTATAATGTTTAAGCTTAAAACGTTTACAGATCAAAAGGCTTTGATAAATAGTTGACAATTGGCTATGATTGTTTTATTTTTATTTATTTTTGTTTCTGTTTCAAACTCCAATCCACTACACTCCACTCCACTCCACTACTAGTAGTAGTGGTGGTGATGGTGTGGAAAAATCAAACCCTCGTTTTTTATGATTAATTAAAAGAAACATAATAGATTTTTAATGGGATACTTTGGTGGTGGTGTGCTATGCTGTGCTGTGCTATCAATGATGGCTGTATATATGGCATAATAAAATGATCAAATAGTCTTTGTTTTTATAATGATGAACAGCAATAACAACACCATAAGGGTTAAGTTATAGGAGAGGGTCTTTTTTGCCGCACCATTAAACAACAGCAGACATAGACTCTGCTCCATTCGAGTGTGTATTTGTTAACAACATTAAACAGCAATAAAAAAAAACTATACAACATAGACATCGACATCATCATAGACGAAGTGGTCGCCGTCGTCGTCGTCATCATATCGCCAGAGGGCAGTTTATGTTAATTTAAATACCACCTACTGTTCATGAGATGATGTTGTGATAATGATGATAGTCGAATCAATTTCTGTAATAACTTACTAATAGCCACAGAAAACACCAACAACAACTATTGACCATATTATGATGGCTGTTTGGTGGAGAGCTCTTGATGCCATAGCTAACTAAGGTAGGTATATAAGAAGAAGGAGAAGATGATGAAAAAAAAAAAACTGAATACTAATAATATCCGTAATTTAGCCAATAAATTAGAAAACGATTTAAAAAAACAGGTTTTCGCATCGTTTCTCTTTGATTTGATATCGTACGTTGTACAACATGGGCTGAAACAGATACGAGGGTGGGTAAAATTCATAAGCGTCATTACTAATATAGCGGCAGGACACGCATGCACCATCATGTTAGATGAACAAAGTGGGACGGGGTTGATCAAATCTATATATTTCAAAATACTAGTGAAAGTTTAATGTCAGGCACATTCAAAAACTTTTTGCTATTTTATGGACCGAGAATACTTACTTGACGTCCATCATTGGTAAAATCTAAATCCTAATAGGATGGTATATTTGTTTGGGATCTAAAGAAAAATATTGGCCCGATATAATCCACTTCCACAACTGGTTTTCCCAGTTTAAACATAACAAGGTTTGCCAGTTTATATCTGGCACACCTAGAGCACTAATAAGTCAAATTGGTAGGGATATTTCTATCAAGCCTCTATCAAATATTTGACCTACGTGACGCACTTTATCCGCATATGTTTCCAAGTGAAATATAAACTAAGTATGAGACTTTTAAAGCGGCAAAAAGTCAAATCGGAATGGACATTTGAAAGGGAGCTATAGAATTAATTATGATTTTATATTAATTATGAAATATATAATAATTATGAAATATATAATAATGTTTATAAACTGAATACGAAAAAATATTTTTTAAGATTTGACAATTTTCTGAAAAACTACACCATTTTTAATTGAAAATGCGAAAATACAAATTCAGAAATGTAAATTGAAATTAATTTGTATTTTCTCATTCTCAATTTCAACTTACATTTCTAAATTTCAATTTTTATTTTAATTTTCATTATCTCTATTTAAATTTATATTTCTGAATTTCTATTTGTGTATTCTCAATTTCCATTTACATTTCTAATTTCCATTTTTTCTCAATTTCAATTTTCATTTCTCAATTTAAATTGAATAAGTCAAATTGGGAGGGATATTTCTATCAAGCCTCTATCAAAGATTTGACCTACGTGAAGCACTTTATCCGCATATGTTTCCAAGTGAAATATAAACTAAGTATGAGACTTTTAAAGCGGCAAAAAGTCAAATCGGAATGGACATTTGAAAGGGAGCTACATAAAAATATGAACCCAATATCATCATAAATGTTTCTAGGCGAAATATTAAAATTCTAACCAAATTTTCAATTGAAATTGAGAAAATACAAATTGAAATTGAGAAGAAAAAAACAAATTGAAAATCAAAAATGTTAATATCCGGTTCAGACTTAGATATAGCTCTCATACACATTTCGCTCCCGATTTGAGTTGTTTTCGCTCTACACCATTTTCAGTTGAAATTGAGAATTGAAATTGGAAAATACAAGTTTAAATTCAGAAATGTAAATTGAAATTGAGAAAATAAAAATTGAAATTGAAATTCGGAAATGTAAATTGAAATTGAGAAAATACAAATTAAAATTCAGAAATGTAAATTGATATTGAGAAAATACAAATTGAAATTCAGAAATGAAGATTAAAATTGGAAAATACAAGTTGAAATTGAGAAAATTCAAGTGGAAATTCAGAAATGTAAATACAAACTGAAATTGAGGAAAAAACAAATTGAAATTCAGAAAAGTAAATTGAAATTGAGAAAATACAAATTGAAATTCAGGAATGCAAATTGAAATTGAAATTCGGAAATGAAGATTAAAATTGGAAAATACAAGTTGAAATTGAGAAAATTCAAGTTGAAATTCATAAATGTAAATACAAATTGAAATTGAGGAAAAAACAAATTGAAATTCAGAAAAGTAAATTGAAATTGAGAAAAAACAGATTGAAATTCAGAAATGTAAATTGAAATTGAGAAAATAAAAATTGTCATTCAGAAATGTAAATTGAAATTGATAATATATATTTTGATATTGAGAAATAAACAATTGAAAATTAGAAAATACAAATTAATTTCAATTTAGATTTCTGAATATTAATTTGTTTATTCTCAATTTCAATTTTCAGTTCTCAATTTCAATTTTCATTTTCATATTTTCAATTTTCATTTCCTTATTTTCAATTTTCATTTCTGAATTTCAATTTGCATTTTCTCAATTTCAATCTGCATTATTGAATTTCAAATTGAAATTGAGGAAAAAACAAATTAAAATTCAGAAATGCAAATTGAAATTGAGAAAATACAAATTGAAATTCAGAAATGAAGATTAATATTGGAAAATACAAGTTGAAATTGAGAAAATGCAAGTTGAAATTCAGAAATGTAAATACAAATTGAAATTGAGGAAAAAACAAATTGAAATTCAGAAAAGTAAATTGAAATTGAGAAAAACCAGATTGAAATTCAGAAACGTAAATTTAAATTGAGAAAAAACAGATTGAAATTCAGAAATATAAATTGAAATTGAGAATATATAATTTGATATTGAGAAATTACCAATTGAAAATGAGAAAATACAAATTAATTTCAATTTAGATTTCTGAATATCAATTTGTTTATTCTCAATTTCAATTTTTATTTTCTTATTTTCAATTTTAATTTCTGAATTTCAATTTGCATTTTCTCAATTTCAATTTGCATTACTGAATTTCAACTTGAATTTTCTCAATTTCAATTTTCATTTCTCAATTTGAATTTTCACTGAATTCAATTTCAAATTGTATTGTCTCAATTTTAGCTGAAAATGGTGTAGAGAGGAAAAAATCAAATCGGGAGCGAAATTTTTATGGGAGCTATATTTAAATCTAAACAGATCAGACATCATCATAGATGTTTCTAGTTGAATTACTAAAATTGAAGCAAATTTCATTTCTAGAAACAACATATTCTAGAAATGAAAATATAAAATCGAGAAGACCATGTGGACTATATCTATATCTGAACAGGGGGCAAATTACGGGACTCGATATCGAGAAGTTACGATCGAAATCAATTTTTAATTTATATGAAAGAATTGGAAAATTCCAACAAAAAACGAATAGGATGTCAGGATTAAGACTAATGGAAATAATCTCATTAGAATGTGGATAATTTGTGTTCGATCGTAATATTCTCGCTTTCGAATGCCGTGATTAAGCCCCAGATCAGACCTACATTTACCCTAGACGTCTCTAGTTGTAATATAAAGTGTTTGGCATAAATTAAAATCAATTCATTTAAAATTCATAAAATAAATTCATTTATAGAGCGGAAAATTTCAAATAGGAAGTGACATTTGTATGGGGAGGACTATATCTAAATATGAACCGGTCTGACCCATTTTCACCATAGATGTTTCTATTTACTTGAAATATAAGGTGCTGTGCCAAATTTGAAGAAAATTTGTGGTTTCTAGAGCGGGAAACGTCAAATTGAGAGCGAAATTTGTGTGGGGCTATATCGTAATATGACCGCATAAGTTTCAAATACAATAGCCTCCGTCGTTCGTGACTCACAAAACTGGTTTGTACCAAATTTTAATGGGATCGCATTACAATATTAAAAGTCTTTTGGTCAAAGGCTCTGGCAAATATGGCACCAAATACTCAGAAAATCCTAGTTTCTCCGAAGAAAATGGATGGGACATACCATAAGGATGTCCGATGGCGATTGAGTGGAATCTCAACGTTAAATTGACTAGGAAGCTGTGATCCAAAATAAAAGCTGAAACAAACTAAAGCTACTAAAAGATCCAATTCACAATAATAATAATCGTTGTACTAAGAGTATTATCCTCAATGGACGTTAATACATGCCTTGTTTCCTTTGTGCCCGGTTTATAAAAACGTCCCTCGTATGTATGTTTGCATGTCTGTCTGCCTGTCTATCTGTATGTCCGTTCATAATCACAACCTCACTCACTCACTGTAATCGTTTATCATAATTGTGGTATTTTTGCGATTTTTTATGGCTTTTCAAAGTGTTTCTTTCTGCAAAAAGTGTGATATTTAGCAAGCTAAGCTAAGATGAAGCTGGAGCTGGAACTGAAACGAGCATCGAGCAACGAGCTTAACACAGATTTCAGTGCGGCGCTGAGATTGATAGTTGTGTGAACCACCGAGGGAATGAATGACTTTTGCATGTTGTTAAGAGTTTTGCATGTTTAATGTGATGGCTTTTCGCGATCGTCTTTGTTGCTTGCTGAGAGAAAGTAACAACCAACACCACCAAACGACCAACCAACCGACCGACCGACCGACCAACACAACCACTATACAACTTAAACCGAAAATGAAGATATTTATTGAAAGTCAATATTAATTTATTGATGTATACGAAAAATGTAGTAATGAGCAAAAAATATCGTAGACTGAAGACCAAAGACTCTTGTGTTGTATGGCGATGATGATGATGGGTCAATAATCTACATCAATAGGTTTTAATGCGATTGGCATGTATAAAATAAACCATAAAAAATACAAAACTAGAGAGATTGTAACTTTTTTTCAGGCGATAAAGAAAGGCGTCTCGACGCTTTCTGGTCGTATGTAGGTGAAGTAATCGTGTCTGGAAGAGTTTAAATGCAAGTAATAATAAAATCTCAAGTACTTTCCACAATATGACTGATAATAGAAATGTTCAAGTGTCTTCTGTTAATGTGAAAGCAAAATGTATAAGAGGATTTAATTCGGAACTTCCGAATGAATTGCGGTTGTTTTATTAGCAGCTGGGATAATAAACACATAAATAAGTAATTCAATACCTTAGGTAGCTATTATTTTCGTTGTGACCCAAAAAACATTAACAGTAGACCCTAAAGGTGTTATGAATTAAGGAAGGAAATCAAAAGAATTAGTTCACAAACCGAAAACGAACAATAAATTGCGCCCAAATGCTATTCTATCTTTTCTATCTAGAATATCGTTTCTATCTGGAACACCTTGTTGTTAACCAAGTTGGAATATTCCTGGTACAACCCACGCAGCTTTCGGTCGGTCGGTCCAATTTGGTTTCAGAAAGAAAAGAAGGTGCTTTACTGTCTTGATTGAGGTTATTGAACGTCGTCTTGAAGAAAAAATAATGCTCAAAGCGAATATTAAATGTATATATTGTGTCCAATTACAATTCTATCTTTTCTATCTTAAGCTCTGGAACACATTATATATTCCTGGAACAACACAGGCTGCTTTCAAACAGACAATCTGGTTTCAGAAAGAAAAGAAGCTGCTCTACTGTCCTGATTGAGGTTATTGAACATCTTTAACAGCTTCTACTACTTCTGCTCGATCACATCATGGTCGGTCTTCAATACAATTGACCATAAAATTATAATATCCAAAATCAATAAACTAATATATTTCTGCTGTCCGGTTTATCATACAGAACGTACACTAAATGTACACAGGGATCTCGACCCGCCACTGTTTCCTTTTACATAATTTATACTTTCATAATGTCCCAGTTAAATGTAACCCTTTAATGTATGCATACATTACATTTACGGTAATATGAAAGATGCCTATTTAAATAAGAATATACCTGTTCGAATAAGCTAAACTAATCGAATTTTCTAAGCAGTCGACTGAGTCGACCATATCAAGTGACGCAGATCTATTTTCAGCAAAAAGTAAATGAGTTCAGACTCTGGACAGCACTGAATTAAACGCATATAAGTCAATGTCGAATATTATATATTGACCATTTACATTGTACGAGATCAGAATTGACTCTCTGATTGAACAGGCTCATCTATGAATTACTTGGGCGAGTGTTTTTCCTAGGGTTAGTTATTACATCTTTTTGGAACAGATGATTCTAGGAATGGTGACCGGAATCAAATAACCTTGTTTCAAAAGCACTTATAAAGAGTGATTTTTTTGAGGTTAGGATTTTCATGCATTAGTATTTGACAGATCACGTGGGATTTCAGACATGGTGTCAAAGAGAAAGATGCTCAGTATGCTTTGACATTTCATCATGAATAGACTTACTAACGAGCAACGCTTGCAAATCATTGAATTTTATTATCAAAATGCGTGCTCTGTTAAGAAAGTTCAGAAAGAAAGAAATTGTGTTCAGCGACGAAGCTCATTTTTGGCTCAATGGGTACGTAAATAGGCAGAATTGTCGATTTTGGAGTGAATATCAGCCAGAAGCATTGCAAGAGCTACCAATGCATCCAGAAAAAGTCACAGTTTGGTGCGGTTTATGGGCTGGTGGCATCATTGGACCGTACTTCTTCAAAGATGATGCGAATCGTAACGTAACTGTGAATGGTGAGCGCTACCGTGAGATGATATCCAACTTTTTTTTGCCCAAAATGGAAGAACTGAACTTGGTTGACATGTGGTTTCAACAAGATGGCGCTACATGCCACACAGCTCGCGATTCTATGGCCATTTTGAGGGAAAACTTCGGAGAACAATTCATCTCAAGAAATGGACCGGTAAGTTGGCCACCAAGATCATGCGATTTGACGCCTTTAGACTATTTTTTGTGGGGCTACGTCAAGTGTAAAGTCTACAGAAATAAGCCAGCAACTATTCCAGCTTTGGAAGACAACATTTCCGAAGAAATTCGGGCTATTCCGGCCGAAATGCTCGAAAAAGTTGCCCAAAATTGGACTTTCCGAATGGACCACCTAAGACGCAGCCGCGGTCAACATTTAAATGAAATTATCTTCAAGAAGTAAATGTCATGGACCAATCTAACGTTTCAAATAAAGAACCGATGAGATTTTGCAAATTTTATGCGTTTTTTTTTTTTTTAAAAGTTATCAAGCTCTTAAAAAATCACCCTTTACTTGGAACAATACAACACCAGTAATTTTAGAGTGGGATGAATCAAAAAAAAAAGCTGTAGCTATTTTAGCACTTCAAAGTCAAATACAATAATTTCTGAGCTATTCTAATCTTTTACACCACTTTTAATGGTTAACAAAATATTGAAATTATTATAGGTCCAATGTTTAACATAAGTGATTTTGTAAAATATGATTTCTAGCGGTCAATTTTAGAGTTGTGATTCATTTTGCTTTGGCATACAGCTTTACAATTATACTATATTTGGTGTGTTTTATTTAAAGAAAAGAACTAACTAAAAGAGCTAACTAATTACACATCAGTGATCCACGTAATTCATGATTCTCTGATAAATTTTGCCGAGGAAAATTTTCTAATTTCATTTGAAGTGCTCTTCTCTCCAATTTTTATGAAAAATTTCCAAATGTGTACTTTTTCATAAGTCAAAGAAAGCTGATGGCCTCCATTGGGGTATTATGATTTTGTACATTTTTTTGTAGCTCACAAAAGGAAGCGAGTTAGATCGATAGTTATGCTTTTTGAACCGACTTAGCCTTGTCCATCTGTCTACACTTGTAATCAAATCCCTGAACGCAATTTTTGTCCGCTGGCAACGAAACTTGACACTAACCGTTTCAAAGATATATAGCACCCATGCAAATGTCGCTACCGATTTAAATGATTTTCTTCAAATTTGCCACAACACGTTATATTTCAACACCGGTTTAGATTTAGATAGCTCCCATATAAATGTCGCACTCGCTTTGTGAGCGTGAAGAGCTTTATATGCAACTTTGGTGCCTATTTCATACAACATTTTAATCCTTAAATGTCTTTTTTGAAAGGACTTTTTTTGATTTTCTCGAAAAAGGGCCAAAAGGATGAGAGGAGCTAGAGGTTCAAGAACTTCCACAATAATGATCCTCATAAAATTCCACAATATAGTTCTGCCAATAATAATTCTCTCAGACAATGAGTTACAACAGTTTTTCACTTAATATTTAAGACTTAAAGTTTATTCTACAAAAATGGCCTAATCAACATGCCCTTTCTGAATTATAGGGTCGCTATTCTGTTCCAATCTAAAATCTTAATTTGTTGGATAGCTTTATTTATATTAAATATTTTTAACTTCGACAGCAATCGCACGTTTATAATTGTTTTAGAGTAAGTACCGGGTACACCATCATGAAACATATTAATTGTTAATAAAAATTATTTTACAAAAAACGAAGGTGAGTTTTTTGTTTATAAAATAAATACAAAAAATATTTTTCAAGATTTGACAATTTTCTTTATAACTAGAAGAAATTTATTGGAATTAGAAAAAACATATATTTGTATGTCATACCACGAAAAAGTTATTTTTTTTTAATTTACCTTATGACAAAGATACTTTGTTTTCGTCTACAATTTCTTATTTTTGGAAAATCGGAAATGCATCATTATTTGTCATATAGAAAAGTGTATATTTGGAAAATTTCAACAAAATCGGATTTAAGTTTACAATTATGAAGAACATGTTTGTTACTGTAATTTTGTAAGTGTTTTAAATAGTGAATGAAAAACTTGCAAAAATACTATAAATATTAGGTGTATTTTCAGTCCTTAGACATTTTATCTATGGGCCAATTTCCAATACCAGCCGATCTACAACACGTAGACGTATGGTCATAACTCCTTTCGTTTAGATACTATGGTGTTTTCAAAAGACGGACAGGACAATCAGACAAAGCTAGCTAGATCGTTTAAGAATTTTATCATAACCAAGAATATAAAAACTTTATAGAAACTCTGATTGATATTTCATAATGATATTTAATGCTCTATGTTGTCCTGTCCTGACCACTCATTTCCTTTTCCCACACCAAATTGAGATTTTTTTAATAAATCTAAATAAACCATCTCACTGGTGATCAGGTCAAATCAATTAGGGTATAACAAACACAGGACCACGGGGTCGGGATCGAATATTTGATTTGATTTGATTTTTTTTCAACTTGTAATTCAAAGCCATCGGGCCAATTTAAAACAAATTACAAAATGTATATAAAGAGTGATTTTTTTGAGGTTAGGATTTTCATGCATTAGTATTTGACAGATCACGTGGGATTTCAGACATGGTGTCAAAGAGAAAGATGCTCAGTATGCTTTGACATTTCATCATGAATCGTCTTACAAACGAACAACGCTTGCAAATTATTGAATTTTATTATCAAAATGCGTGCTCTGTTAAGAAAGTTCATTGCGCGCTTCCATTTTATGGTCAGTTTAATCGACCCACTGAAGCGGCTATTCGGGCTATTGTGACTAAATTTCGCACCAAATTTACATTGTTGGACATTAAACCACCAACACGCTTACGTAGAGTGCGAACTGAAGAAAATATCGCAGCTGTATCGGCCAGTGTTAATGATGACCACCAATTTTCGATTCGTCGCCGTTCGCACCAATTGGGTCTCTGTTACTCAAAAACGTGGAAATGCCAAAATTGGACTAAGCGGATGGACCACCTAAGACGCAGCCGCGGTCAACATTTAAATGAAATTATCTTCAAAAAGTAAATGTCATGGACCAATCTAACGTTTCAAATAAAGAACCGATGAGATTTTGCAAATTTTATGCGTTTTTTTTTAAAAAAAAAGTTATCAAGCTCTTAAAAAATCACCCTTTATAATACTTTTTTAACATGGCTAAAAAACTACTCAACAGCTTTCATTATAGCTCTAAGAAAAGTGACGGAAAAGATTTCGATTGATATACATTGATAGTTCGAAAGACACAAGGCAACTATTCTAAATCTTTCCAAGGACCAAAATTAATAATCTCATAATCAAAAATATATAAAATTTATAGAGTCTCTGATTGATATTTCATAATGTTGTATGGTGAACGGTATTCATGTCCTGACCACTCATTTCATTCTCCCACACCACATATTGCAGCAACACTTTACAAATTGATTTTTTTTTTCAATAAATCTACTATAAAAAAATTGACATAAAGCCAAAACAAACAAAGTCCAAAAGTATCGACAGCGTATTTCGCCACCAATCACAGAAAACGCGCCGCCATAAATTAAACTCTAGTAAAAAAAGTTCTTATCTACAAAAGTCGTCAGTGATTTTCGAAATGCCATCATCAATCCTTTTCGAAGTAGAATTAGAAAAAAAAAACAAAAGAAAACAAATGATTGAAAACAGGGGCAATCACATAGCGTATACAAATTTTATCAGACAACGATACGCGTGTATGTACGTGTGCTGTTCGTAGTATTTCATAATGATAATAATAAACCAAAGAACAAAAAAACCGATATAAACCGGAATTTGAAAGTATATTATCTAGCCATTTGTATACTTGCCAGGCCAATATATACAATTTCCCAGCAAAATGATCGTTAACTTATTAAACTCTTGATCTTTCGCATACACATTCATCATCATAACATAACATAATTAAGATAATTTGAAAATTGAAAAGAAAGAAACAACAAACAAAACACAACATACCTTATTTTCATCATTGCCGCTATCACACTGCAAAAAAAAAGAAATAAACGAAAGTGTTAAATTAGTTTGATAATGCCGCCATGGGGTTATAAATCGATTTGAACTTACGATATTAAATCCTTTTCCAATATTGTTAACTCTACTGTTGGCCTGTTGTTGAAAAAAAATAGCATGAAAAAAAACGAAAAGAGGAGAAAGATTAGATTGGATGGCAAATAATAATAATAATTAACACGATTTTTATGGAAAGCATTTTCGAGAAGATTAAATCAACTAATTGTGGTATTAACTGTTGCACTAAATTGAATGGGGAGTGAGGAGATTATCAAAAATAATCGCATTAAAAATTAAGTCGTATTAAATACTATTCTTGTGTCAACTTTAAATGTATCGCTTAGAATTCAAGTTTGGTGATCTATAGATAAATATTTCATTGATGCTGCTTCCAATGTTATGGCTGGCAAAAACTTTCACAACATCCATCCCTCCCCTTTAACAATTGCAGGCAGCCAGGGTATGCACGCGCGTTGAAACAAATTGTCATTACTCATTATAAAAACGACATTAATAACTTAACGTCACTACTACCGTCGTCACTTATCAATGACACTTAATTAAATCAATATTCTGTAGAGGAAACGATAAAAAAAATGAATATTTATGATGGTGTCTCAATTAAAATCGTATAAATATAATAATAAACTCTTTCGTAATAATTTTAAATCTAATAAAACACAAGCAATACCTATAAACAGCAGCAGCAGCAACCAATTAAGTGGCGAGGCATCTGGCAATTAAGGTGCTTTGTGAATGGAATTCACTTCGGCATAAATATTTTAATAAAATCCAATTGAAATATATACATAGATGTAAGTATGTATATGCATTGCTATCAAATTCTTGCTGTATTAGGCACTTTGTACCTCAATTTAAATCCATTGTGAATGTATTTAACACACAACATGAAAAATGTGTCTCTCAGTGGTGAGCAGGACAAATTAATTAGGATACCATAACAGCAAGGCCGCATATTTCATAATATGTCTAAGAAATTAACGGAATGGAAGGATATTTAATGAGAATAAAAAAGGCATCGCATTGATGATCAAGGAAAATCTATTAGCGTATCACAAACACAGGACCACGAGGTCGGGGGATCGAATATTTTAGTATAGTACTTTTTCGATTGATATACATTGATAGTTCGAAAGACACAAGGTGGCTATATTAAATCTTTCCAAGGACCAAAATGGTCAAAATAATCAATGTAAATAGAAAATTTTGAAAAAATGAAAAATATTGGCTGTAGCAATGTGTAAAATAAATGAAATGGAAATGCTAAATTGAAACATTGCCAGCCTACTTATTTTTTGATTTTATAAATTATGAATTATTATAAATTATGAATTATTATAAATTATGTGTAAAATAAATGAAATGGAAATGCAAAATTGAAACATTGCCTGCCTACTTATTTTTGGTTTTATAAATTATGACTTACGACCGCAATTTTAGAGTGGTGATTCATTTTGCTTTGGCATGGTTTTATATACACTATGCCACAAAAGTCTACAAACGACGTTACATATTATGCTTTATTCATTTATATTTTCTGGAGATTATTTTCCAAAACCGATTTAACATTATACACATAACAACCTCTTCCTAACCACAGACAAGAGATGTTGTGGGTCTCTGTCGTGTCTGAACAACACTACAGCAATTTTTATTTTATTCAGATTTTACTATCGTTTCTAGACTTCTGCGGCATAGTGTACAGGGTGGCTGATGAATGCTGCTACCATGCTACTTAATGCTGTTGTTAAAGTACTTTTTTTGCAGAACTGCATCGAAAGTGAATCCCTTTCAACACTATGTGGTTTCAACAGGATGATGCGACTTTGTCACATAGCCAGGTCCTGCTATGAGAGAGAATTGCTGCGAAAGTTCCCTAAGAAGCTGATTTCTAGAAACTCGACATTTAGTTGGCCCCAAAGTCTCGTGATCTCACTGTACCTATCTTTTTCTTGTGGGGTTATTTCATCTGGAAGTTTATAAAACAAATAAAAAATGGATGATTTAAAGCAATGCATTCGAACAACAATTGAGACAATTCTTACTGCAACTCTGCCGGAAGTAATGAATAATGAACTTTGCACATACGTCACCGACTATCGTCATGTCATTTAAATTAAAAAGGTTTAATAAAAATGTATCAATTGTTAAATGAACAAAGAATAAGTAATATACATGAATTAAACAAAAAGTTATTTGAGTTTCTTCATGTAGTATCATTCATCAGCCACCCTGTACATACGTCAAATGTTTTATATTTGATAGTTTTAAATTTATTACATATCTGGTGTGTTTTATTTACAATAAGCGGATTTTTAGTTAAACATGACAAAAATGTCAATATTTAGGAATTTGCAAAATTGGCTTTCATTGCATAAAATGTCTGAATAATTACACATCCGTGAAACAAGTCATTCCAGATTCTCTGATAATTTTTGCCGAAGTACATTGAGTAATTTCAAGCTTACATTGGATTGGTGTATTTTCCAAATTTCAATAATAAAAGTAAAGTTTTCAAATTTCCACTGTATGCACTGCACTCCCTTATACTCATTTTATCATTCCATTTGCATCACTTTGAAATATTCATCGGAGACAATATAAAATATGAAAGGAACACACACATTTTTGCTCTTCTCTACGATTTTGATGGAATTTTCCAATTGTGTACATTTCTGTAAACAGCATTACACGATTTTCAAAAAATTAGAAAATGTAGATACTAGGATGGGTGATCGAAAATTAAGTATTTTTGCCTTAAGGTAATTTATAAAAAATGCGGCGAGATAAAAGTTATATTTTTTTCTAATTTCAAGCAAATTTTTTCTATGGGTCCGCCATCTAACGTTTTTTTTCAACTATTCAACCGTTGGACTATTATTTGTGGGGTGCCCTCAAAGATAAGTGTTACGCCGACAAGCCAGGGACAATTGACGCTTTAAAGTACAATATTCGTGAAGCCATTGGTGAAATACAGCTGCACACAATCGATAATGTGCTTAAAAATTGGACCGATCGTGTAGGCTACTGCATGGCCAGCCGAGGCAGCCATTAGAATGAAATTATTTTCCATTATTAACCGGAAGGAATGTACTTTCAAATAAAAAAAGAAATTTGAGAAAATATTCAGTAGTTTTTTTATAGCATTTTCAAAAAAAAAGTTATTTGGCGGACCTTTTAGTTATACAGAAAATTTTCACTTAAAAAATATATTTTTATTTTTTTCTTATTTATTTTATAAACAAAAAATAAAAATGTTTAAAATAAATTTTATTAATAGTGTCACAAGGTCACTCCATAAGTTTCATGATGTTGTTCCTTACTCTAGAACAATTATAAATGTGATTGCTCTCAAAATTCAAATAATTAACGGAAACAATCACAACATTTTTGAATCATGCTTAAAATGAGTTATATTAATTATTTATATAAAAAATCTTTAATTTTGACTGCAATCACGTTTATAATTGTTTTAACGTAAGTACCAGGAACACCATCATGAAACTTATGGAGCGCCCTTCTGACGCCGTCTATTAATAAAATTTATATTACAAAAATCGAAGGTATATTTTTTGTTTATAAAATAACTAAATAAGAAAAAAATTGTAATAAAACATTTTTTTTAAGATTTGACAATTTTCTGTAAAACTAGAAGGAATTAAAAAAAAAATATTTTTGTATCTATTACCACAAAATAGTTACAAATTTCTCAAAATTAAATAAATAAAAAAATAAGTAAGAAAAAATAAATATATATATATCTTTTTGACATGGTCGAAATGGTCGAATGGTAGTCTGCTTGCAGCCAAGTAATAAATGTCACCAATGCCATTTGTAAATAAATTTGCATTCTATTAAATATAGATGCAAAATGGTCTTGAGCCAGGACAATATCCCAGTTCAAATCAAATATTGATTACAGACCAAAAAATACAAACGAAAAAAACTAAAAGTTGAAGAAATTAACATGATATTATTTTATTATTATTTAATTTCATAGTTCCTAGGCGGAACATAGGGCCTGCATGAAATTAGAAAAAAATATATATTTATATATCATACCACAAAAAGTTATTTTTTTAAATATCTTTATTTTCGATTCACCCTAGTTTTTACAGTTTCTTATCGGGAAATTCGGAAAATTGCATCAATATCGGAGAGATGCGACGAAATTTGTGTGATCGTTTCACATGAAATTACTCATGTTTAAAATAAGTTATTTCTTTGCATGCCGTACTTCATTCACTAGTATTCACATGCGTGGGAGTTATTTCGAATCGAAAGGAAAAATTTCGATCTACAAACCAACGAAATATTTGATTTGCATTTAGTTATCCCTGTGAAACAAATAAATTGCTACTGTCACCCCCCAGAAATAAAGATTGGATTGTTTATGATGATCTGCAAAATATTTCGCCGCTGGGTCTAGCCTGTGTCTGTGAGCTCCTGAAAAGACCCCTAAAAATCATGTTTTTCCCGATTAATTTTTTATGTTGCAATTTTGCCAAATTTTTTCTGAATTAATAGACCCTTGAAAGCACTTTATATATAAATTTGTATTTTTGTTTTAGAATATCTCATTGGTCGTATATTGAATGGTTATATTGAATTTTTGTGCTTTTTCAAAGTGACGGCTAAAAACGCACGTTTCATGGAAACATTTTGTAAAAGGCGTACGAAAAATAAATAGAAGGAATCAATACATTACGAATGATGCCTAAATGATGAATATCGGAAAAAATACATCACTGACTCCATTTCTGTGAAATATGGTTATGGATTTTTAGGGCCAACATTTTCAAAGTCTTGTAACAAAATTGAGCGCTGTGGTGTACATTTTCTTCCGATGATCATCATTTATGCGTCATTTGGAAGGTATTGACTGCAGCTATTTAAGTTTTATAAAATATTAATATTAAAAGTTTTCAGTTGTTGTGAGGAAAACACCAACAAAATTACTATGAACGTAAAATAATTCTATAAATAAGTTACTCTAAGACAAGAAACATAATTTCTATTTAAAGTGCATTCAAGGGTGTATTAATTAAGACAAACAATTTTGGACAAAAATTCAACACAAAAAATACAAGGGAAAAACACCCACGTATATGTGTATCTGTGGTGTGGTGAACTTACTTACTTAATCGACTATTATAGAACATTGGTTCCTTGGTAGCCGAACATCACCTTAGGTTTAAATGAGATGAGTTCTTAACCACAGAAACCCTACTAGAAGAGGTAAACAGCGGACCTACGCAAATTTTTCAAATCGCATTTTTTGCAGTTCCGAGTTTCCTTAGACGTATTTGTCTAAGCCTATTTAAATTGATTTTTCTACTACATATTTTTGAAATAGCACCATTTCATTTCTGCTGACCATTTAATGTCCTACTGACTAGATCTTCCTACTGGTGATTTAGTATATCAGTTTCTTATTTCCTTTCAGACATGTTCATGTCCGGACAGAATAGAATAGAAATAAAACACTCCCAATGTGAACTTACATCACTCAAACGATCCTTGTGATCAAGATTGCTACTGCCAGCAACAGACATCATATCTTTGTGTTGTTGTAGTTGTTGTTGATGTGCTGCGTGTTGTTGTTGCTGATGATGATGATGGTGTTGATGCAGTTGCTGTTGCTGATGTTGATGTTGTTGCTGCTGTTGATGTTGGTGCTGTTGATGTTGATGCTGCTGTTGTTGTTGCTGCTGCTGATGAAGCTGATGCTGTTGTTGCTGATGATGGTGTTGCTGTTGCAGTTGATGTTGATGCTGTAGTTGCTGTTGTTGTTGCAACTGATGCTGCAATTGCTGTTGATGCTGATGCTGCAGCTGTTGGTGTTGATGATGCTGTAGCATTTGTTTTGATTGCGGACCACCAATAATAGCACTCATGTTCCCTGGTGGCTGCCCTCCTGGGGGCGGTCCACCAGGTTGTGATGGTGCTGTTCCTGCTGCTGCTCCTCCTCCTGTATGATGTTGATGCAGATGGTGCTGGTGCTGATGTGAAGGAGGGCCAGCATGATGATGATGATGCTGGTGATGCAATTCTTTTTGATTTGTTACATTTAAGCCCATCGTTGCGGCTGCAGCAGCAGGCGATGTCGCCGAAGCACCAGATATTGACGGCGGTTGGTGGGCCGCACTGGCCCCGCCACCTACACCTACACCACTTCCAGCAGCAGCTGATGAAGCTGCCATATTTGTTATAAAATCATTATTACTATTATTGTGCATCTTTTGATCCATTAAATGTTGTGCGTTTGATTTCTAGAGAAGTGGACATGAACGGAATAAAAGAAATTTCACATTAAAAGGCTTGTGTTGGGGGGGGGGATGAAAGGGAGAAAGGTAGGTACTTACATTAAATGCTCCTGGTACACAACTGCCTGCCAGCGAAGACATTGATTTGAAGGAAGGTGGCCCTAAACCAGGATGGGGATGTATACTATTTGATTTGTAATTATCACTTGAGCCATGCGTTAATGGAGTGGCGGTAGCAGCAGCAGCGGCATTCATAGTTGTGGGCATTGTTTGCATTGTTAATGATGTTGGATGATGCTGCTGCTGTTGTTGTGCCGAGGGCAGCAATTTATCCATATTGTTGCTCGTCGAGGATAGGCTGAGGGAGGAGGTGGTGGATAGTGAAGAGCTGGCTGACGTTGACGAGCTTAGCGCCGCACTTGTGACGCTTGCCATATTTGGTGTTAGGGGTGTTGTGCTACTGGTGACAGATGCTGGCGTCGCCACTGGCTGAGATACTACTGAGGAGGTAGTCGTCGTCGTGTTGGCGGCAGCGGCGGGCAATGGTTTTGTGCATTTATCATTTGTGTTGCTGTTGACTTTGGAAGTCGTCGTCGTCTCCATTGGTGAAGGCGAGTTTGTTGCATTGGAATTTGGTAGTGGTAGTAGAGTTACACCGGTGGTGGCTCCTGAAGCCGCCGATGCTAATGCCGCTAGGTTGGCGGCAGTTGTTGCACCCGCCACCGCCGCCGCCGCCGCAGCAGCAGCTGTAGCTGTGGCTGTGCCAATAGCTGTTGCTGCCGCCGTACCATCACAAGTATCCATCATAATACTGCTGTCATTGCCATTCTCACTGCCGGCAGGAATGCCGCTTATTTTACACTCATTGCTGAGACCGTGAAGGCCGGCAGGTCCTGGAACTAAGCCACCGGCACCACTACCGCCGCCGATCGTGCCATTGTGTGTTGTAAACGACGCCGTCGTTTGGGCTTCCTTCCAGGACATTGTATCCATGGGGATAGGTGGCGTGGGAACCGAGTCTCCCGACGATGTTGATGATGATTTCATCGATACAACAACATTTGTATCCGCTGGCGCTACTGCTCCTGCTGCTGTCGGTGCTGCTGTTAACGATGTCATATTCACATCTGTTGTGACCGTTAAATTGTTACCACTACTGCTGCCGCTGTTGTTGGCATTATTATTATTGTTGGAATTATTATTATTGCTGCTGTTGTTGTTGTTGTTATTATTATTAACCATCATCATCGGGTGGTGGCTGGCATTCATTGTGGGTATTCGAATACTGTTATTATCCTTATGAAGACTGCCGCTGTTGTTATTATTGTTGGTGGTGGTGATGGTGCTGTTATCTTTATGAAGATGATGCTGAAGCTGAAGTTGTTGTTGCTGCTGCTGCTGTTGCTGTAGCTGCTGCTGTTGCTGATGATTGTTGCTGTTGTTGCTATTGTGATTAAGATTTAACGAGCCCAGTCCCGTGACAACTCCTGCCGCTGTAGCACCAAGACCGCCATTGCCATTGCCACCAACACCTCCACCACGTATCGGATGTGGCTGTCCTGTATCTATGATCTTTGGCATTTTTATTTCTTCAATGCTATACGTACATGTCAGCTCTTCCAGCGCTGATAATCGTTTTTCTTTGCGTTTTTGGCCCAATTTTATTGCAAACTATTACAGAACGAAGAAGAAGAAGGGAGAGAAAAAGAAAATAGAAAACGAAATGAAATTAAAAGTGTTTTATTTTTATTTTCAGATTAGATAATAAATTATTTAATTGTATCATTAACTTATATATGTATGTGCTTGAAGTACTTTTGTGGCGGCTATTGAAAATGAACTGTTTGATTCATTGTCAAATGTGGTTTGGAGGAAAGAAGTCCTGGTCTTTTTGATATAGACATTTCAGCAAATTTTACTGCAGAACTTTAATAAAAGGTTTGATTTTTTTATTTTAAATTACCTTTTTACAATAATACTTTATTTTCGCTCCACCCTATTCGATCTACAATTTCTTATTTTTACAAAATCGAGTACATAATTCAAAATTTTCATCAAAACCGGAGAGAAGAGCCAACATTTGTAGGTTATCACTTCACATGACTGAAGCTTGCTTGACTAACTGTCTCACTGATCAGCGCGCAGACCAAACTGTTTGAAATTCGTACTTTTACAGGGAAAAAATGGAACAAAAAGGCATATAAAGAAGAAACCTTCGGCCTGGCAAATAAAGGGATTTTTTCGCAAAATTTGTACTTTTTAGGGAGAAGTGCAACAAAAAGCGATCAAAATTATACCACCTCAAATATAACAGCTAGAATCGCAAAATTCAGTGTGGGAATCCAGACGAGCAAAATAAATTAATCATAAGAAATTTGAACTTTTAGGGAGGAAGTGGGACAAAAAGGGATACAAATGGTACCACCAAAGTATCGAGATATAGAATCTCCCCTGATATTCTCGATAACGCCATATTACATTGACTACATAGATGCGCGACATAAGAGGGGGTTTTTCGTATTTTGTACTTTTCTGTGGACGAAATGCGATGAAAGACTATTCCCTAATAATTCAAGTATCTACCCTAACTATGGAGACGTGAAAGATAAATTAAACCACCAAAGTATCGAGATATAGAATCTCCCCTGATATTCTCGATAACGCCATATTACTTACATTGACTACATACATGCGCGACATAAGGGGGTTTTTCGTATTTTGTACTTTTTTGTGGACGAAATGCGATCCCTTTGTTTGGTACTAATTCAAGTATCTACCCTGACTATGGAGACGTGAAAGATAAATTAATGTTTTTGAAATTTGTTCTTTTAAAAGACAATAAGGGGTGAGAATGGCATCAAACCAAATTATTGAATCTAGAATCTCGATATTAGGTCCGGGATTTTTCCAATTTCGTACGGTACCACATCAAGAATTGCAGCTAGAATCGCAAAATTCAATGTGTACATCCAACGCAGACGTGAAATATGAATGGATTTTTCGAAATTAAATTTTTAAGAGGGAAACGGGGCATAAAGGGATAAAATGGTACCAACCATTGGTCTTGCAGCTGGTAACGTTGAGTGTAATTTGGAATGTCTATTTCTCCGGCGCAAGATAAATGAATTTTTCGAGATGGGATAAAGCGGGATGAATGGATTTTTTTAAGCTTTACTTTTAAGCGGAAGGGAATATTTAAAACTCATATACATATTTCAAAATTGTCCAAAAGTGAAGGAGAAGTACATTAAAACAGTGTCTGCAACCCAGGGTACCCGGAAATGGCCATATTGTATGTTTTTACTTATTTTTGCTTCCTGGTATTGCGGCGACACCCTTAATTAAGCTTAATTTGGAGGTTAATTCGAAATATAAGTGATGAGTAGTTTTTGGTTTGGCTTACCCCCAATGTTACTTTGTAATGGGTAGAAAGCAGGAAACTGACTCTGTCTAGTTCCCGACGACGTCGTTCAATCGATTCAGTTACTACTTCAGAAACTTTCGCTTCATTTCGGATATGGGCATCTCCCAAAAAGGTCTACCAAAAAATGAAATCATATCACACCACTAATAGCTTTTGACTTTATTTTTTCCTTATTTCGACCATTTTTTTTATTATGAAACTTGAAGTTAACTTGTTCTCTATTATTTTTATTAAAAGTTGAAGTGTTATAACGAAAATTACTAAATTTTTTACTACGTGTGGAAATTTTTATCGCGTCCGTATTTCTACTGTACCTAATTAAAAAAATTTAAGAGATAATTCTCATATTTCATAATTCTACGAACAAAATATATCCTCCGACCTTCGTTTACATGTATATAAGGAAAAACAAAGTTCTCAAAAAATCGCTGAACTTTGTATATTTCTATAAGACCCTCAAAAGTACTTCTGTTTTTTGTCGCTTCCGTTTCGATGTAAAATTGTTTATAATTTTGTACTAATTTGTACTAAATCCTGATGATATATTTTTAAGCGCTTTAGAACACTAAAAAGGCTGATCGACTTTTTCAGTTTCTTTCTTGTTTTTGGCGTAGTTTAAGGCGTGCGAATGTCGCGTCCGTGCCACTGGGAGATGCCCATATGTATTTTAATGAGTAAGAACGAACTACTTATTTCGCTTTCTTTAAGAAAATAAATCTAAATCTGTTCTTTTCACAATAGGTCATGTCTGCATGTCACACATGCTATGATTACTTGTCTGGTCAACAAGTCAATGAGGTGGCAGACGATCAATCACAATCACACACAGATTGATGCAGTGCAAATGAAAATCCCTTACAAAACTCAATAAACCGCAAAAATGTGGTGCGTATACTTTGTATGGGAAAGTTGGCTGACTGACAGACTGACCACAGGCATAATTTGGTTTTTATTATTATGTAAACCGAAAAATCCAAACTATTTAAAACGAACCCAATAATGTGGCTAATATGCAACAACATCCTGCAAAAGATCTAAAAGAGTCTACGTTGAAGAACATAACCCAGCGAAAATTGTCTGTTCCCTTTGTTAGAAAAGAAGATGCCTTCGCAGAATTCTGTGGGCGAGGAAAATTACTTGAGTCTACTAATTCAGTTTTGGGGGTTTCGCACTTCGAAGCTCTTCTAAATTCTGATTATGCTAAACTTCACTTTGGATGTAATTGAAAAAAACTCGAATATCCGAGGAAAAGATCAGCGATATCGAAATCCGGTTTCATTCACACACAAGACTCAGCATAAGCAGAATTGTTCAATCTATAGAGTTAATAGTAAAAATCCTAATTTTGCCCAGAGAAAATAAGGACAAAAACAATAGGTTTTTAGTAAGTGGACGAAACAAACAGTATGACAGTGCGAATACTAAAGCGGAGTTGGAGATAGAAGCTAGATTGTTCTGATCATAATAATTTAATAATTGTTAATCTTCACACAAGCCGACCGCTTCTGGACAACCAGACCTGTGAAAGAGGGGCGGGACTCAACTTCAAAAAGAATATTTTAAATATGTCCGTAGAATGGTACTAATAAGAAATTATTTAAATTGAATTGACATCAAGTTATTGTAAAATTAGAAGCCGCAAACATTTTAAAGGAGAAAATGCCACTATGCTTTCATTTTACATAATTATTCCTTTATACGTTCTAAAGCCAAATTGTGAGTAATAGGATGTCAAGAAAAACTAAACTAAACGTCCCTCTCAATACTTCTAAAAGAACATAGATTAAATTAAGTCACTCTTGCTCCCGATGATATCTTTTTCATGTCTCGTAAATATAAACACATGCAGTACCTACATTCACACTTTATAATAGTCAGTTAGTAGTTAATACGAGTAGTACCCACCTCTAAATCTTCATAGGTTTTAAATTCCAATATAGCAAAACCGTCTATGATTTCCTCTTCCAATACCGGAGATCTGGGCAATTTTCTACGCACTGGCGGTGGGGGTCGTGGTAAGGGTTTATCACGTGGCAGTAACAGTGTCGATGACGAAGATGTCGATAGTAAATCTTCATCGAGCGACTCACCCTCACTGTCACTGGGGCTGGCCATAATGCCCGAGTGACAATCCGGCGAGTGTGGAGGATTCAAAAGCAATGATGCAATACTGTCTGTGGGTGGTAGTAGGACATTATTGTTTGTGCTACTACTGGAACTTGTTGTAAAAATGCCACTAGAATTGTTACTGTCTTCGCCCATGCTATTGGCACTGCTGGCATGATACAGATGATGATTGTTGCCGGTCGTGGCGGCAGAGGATGTCGGTGTGGTATTTGTGGATGCGACACCCGACGACGAGGACGATGACGTTGTTGTCGTAGTGGCGCTATTGTTGTTCGTGTTGGTGTTGGTATTGACGACGATGGCGTTAGGAAACTGTGACGAGGAGGAATTGTTCGTGCTATTGTTGTTGGTGGTGCTACTGCTGGAATTGATGGTGTTATTGTTGTTGGAGGCGGTATTGGAGCTGTTGTTAACGTTATTGCTGTTCGCTGTTGTATTAGTCGCACTGCGATTATCACGTTCAGCCTGAAGACGTAGTGCTCTTTCACGTCGTCGTTTCTGTTGCCTTTGCTGTTTTGCATTGAGGGAAGAGTTGCTGTTGGCGTTGCCGTTATTGTTTACGTTGGAAGCATAACCATTTGTTGCCGGATTGATTGCCACTGCGGCCGCCGCAGCCGCTGCTGCTGCAGCTGCCGCCTGGGCAGCAACTATTGAAAGCTCGGTGTCCGAATCGAAGTCGCTATTGCTTGGTCCAGGCGCTAATGGCGGTGCCGCAGATGTAGAATTATTGTTGACAAAAAAGTTTCCCGCTGCTGTATTGGAACCCGGACCATTTGCACCACCCATTACTCCAACACCACCACCACCGGCTGAGATATTAGATGAGCCGGTATTGGTTGCAATTCCTGGTCCCACTCCGATGTGGCCACCCATACCGCTATTGTTCATAGCATTTTGTGCTAATTGCGCCGAGGGTGGAGGTAAATGGAGTTGATCTCCTGTGGCTCCAGATGCACCGGCTACATGACCAACCCCTGCTGCTGCTCCTCCGCCACCGCCAATTCCAACTCCGATGACACCACCTCCTCCACCAATTCCCGCGCCCGTACCGCCGCTGCCACCGCCTACATTGCTTGCGGTCAAATGTGCGGACACTAGGCTGTGGGAATTCGGTGGTAAATGATTGGACCCAGGCGGCTTTTGATCTTGTGAGCTGCTACTGCTGTCCATAACGGGATGATGTACGAAGAAGATTTAAAGTAATTTATTGCTTTTGAAACAAGACAACATGATAGGTCATTAGATGGAGACCCAGTTTTGAAAACAAGACAGACGGATGAAGAAGTTGCTAATCTACGGCAATCCTAAGCCTAACCAAGAGGCGGAGAGCGGAGATGCGACAAAGCAAAAGGTAATGAGGAAGTAGACAATCTCAAGTAGACAACGACGACGATGTCGACTTTTTCGCCGTTGTTTTTTCTCAATCCGCTTTGTGTGTTTTATTCCTCCTTGGCTGGATGGCTGGCTGGCTGACACGTAGGGGGAGGGAGAAGGAGAAAAAGGAAGAACTCCACTTGAGAATATGGCAAAAAAAATCGATGGATGTTCCTGTCGTGCCTTCGTCCTCGCTGTTGTTGTTGCCGCTAATGTCTGATCCTATTGTTGTTGTTGCCAAAGTACTGACAGACTGACGATGATTATGTTGACTTTACTTGCCTTGTCTTGGTGGACTGGCGGTGTGGTGTGGTGCGGTGCGGTACGGTACGATGAAGAGCACAGAAATTTTAATTTTCTTCCAATTTTTTCAATGTTTTTCGTTCACAAAAATCAATTGATTTTTTCCTATCTCCTTTCTATTTTCTTTTCAATTTCATCACGATTCTCTACTAATTACAAATATGAACAATTTCAATTAATTTTAATTTTGTTGAACAGAATTGAGTTGAATTTGTGTGTGCCTTCTTTACTTTTGACTTGACTTGCTTTGCTTGGGCTTTACAACGAAAAATACACACATCTTTTTCAGCACTTCACATTTTCTTTGAACTTCCAACAAAATCACTCACTCACTTTTCACTTCTTCATCGCTTCTTTTTGCATACATTTATATAATTTCTTGGCTTCATTCACTTTTTCGGCGATTATTGTAAATTTTCAGCACAGTTTTCCTTTAATTTTTCCTAAAAATATGTATAATTTTCCATTACAACGTTTTTCTCACACACGTATTTTTTGTGAAAAAGATTTTTTATATTTTTTCATGTCGTTTCTTTTATTTTGTCTCTTCCATTTATTTTTTTCGTTTTATTAGTGGTTTTTTGCATTTCTCTTCTTTTATTATTGACATAGCAGTTAAGCTATATTTTGTTTGCTCGCCTGTCGCACGATAGTTGTCTCTTTCTTGCACTCGCGTGCTAGGACCGATAATCGATACAGTTTTTCATTTTTGTTATTCTCTTTTGTCTCTGTCATGTGTGGTGGTGTTGTATACACTCTATTCTAATCATAATAATAGGAACATAGGAAATATACAAAAACATCAAGAAGCCCGGTGTCAGAGTTGCCATCCCATCATTTCGTCAGACACACACAGAGAGTACGAAGAATAATATGTATGCCAAATTAAAATAGAGTGATTGAAAGATGTCGTGGTGTTGTGCTGTTGTTTGTTTGTTATTTAGAGGGATAGAATCCCAATTGGTGCAATTCAATGTTTATTGTGTTTGAGGGCAATAATTACTTGTGGCCTTGACAAAATTATTGTTGTTTGACTGTTGATAAGTTGAAGGGACAATTTTAAAGCCATAACCGGCTTTGGCTTTCTGCGCCAATGTTTATGTTTTAATGTATATTTTCAAGCGTAACATTTTTTACTAAATTTAAATTGTGTTTCAAGTGGGATTTTCAATAATTAATCAAACTATTATTCAGTTTACCAGATAAATCAGTCAGAACTAGAAGATATTTGTTAAACGGAATTTACTGCAAATATTTCATAATTATAATTATAGACCTTTATAAAATAGCGAGGAATTTGCATTCTATAAAATGTAGGTGCAAAATGGTCATGAGTCAGGACAATATCCCAGTTCAAATCAAATATAAATATATAGCCATGTAACATTTTAAATTTAAACCACCGATTACATTGACTTTGAAAAGTAGAATAACATTCATATTTATTTTCAGGATTGTGTTTGACATTTGAACAAAATTGGGAAATATTAAAAACTTACTTCCAAAGTAGTGAGTCTTTAATGCAAACTCTAAGAAGTTTACATGGAAAATGTTCGTGTTTTCAGACGAAGCTAATTTTCATCTCGGTGGCTATGTCAATAAGCAAAATTGCCGCAAAAGTGACAATTGAGAATTCAATGCAGCCACAACGAGTCACTGTTTGGTGTGGATTTTGGGCTGGCGGCATCATTGGGCCAAGTACTGAAAAATTGGGTTGACCGGATGCCGTGCCAGTCGTGGTAGTGATATGAATGAGATTGTGTTCCATTATTAAATGACAAAGTTCAACCTTTCCAATAAAACCAGAAAATTTAAAATAAATGTCAATACTTTTATAGCCGATTCTAATTAAAAATTTTAAATCTCTGTCAGTTAAGACCCGATTAGACTAAATTTGCATTAGTGCTTTATGTAGTCATGCTGTTCGATTTTTCTTCCACACGCACACTTTTTGACAGATCTAAGAACTTGTAGAATAGTCTCCTCCGGCCATTTAACACATTAACGCCCAAGAGAAAAGTGTTGGCTCTAAACAAGTGTCATAAATAAACATAGGATTTTTGCATGTGCAAAATATGTTTTGCATATCCATGGAATACTTTTTGCATATTTGGATTCCTTAGCCAATACAGGCTTATTGATTTGTGTTTAAACTAAAACATTCCTTATGTCCAATTTAATGTACTAATCAAACATCCTTTGAGGGCCTCATGTTGTTAGCAATAAATATTTGTAGTAGAGCCTAATAAACTATGGGTCGATTGTTTAAAAGTTTGTGGTCTTTGTGAGTTGTTTTCAATATGTCAAAATCGTAATAAAAGCAAATTTCATTTTTGTTTCTAAAGTGTTGACAAATTTCGACAACAGCATGAAATACGACGAGAGAGGTCTGACAAAACTTTCCCTGAAAGTTTTATGAATTATAATTTGGAAAAATCTGCAAACTCATAAGAATAGAACATTCCTGAGGATCTTTCCTCTGTAAGAAATGCTAATATAGGTCCACAATGATCGTAACTCCTTCCAAAAGATTACCAAATATTTTCCTTTTTTGGGGTGTGAAACACTTTTTTGTTATTTCTGCTTACGCCCACTTTGACAATTAGACATTATTGACAATAGCATAATGCTACATTTTTGACCTTATTTGCTCGTCTGATGATGTCTGCATCAATTGCCAAAAGAAACAAATTACGGGAATACTTCCCACAATCTTTGCGAAAAAATAAACAGAAAAAAGCACAACTAAAAATCACTTAATGAAAAATCTAAAATTTACGATCATAAATAATAATTGGACAGAGAAGAATGAACAAAAAATATCCACTCTCAGCACAAACAGCGCGACGACAACAACGACGACGACGATCTCACAACCTCACAACATCAACACAATATACAACAACAATACAAAAAGCTGGAGAAGATACACACAAAAAAAATAAACAACATAACAGAAGAACGTGTGTGTGGTGGAGGCATAGAAGACGAAGAAGAAAAACATTGCAAGTTTATTAACCGCAACCGTCAGCTAAAGAAACACAACAACAACATTAAAAAACAACAACACCACTACGACAGCGCAATAAAAAAGAACAGCAAAAAAGCAAACACCACTTAAAAAATGTGTTTTATTTTTGCCTTCTTTCGTTTTACTTTACTACTTGATTTTGAGAAAATTGGCACTTATAAAAAACCGACATCACCACTTTGTACTTGTACTTTGTTGTATTATAGGTACTTTTAGATTTATTTTTGTTAATTCCCTTTTACACTTTTGGCACATTTATGTATTTTTTTTGCCTACTACACACATTTTTTGTTTTTATTAATGAGCATTCATTTTAGTTCACAACATTTTTACAATCGGAAGAATTATTGTAAGTATGGGTGTGAGTGTGTGTAAAAACTATACTAATGTGTGTGGAAAACGTAAAAACTTTATTGTACAACAAAAACATACACATCCGCATACACAGCACAAAATATCTCAAAGAACCATTGGCCCGAAAGGAGGTTGAGGCATAAAGGACGTGTTCCTTAATTCCTTTTCACACACACAAATATTTTCTCTGTATTTCTTTTTTTCTTCTTGTTCTTCACTCCATCAACCTTTTGCAAAATTATGCCAAAGCCCGTACACTAAAACACACAACATACACATATCCACTCCACTCCACTATACTCGTCCGTCGCACACATTTGTGTACTCTCTTTAAGTACATGCTAGTAAAACGAAATGTGGAAAATACAAAAATTAGAATAGAAATCAGAAATCACAGAAGAGCAAAAACGACATGAAGAGCGCAGCAGAAAATTGTAATTGTTGATGTAAATTTATTAATATCACTAAAAAATATTTTGCAAATTTGCTGTGAGAAAAACGTCGTTTTACATCTATATTAGTATTTGAAACACTTTATATCACTTCAGTTTGACTTTTAGTAACTGTTTGCTGTATTTTTAATTATATTTCTCTTTTAGTTTTCGTTAGAAAAATATATTTTTGTGTGTATTTCTTTACATCTCGTTACATTTTTTCTTTAACCACATTCACTCTATTTCATTCGCCCAACACATATGTCTATCTCTGTCACGCGCATCTGTTTTCGTATACGCTTGAATGTTTTTTCTGTTTTAGCATCCCGCTGTGAAAACATGCATTAAGGAAAAAAGAAGTTGAAAATTTTCCGAGTTTTTCATCGTAAAAATTGGGTAAATTATATTTAGATTTTCACGAATATTCCATACTTCTTTGATTGTGCGTTAAATGTATTTTATCTGCGAGCACTTTCTGGCAAATTTTATTAATTATTTTCCACTTTTTATTGTTTTTTTTTTACCGAAACAAATTTTAGGCGAGCCCGAAAAAAACGCTTATACGAACGCGGAGAACGAAGCCGACCTAAATGGAAGGCGGCAACGGCGCAACAGACTTCTGTTCGGTGGCGGCGAGTTTTTTTGGAATTTCCTTTGACGCCGGTAGATTTTGTCTCATTTCAGGTTTTCTCGTTGTAATAGCCTTTTCACACTGCATGCGAAATCTAAATGAAATGAAATGTCAAATTTGTATGGAATCTGACATTTGTAAATCGACCTTATGTTATCACAGCTAGATTTCACATGAAGTGTGAAAAGAATATTAGCGTAGTTTACGATAGTAGCATAGTTAAAAGCATTTTCAGGCTGCTTTCGAAATCAATCGAATTCCGCCTGAAACGACATAAGGTCAATTTTCAAATGTGAAATTTGTTTATAAAACGATATGCCAGCTAGATTTCGCATGTAGTCTGAAAATGCTATAAAATTAAGTGTACAAATTGAAATTAGATTAGGCGAAAACTTAACAACGTCTTCATTTTTCGATGGAAAATAAGTTTTATCTGTTACTTAAAGCTGTGTTTCTTTAACCCGGGATAACAAAAACTTTAATAAAAATTTAATTTTTCGTTCAACATAAAAAATTATTTTTTCACATTATCGCCAACTACAATATAAATATATGTATCAAAAGAAAAATTGGACTTAGCCTCGATATCCATCATTTTGACTTACACTGGATAATTATCCAGGCTAAGTCAAATATTTTTAATACAAAATTATTTTTTCAAAATTTGTTTTCACACACACATTGACATTGCTTTTGGCGACATTTTTAAAAAAAGGATTTTTTATTTTGAGTAAAATTTTAACATTTTATTTAGATTTTTGTTATCGCAGCTTAGTTATCCAGTCTTAAAGAAAAACAGCCATAATATTTTTATCTTCACAGAATTAGAATAGGATTTCAAGTTGTACAATAAATCTGTATAAGTAGCGTTATTGCCTCAGACTGTATGTGAAATCAAGCTGAAATTACAAGCAGTCTGAAAAGGGCTATCATATCAGCCTACATGTGAAATCAATCGATTTCAGCTCAAGGTCGATTTAGAAATGTCAAAGCTTGATTTTGCACGCATTCTGAAAAGGCTATTATATCTCCACCTTTAGCGTCAAATTTGAATGAGATCTGACATTTGAAATCGATCACTGCGTCAAAAATTAAAGTCCAAACACCAAATTGAAATTATTGTTAAAAATTAATATTTTTTTGGAATTTACTCGCTTAACAACTATTATCTTAGTTATCGAGTAAGGTGTTGCCAGATTTTATCTCTGATTTATTTAAAAGCCATTCTAAACACACAAATACTAGGGCTAAATGCTGTTTTGAATAAAATTTTGCATTTGTGGGGCAACACCAGCGTATGTAAAACGTGTTATGTCGCATTTTGCGCAACACATTTTTTGTCCAAATATTTGGTATGTGTTTAGTAAATAAAACCAATGGATAAAAATGTTGCCATCTTACCAAGTCTCTTAATTTTTTATATATGTCGTTTAAAC
This sequence comes from Polietes domitor, assembly GCA_947397865.1. NCBI lineage: Eukaryota > Metazoa > Arthropoda > Insecta > Diptera > Muscidae > Polietes > Polietes domitor. The sequence goes on from OX377620.1 coordinate 36,872,205, forward strand.
TAGATTTCGCATGCAGTGTGACAAGGCTATAAGCCCAATCGAAGACGCCGAACGTATTTACCAGAGTTTCATCAAGTTAGTACGTACGACAAATATGACAGTTTAGGACATTTTGTAAAAACCCTGATATTTTGTTTATCAGCGCTTCTCATTTGTCATATGTGAGCGCTGGTACTAATATGAACCCTGATTTAAGTCAAAGATACACATTCTTTGCGGAAGTTCTGACGAGATGGGGTAGCGCTCAACTGCACAGTCAACTTTTAGCTGCAACACTTGCCTTTTGCTAGTTTTGGATTCTGCTGAAGACCTTTAGTCTTAAACCAGAATAAATGACAACACATACAATAAAATCTTTTTCTCATGACAATATTGTCTGTATGGGCCTGCCTCACATTTTCACATATGAACAAAACGACACTACTGTCACTGTGACTACGACAATAAAATCTGAAGGTAAATCCTAGATGTACTGATTCAGATTTTATTGATTCATATTGTCTGGTATGCACTTAGTACAAAAATTTCGTTTCCATAAGAAATGCATGTAAAAGAACTAATTTCGGTTTGAAATTTACTTATAAAATTTTCATTTGCAAGTCGAAATAAAATTTTCGGATTTATTTGCAATTACAGCGTTTGAACTGGTGATATGTACATATTAGAGCTACTTTATTGTTAAGGGAGTAAAAAATTAAGCGCTAGTAAAGCAGCCTTTACATTAAGCGATCCAGTAGCGCGATCTGTCAAAAAAATGAAAGGTCGCGTGAAAAATCGCATAGTGTAAACGCGGATTTTTTGGAATTTGTGAAAACTCCACAAGTTTTGGGCGATCATGGTTACATTTCACGAGACTAGCAAAGGAAATAAGAAATAAAGTAAGCAACAATTAAAACCGCGTGTTAAATGTATTTAATTTAAGGTTTTTTCATTCCGCACTATTTTTGTGCGATAAGTGTAAACGTGGGAAACGACTTTCGATACGATTTTCGGGAAGTGGGAGAGAAATTATGCAATTTCTCTCGCCAAAAATCGTTTTTTATGTGATCTAGTAGCGCGATCAGTATTTTTTGGCAGATCGTGTGAAAAGTCGCATACTGTAAACAAAATTAGACTTTCGAGAGAGGGTCGCATGTAAATTTTCGACAGTCTGTTCGATTTTTAATTTTTTGAGCTATTTTGACAACTATTTGTTGTCGAATAAGTTCATCGGTCTAATGCCCTGTATTTGGGTAGGTATTTAAATATAATTTATATATGTTGTCAGTGATTTAAATCTAGCTTAAAGACAACCATCCAAAAATTGGACATTGTGTATAAACGATCTAAAGTTGTACGATAAATCCGTAAGTGCAAACGCACCAACTAAAATCGATTGTAAATAAATCGGTTTTTTTGTAGTAGAAAATAGATTTGCTACTAAAATTGAAATCGATTTACCAATCACTATTTGTAACTACCGATTACTCAACATATAGAATACCTATTCGTTACTTTGTAAAGCGTGGTTCTCGGTTTTTAGCAGCTATTTTCTTAATTTTTCGTGTGAAATCGTAATAAGAATTGAATAAATTCTATAGAAAATTGCAGAGAAATGCAATACGCTCAAAATGGCGTTTAACACAAACGTTGTGCGAAACATATTAACGTGAAAATTTGGAGAATTTGTGAAATTTTAATTTCACACTCACCGAAATCCAAAGGACAGTGTGCAAAAGTGATAGAAGAAAGCACACACACACACATACATACAGTATTTGGTGAAAAAACGCAAGCGAACGCAAGAAAACCGAATCAGCGAAAAGTGTGAGCATACCACAGAAAAAGGCGCATACAAACTCACCACGAGTTCGAGTACGAGTACCAGCAACACCACCACCACGAATAATCGAATACCTATACGCAAAAAACACGCAAACTGACATTTTATTATAACATTGACATTTGCAGTTGCTAATATGTCAATTTAGTGGGCAAAAGAATAGAAAGAAAATACACGAGCAGCCAGCCAGCGGAACAGGGAAAAAATGGAGCTTTTCGTCGTAATGAAATATAATTTATAATTGTTAACAAAAAAGGGGAATAGTTGCCCTAAAACAAAACAAGCGCGTCGAAAACAATCAACTACAAGTGAAGTATTTTAAAAATAAACGCTCTGGTTGACGCAGAAGGAGTTACCTCGTTGGGGAAAAAAGATTTTTTTTTTGCAAAAAGAGACTTCGTCATAACCGTAAAAGTTGGTTGGTTGGGTCTGCCTCAATTTCATTTTGTGCTGCTCTTTCTTTTCTTCTTCTACTTATGTTTCTCGTTTTCAACATTTTCTCGTGTGTTTGTGTTCCGCTACTACATATACAACTACTACGACGATTTTCTTCGCATATACACGGGATGGCGTAGTAGTATTTTTTCAAAAGTATTTTGAAAAAAAAAAAGCAAGACAAATTAGTGAAATAAATATCAAGAATAATGAACAACAAAAAAGGCAGCAAATAAGCTGAATATCTTATTTTCTGTGAAAAGTAAAGTATAACGAAAAAAACAGTGTGCTGCAGTAAACGAAATAACGTGTGTGTTATCCAAAAAAGACTAACCAAAAAATAATACCTACCAACCACCAAGCAAACAAATTAAAAACAGAAAAACTGTGTGAAAAACGACGACGAATGCTGCACATTTACGGAAAAATGGCCTTAAAAGTGTCTGGCAATTGTTGTAATTGCTAATACTTTGCAACAGCAGCAACAACAGCCACTGCAACACCACTAACGAGAACAACAACAACAATTCTAACAGTACTCTACACTAGCAAAAGAATTAAGAATTGCACACGAGAAGAATTGCACGAAACCAAAAAAAAAGAAAAGAAAACACTAAATTAAGGATTGTTCTGTGGTGTTTTGCTGTGCATTCTATTCGGATGGCTGGATGATTAATTTATTGTTTTTGTTGATTCCATTAACTTTATTTTGTTATTTCCACTACTACTGAATACACTAAATACACACCAGCAAAAGGGACTGAAAGATTTCGTTCAAGGATTTCCTCTTGGACATTGTATGCATTCATTCTTCATTCATTCATTCTGCTCCTCGTCGGTCAGTCGGTAGTCAAGTTATCTGGATACTTTGCTACTGCTGCTGCCACCGAGCCACCATTCTTCTGCTGCTGCACTCGACGACAACAAAATAAAATTTTTGCCTTAACGAGCCATATTTTTTTCAATTTGTGTTCTATACGACGGAGAGTTAACACAACAACAAATATATACAGAAAAAATATATTTGTCCATTTTTGGTCAACAAATTTATAACAAACAAACAAAAAAATTAAATAAAAAGTAAGTCCATCGCAAAGTTACTACTGTACATTTCTAGTTTTTGTTGTTCCTTTTTTATTTGCTAATACATATTTTGTTGTTGTAGTTGTAGTTGTTTTGTTATTCTTATCAACTGTACTCCGGGGAGGGGAATGGTGTTGTTATTGTTGCTTTGCGCTAGGAGGGACTTTCCCCAAAACTAGAGTTTTTCTTTTCTTTTGTTAGCTGAGCGGAGATCTTCATGCCACAGATAATAGTATATTTTTTGGAAAATGTGTCGCTGATGTTGATAAAGTGGTGAGCTTATGGACAGGACAAAGTTGTTCTGGTCAGTTACATGCAACAGTGATTTTCAGGAGTAGTCTCGAAATTTCTCGTAGTATTCACGTCCTACGGCCAGTTCATCTAATTTACAATAGGACAGCTTTCTTCGATTACACCTCCTTTACTAGATCACTATTGTTAGGTTCCGTCAACGTCCATTAAGGCAGCATTCTTGGAGGACATCTGCTTTGCAAGATCACTGTTGTTAAATTCCGTCAAAGTGCATTAAGGCAGCTTTTTTTGAGGAAACCTCCTTTGCAAGTTCACTGTTGTTAGGTTACGTCAACGTCCATTAGGAGGACTTCCTTCTTGCAATTCAATGATCAAGAGATTTCAATCTGTAGTGTAAACTCTTATAAGCGGACACTCAACGTCAGCGAAGTTTTTGTCCGTAAAGTGGAGATGTCCGTTTAGTAGAGCGGAATGGACCTTTGAAAACAAAATTTATCCGCCCAGGGAAATGTCCGCTCATGGGAGCTGCCCACAAGCCGAGCTTTCACTGTATTTTCTTCTGCCAGGAATAAATAATAAAAATAATTCATCTGTACATGACCAATATTTGTGCATTTTAAATTATTTGGCTCTCCAGAACACTCTGACATTCGCGAAAACTTATTTTTTAAATTCCGCAAATGACTGAGTTGCAGAATTTTAAAGCAACTATTGATTTGATAGCACACTTCAATGGTCCCTTCGGTGCTCAAGAGAGATTCCACTGTATATCTCTATCGTCTTTTCGTGCTGCTCTCGATCGTGCGGACGAGAGGAAGGTTTGTTGACAAAATACTAAAGGTGTTTTTCTCTTAAGATAAAAAAACGTAATAATATTATTTGTCTTTCTCCAGAAATACAAATCACATTATATTTTGTACCAAGCGATGTCCGTGAAAATACACACATGTTTTGCACTTTCTAATCTCTTCTGACACCAGGAGAATTCAACACATTACAAATTGAAAATAATCATTCATTAATACAGAACAAATTTCAAAGGATTTCTCAATAGTTTTCATAAAACCAAGTTGTACGATAAACCATTCATTTTAGGCTTTCATATTGACTGACATGCCAACAGTGCGCAACAAGTCAGTCGCTTATTTTTTAGCCTTACTTCCAACAGAAGTCAGTTATACTTTTAGTAGACTTATATATGCAATATTACCCCACAGAAAAGAAGATTTTTTTCTATGATCAATTGAGTGACTTGCACGTGTTTATACACTCTGCGTGCGGTTTTCAGTAGCAAATCCATGATGTATTGGCATTAGTGTGTTGAATTCGAATATGACATCAAAATTATACCTTCAATTCGCTATTTTGAGAGAAATCTATCTTGTTTGATATTGAATGGCGTGAAAACACTGTTTCCGAAAACGCGCCACCTTAAAGACCTATTATTTACCTTCACAAATATTTATAAATAAATAAAAGAGGTCATTCCATTCGCGAGCTCTCAGTGGTATCATAAATAGGTTGGCATCTTAAATGGTAAAAATTAGTTAAATTTATAAATTTATTTTAATCTTTGGTTTGTTTTATAGAATACAAATTTATTTACAAATGGCATGGCGACATTTATTACTTGGCTGCAGACTACCACTAACTATCATGATTTCCACACTGTGAATGGTTTCGTCAGGTGGCTTCGCAGCGACTTTTCAACAACATAGCCGATCTCCTTAAGTAAATGATTCTCACAAACGACAACTCTTTTGACGAATAGAATATAATAAATTCATAAAATTTACAAATCTATAAAAATTTTAATTTAAAATTTTTAGCAAACTCCTGTACCTACACCCACAGTAGGCGCAGCATGTTTATTAGACCATTCAATTTCCATTATAAGCCTATTTATTTCATAAATATACGACCACTTGTTTCCGAGTTATGTCAACTGCTTTCTAAACTTTTCTAAAAAAAAAATAATAACTGAACACAAAAAAGTGATACATCTCTAACACACATTATTCACGCTACTTATCGATTTGTAGACCATGCAATTGCCAATGTTACACCACTTGTTTCATAAAGTTTCGATTCTTTCTAACTCCTCTTCTTCCTACAATATTGTTCAGTGTCTGCTTGTGTGCGAATTTTATGGCTAGTAGGGCCTTTTTCTGCTCCTGCTACATGGCCCTTTCAATTCACAGGTAGAACTACTACTTTATGCTGTCTTCAATATAGCCATGTTTAATTCGATCAATCTGTAAAACATGATAATTGATAGATTTCCAAAGAAAACCCTGTTTAAATATGTAGAAATTTTGTTACAGTGTCTTCCGGAATATCCTGATTCTATATTCATTTGCTAGTATTTCCGCTTGAAAGGCACTGTAGATATTGTCGAGTCTAAAAGACTGGCGAATCTGTAATGCTTCAATATAGAAACCTCCACATGTGTCTATTTTCATTTTAGGCAATGGCCTCGTCTTTCGTCCCCAGAATGGACGTGGTATTTGGAAATAAATGTCATTACCGGACTTCTCAAAATTGATACAAATATTTTATTTACAATATCCGTTTTTCTACTTTTAAAGGGTGATTTTTTAAGAGCTTGATAACTTTTTTTAAAAAAAAAACGCATAAAATTTGCAAAATCTCATCGGTTCTTTATTTGAAACGTTAGATTGGTCCATGACATTTACTTTTTGAAGATAATTTCATTTAAATGTTGACCGCGGCTGCGTCTTAGGTGGTCCATCCGCTTAGTCCAATTTTGGCATTTCCACGTTTTTGAGTAACAGAGACCCAATTGGTGCGAACGGCGACGAATCGAAAATTGGTGGTCATCATTAACACTGGCCGATACAGCTGCGATATTTTCTTCAGTTCGCACTCTACGTAAGCGTGTTGGTGGTTTAATGTCCAACAATGTAAATTTGGTGCGAAATTTAGTCACAATAGCCCGAATAGCCGCTTCAGTGGGTCGATTAAACTGACCATAAAATGGAAGCGCGCAATGAACTTTCTTAACAGAGCACGCATTTTGATAATAAAATTCAATAATTTGCAAGCGTTGTTCGTTTGTAAGACGATTCATGATGAAATGTCAAAGCATACTGAGCATCTTTCTCTTTGACACCATGTCTGAAATCCCACGTGATCTGTCAAATACTAATGCATGAAAATCCTAATCTCAAAAAAATCACTCTTTACTTTTGGGTTTTTCTTCAAAAATACTCTTCAATGGAACGACGTGAATAAATATATATATATAATTTCCTTCTGTTTTGCAATAAATCTGTTGTTTCCTCCGTCGTCAAAAAAAATCTTAATCACTAAAAGAAAGGGATATATCTTAGACGAAGTTTTACCTTTTATCAGACAGTGGTTATATTCATTAAATTAACACAAATTTTTGATCTCATGCCTGTGCTGTGTGCAACACATAATTTCCAATGTCAAACTCTTGCGAAACACATGCATACATACATATGTATAAATGAATAATAATGGAGTCTTCAAACAAATGACGTGATTCACATAAAAATATGTCCGCTTTTAATTTGTTATCTTTGAAAGATACGCCAAGCCTCCTGGTAACATCACAATAACCAAGCACACACGCACCAAAGATTCCCCAACAAAGAGATATTCTAAAACGTAGTGTGGTAGGTAGTCTTCTGATTTTATATTTGGAATATATTCTGAATTGATCAAACCAAAACCCGATGGATGATAATGCCCATGCCCCATCAACATGTCAATCTCAAGTGTTCTCTGCCGATTAGACTACATGTGTGTTTAATAGGGAAGTTTACGGGGTAGTGGTATATTATGTATTAATTAATACAATAAATTAAGGAATAAACAATTAAAACTAATAACGCTGTAATATGTGTTGCGTTCTACAAAGTACAAGATACAATGTTGTATCTATCCACTATCTCTTCTTTATTACAATGTGACGACATTTCGTAATTGATTTCACTTTAATCACCGGCCCTGTCCCGGTCACCTTTTGTGCAACAGATGCATTTTTATACGCACACACACACACAGCACACACACACACTTTTCATAGCACAGATATTTTTTGTACAGCGTATCTGTGTATGTATGTATGAATTGTGCTAATTAATTAGCGCCTTATACATTACCTAACTAACTGAAAAGTAGCACTTCCCTTCTTCCAGCAGCGTTTTGCTATCATTATCAATATCAGCTATAGCACAGTCGTCATCGTCGAGCAACATTTTCAATTGGTGTGATAGAAGTTGAGTTGGGAATATTCCGAGACGTATTTAATATTAGTGGTGTTTGTTGTTAGCAAAGTTAATACAACAAAAAATTACATATTCGTAGTAGTATTGAGCCGATAGTGGTTTTTAGTGTTCCCCCACCAAAGGAAGGGTTTTCAAAATTTCCACTGTTGAACGGAGTTTCCAACACCTTGAAGTGTTCATCGACGACAATATAAAATATGAGTAATTTCATGTGGTTCTTCTCTCCGATTTTGATGAACTTTTCCAAATATTTTAAAATTTTTTAAATGGCAAGTAAAAAATGAAATTGTGGACACTAGGTTGGATCAAAAATAAAGTATTTTTGTCATAAGGAATATAAAAAATAAAAAAAACTAAAAAACTTTTTCGTGGAATCAAATAAAAATATATATTTTTTCTAATTTCAAGCTAGTTTTGACGAAAATTGTCAAATCTTCAAAAAGGACCTTTTTAAAAGGTCTTATTTTGATTTTCTCGAAAAAAGAGTCAAATTAGAGAAAAAAGAGTAAAAGAGTCATAAAATTCCAAAATATAGTTCTGACAATAAGAATTCAATTTCAATTCCTTCGACCAAGAAATGAATTTGATCCACTGTATATTTTTTATGAAAGAAAGCCCCAAAACTGTCCCGCAGTAGACTCTAGAGGGGAGAAGTGGAGGTATGTTGAGGAGGCAAAATTAATTGGGGTCAGTCTTACACTTCTCCCCTCTAGGGTCTACTGCGGGGCAGTTTTTGGTCTTTCTTTAATAAAAAATATAAAAAATAGGCAAATGTATGGTGGCCGCCTTAAGGGTTGCAGATGGAGGGTAGGTGTGTTCTGAAAAAATATTGGGGCTGCAAAAATATAGGGGGGTGGGTCTTACATTTGACCCCACTAGCGGTCTCCTGGTGCCAGTAAAAGCGGTGGCGACAAATTTTATAAAAAAAAAAATTTTTGTATGGGAGCCTCCTTAACGAGTGGGGATAGAGGGTATGTGTGTTCGAAATAAATGTTGGGGAGGGAAAATTAATGGAGGTCGGTCTTACATTTAACCCCTCTGGGGGCGTCTCCGAGGCAGTTTTGGGACTTTTCCTGTATTTTTACCACTTACCTTTGACCCCGATGAGCGCCCACTTACACTCACCCCATTTTGGGCTCATGAATTTTATTTCCGAACCTCACAAAATAGAGGGTTCTAGCATATCAAAATCCACAAGTCGTGCACTATCCCACCCCTACTGAACAATAACTAAATTAACCCTTAATGGGCCATCTTGAATTTGATTGATTTTTGGCGTTTGTGTTAAGTTTTGGGGTTTGGTGTGTTCTGACATATATAGCAAAATTTTATGGCCAACATTTTTGTAGAACATTTCATCCCTGCCCTTCCCCCTTTTCGGGGTGTTTTTTTACAATTTGTTAAAATAAAGCCAAAAAATGCCGTTATGAGGGGTAGTCAGAGGGTTAATATGTTCTACAAAAATATTCGCCATATCATTATCTACAAAGTTGCTGAACATACCCTCTGCCTCAGATGTAAAGAGAACATAGTTTTATACACCGATATGCTGCAAGAAGAGGCCAGAGTTGAGAAACTGTAATCGTCTATAAAATTAAATTCCGATGTGATCTAGAAAAACGCCGACACACGTATATTTTTTTTTGGTCTCCTCTTTTAGAATCCATTGTCAGAACCCCGTAATTTTTTATAAAGTAAATAGAAAATATATATTTTTGTTTAAGATTTGATAAATTTGCTTGAGATTAGAAAAAAGTTTATGGAGTGGGTCATTTAAAATTTTAAATTAGAAAGGCTATAAAAAAGTATTGATTATTTTTTAAAAATTCTGCTTTTATTGGAAACGTTGAACTTTGTCCTTTACTAATGGAACACAATATCATTCATATGATTAACACGACTGGATCGGCAGTACCTCTTCCGATCAACCCAATTTTTCAGTACATTTCACACAGTTGTGAATGCATTGTCTTCTCAATAGTCGCGTGTGGGTTCTCTGGACCCCATATGCGGCAATTTTGCTTATTGACATAGCCACCGAGATGCAAATGAGCTTCATCTGAAAACACGAAATTTTTCCACGTAAATTTCTTACAATTTGCGTTAAAAACTCACTACTTTGGAAGTATGTTTTTAATATTTCCCTATTTTGTTCCCATTTGCAAATATGAAACATAAACCTGAAAATAAAAATGAATTGACATTACAAAGTCAAAGTGATTAATTTAGTTCAAATTTAAAATGTTAAATGGTCCACCCTATATATGTATCTCTTACCACAAAAAAGTTAAACTTTTTTTAAAATATCTTTTGACAAAAATACTTTATTTTCGATCCATCCTTGTGTCTACAATTTTTTATTTTTTGAAAATCGAGAAATGCATCTTTATTCGTCATATGGGAATCTCCCAGTGGCCCGGACGCGACATTCGCACGCCTTCAACGCCAAAAAAACAATAAAGAAACTGAAAAAGTCGATCATCCTTTTTAGTGTTCTAAAGCGCTTAAAGAGCACTACATTTTAAAAATATATCGTCAAGATTTTGTACAAAACTATAAACAATTTTACATCGAAACTGGCGCGACAAAAACAGAAGTACTTTCGCAGGTCTTATAGAAATATACATATACATTTAAATGAAGGTCAGAGGATATATTTTGTTCGTAGATTTATGAAATATGAGAATTATTTCTTAGATTTTTTTTAATCAGGTACTGCAGAAATACGGACGGGACAAAACGGACGCGACAAATAGTTCCACTCGTAGTAAAAAAATAGTAATTTTCGCTATAACACTTCAACTTTTAATAAAAATTAAAGCGAACTAGTTAACTAACAAGTTTCATAATACAGAAAGTTGTCGAAATAAGGAAAAAATAAAGTTAAAAGCCATTAGTGTGGTTTGATTTCATTTTTTGGTAGACTTTTTTTTGCGAGATGCCCATGTCGAAAAGTACATATTTGGAAATTGTTATCAAAATCGGAGAGAAGAGACAACATTTGTGTGATCGCTTCATATGAAATTTGAAGAACCACAATAAATGACTAAAACGTCCAATAATTCGGCCAATAAGTTGAAATAAGACAAGAACAAATTTTAAAAATATAAAACTTATATTTAAAGTGCTTCTATTTATTCTAGAGTGGGTCTATTTATTCAGAAAAAAATTTTGAACAAAAGTGCATCAGATGGCTGGTCCTGGGGTCGAAATATTTTGCAAATCAGCATTAAACAATCCAATCTTCATTTTTGGTTGGTAACCGCATCAATTTACTTTCGCCACCCATCCTAATGTACATGAGGCTTGGTATGAAAAAAATTAATTCGTTCAATTGTGCTTTGTATTATATTTTGTCAGTGTTTCACGATGTCTGTGAGCTAAATGCTAACACCACCGAGGATTCCTTCAATAGTTGTATTATAATTTTAGGGAATATAAGTCCAATCACACCGGGTTACATTTTAAGTTAAAGGTATCTATGAGGGCTACAAATAATGAGTATTTCACGTGTACGTGTAGGAACAGTCGCCCAGTTGATTGAAAATTGGTGTAATAAAAGGGTTTATTTTAACGGATAAGGAAATGCTGATGTGACGAATATCTATGGGAAATATGTCCGCAACGTTGTTTGTCCTCCGATATTTATAATTTATGTATATTTTATATCCAAGCTAAGGTGATAAATGTTGGTCTGTGGGTTCCGCAAACTGGTCCTTAGTATGAAATACACCGCGGCCATCCGTTTGATTGATACCATTGTTATCACCCTTTGGCTCCCGTTTTTTTACCCAGTCATAGGAATGAATGTACATCAGGCGTTTGGTTTGGTAACATATGTATTTCTTTTTTCTCATTTTACTCCTTAAATTTTCTAAAAACCCCTTTTATTAAACGCAATTGGAGGATTAAACACTCCAAATTCCACATTTAATTTTCGAAAAATCAGTGATGCCCACGCACATATTATCGCAGCATATTGCACTTGTGTGAGAAACAGAATAAAACGAAGTTCAACGTGTTTGTATTTTCAAAGTCAAATTGCGCAGCGTGATCTTGCTCTAATAAATTTCGGAATAGCAATTGATTTGATTTGATCGATGTGATGTGTTTTGGAAAATCAATTTTTGGGCGTCACTGGCTTAAATATAAAACTAGGGAGTATTTCAGTACTTGCAAGACAAATTTTTGCCATTTTCAATCCCAGCCAACATGCACAGGTGTGGAAAATTTGAGTACCCTTGAGCTGGGAAAAAGGAAGATAAACGGTATTTCAATGGTTGTTAGACAAAAGTTACCCATTTTCAATCCCAATTTCACAGGTGAGTCAAATTTGAGTACACCTGTGCTGGGAAAGGGCAGAAAAAACGTTGATATTTTTGAATAGAAGAAAAAAACACCATAAGATGCAGATCGGTGGATTTAACTAATTTGTCTACTTACTGTGGGTGTGTATTTTCAAACGCTTTCCATTGAAGGCCTCCGCGTAGTATACTATCCCAATTTGGACTCTCAGTCTATCTCAGTCTATCAGTCTAAAAAGGGAACACCTTTTCCCCTAAGAAAAATGTTTGCTGGAGGAATTTGTTGTTGTTGGTGTTGTATTGTGGCCGCTCATATTTGCTGTGAACTGCTACTATTTACTTTTATAATTTATAATTTATACTCTCCCCATCCATAAACTGGTCTAAATTTTAATCTCACTTGATATGCACAGTATGTGGCTGTTGTTGTTGGTGGTTGGTGTTTGGCGCTGTTGCTATTAATTCGAATGTTGCTCTCGTTCTCTTGACACACGTTTTACTGTTGTTGTTGTTGCTTTACACCTCGTTCATTTCAATGTCTCGTGATAGCGCGCGATAATCAATCTTGGAAGTCTGCTCGCTCGCTCGCTATTGAAATGCCTATGAATTTGTTTTTTTTTTAATTTTTTAGATTTAATTTGATTTCATTTCATTATTAAGAGCTTTTTTTGTATTGAAATGAAACTTGTTGATTATTTCTATTTCTTCTTCTTCTATCGTTTCAGAAATTTTTAATAGCTAAGTTTAACAAGAAACAAAAAAAATACCAAAAAAAGAAAAACATAAGCAGCAACTTTGAAAAAGTTGCCCTACCATATCATTGGCATTCCATAGTTTCGAAAAATTTCTTATTTCGAAGACCGGCTTCCCTCTACCCAACCCAACCCAACCAGTTGTATCTACATCTTTTGGTTTAAAGAAGGCGAGAGGCGTGCGCGACTTGGTAAAAATTGAAAACAAGGAACGACGCCGCACCTCACACACACACAACACAGGTCGTTAGTCTTTGTGTGGACGTTTAGTTTGTGGGTCTAGAGGCACAAAGACTAGCAAGGCCACCGACCGACCATCACCGGCCCCCTGCAGCCAGCGGATTTCGTTTGTGTCACACACAGGAAGAAAAACTTTTGAATGGATCCTTTTGTTGGTTGGTTTCAAGAGGAACAGGAGGGTCCAGCCTTACGCACATGGTGTAAAATTTGGGAAACCAATGCGCATGAAATGAGCCAATTGCTGGAACAGCAAAATCAACAATTACAATTACAACAACTACAAGGCGGCGGTAATAAATTCAACAACGGTGCCAATTTAACAGCACGCGATCGTGATTCCATACAGCTATTGCTGCAACAATTCGGTGGTTTGCGGAATAATCACAACAACAACAACAACAATAATAATAATAACAATAATAGCAACAACAATAGCAGCAACAGCAACGGCAACAATTCCAGCGGCAATAATTCGAGCAACAATTCCATTGATTCGAATACAACAAACAACACAAATAACGACACATCAACGCCCGCCACCACACCCGGAGGAGACGGCGGCGGCGGCGGAGGCGGCAATAACACATCAACAAATATAGCCGGCGGCAAGATGCCCTCACACGAACGTCCCAGTTATTACAATCCGTCGCGGAGGAAAATTGGCCGCATTGTGGACAACAAGGCCAGTACATACAATCTGAACAAGCACATGGATAAATTGATATCAAAATACAAGGGCTGTCCGTGGCGTGTGCCGGACTTCAATTATGGCCGCGGTGTCTTGGGACTGCATCAGGAGATTGAACAGTTTTATAATTATGTACTGCCTACACCCACCGAACATGCCATACGCAACGAGGTGGTACATCGTATCGAAGCCGTTGTCCATTCCATATGGCCATCGGCGTTGGTTGAAATATTTGGTTCCTTCCGTACTGGTCTATTCCTGCCTACCTCTGATATTGACCTGGTGGTATTGGGTAAGTCTGAAGACTACATTCAAATGTTCTTTTCCTAAAAGTTTGTTTTGTCATTCTTTCTATCGTTGTTTCTTGTTCTTTAGGTCTCTGGGATAAAATGCCATTGAGGACTTTAGAAACGGAGCTTATAGCGCGCGGCATCGCCGAACCGCATTCGGTTCGCGTGCTCGACAAAGCCTCGGTGCCCATTATCAAGCTAACGGATCGCGAGACACAAGTCAAGGTGGACATCTCGTTCAACATGCAGTCGGGCGTCCAATCCGCTGAGCTCATTAAGAAATACAAACAGGAATTCCCGCTATTGGCGAAATTGGTGCTAGTTTTGAAGCAGTTCCTGCTTCAGCGCGATCTCAATGAAGTTTTTACCGGTGGCATTTCTTCCTATTCATTGATACTCATGTGCATTAGCTTTCTTCAATTGCATCCACGTCAAATTCATGCAGAGACTGATAATTTGGGCGTTTTGCTGCTGGAATTTTTCGAGCTGTACGGTCGCAAATTCAACTATATGAAAATTGGAATTTCCATTAAGAATGGCGGCCGCTATATACCCAAAGAAGACTTACAACGTGATATGATCGATGGCCATAGACCTTCGCTGCTGTGCATAGAGGATCCCCTAACGCCGGGCAATGATATTGGCCGCAGTTCGTATGGGGCGCTCCAAGTTAAACAGGCATTCGAATATGCATATTTGATGCTGTCACAGGCTGTGAGTCCTCTTAATAATTGGGCCAATGACTGCAATGAACGTTCAATACTGGGTAAGTTCAATGGAAATGAAAATCTCTCTAAAACTCTATTTTCTTCAATGTTTGTTTGCCTTTTTTCTTGCAGGACGTATTATACGCATCACCGATGACGTTATAGACTACCGCGAATGGATACGTGAACATTTCGAACATCTCGTTGTTACCCGTCATTCACCGGTGTCAGCACTGGGTGCCGCACCGGGCACGCCGAATGTTGTGGGGAATACCACAAAGTACATGCAGATACAAATATTGCCTTCCATGTTACCGGCTGGTGCCTTAACTGGCCAACAGCAGCAGATACATTTAATACCGCACCTCTATCATCAACACCAGCAGCAGCAACAACAGCAACAGCAGCATCATTCGGCAGCTATGTCATCGATGCGTCACCGGCGAGGCAGCACCTCGTCCGGTGATGATTCGGAGGATAGCAAAGAATGTGATGCTGATTCCACCTCACCGTCGACGGGGTCTAATACACATGTCGTGGTGGGTGGTGGCGGCGTCGTTATGGGCGGGCCAGCTGGTAATATGGGTACCTCCGCGAATATTCACACAGCTGCCAGGATGGATACATGATGAATAGTTGCCGGTTTGGTGCAGCAACAACAACAGCAACAACAGCAGCAGCAAATGGTCCAGATGCAGACAGGCGGAACACAGTTCTCAGTGTCAGCAGCGACAAACATGCTGAAACAGTTGCAGTTGCAGCAGCAAACCACGCAGCCTCTAACGCCACAAACCACACACACAACTACTTTTATATCATCATCCACATCAACAACATCGCCGCCACCAACATCAGCAACAACATCACCCACATTAGCCGTAAAGTCGTTTCATGAGATCGTAGCATCTCCGATTGTAACTTCAAGTTCAGATATAAATGTCGCAACCTCAAAGTCAACTAATAATCACCTGCAGCAGCAACAGCAACACGAGTTTAAGATGCCAACATCTGCCTCAGCTCAACAACAACAGCAGCAGCAGCAACATAAGAAAAATCTCTTATCGCCCTCACCTCCGCGACACCATCAGCCATCGCAACATCAACAGCATCAGCAGCAGCATCAACAGCAACATCAGCAATCGCATCAACACCAGCACCAACAGCAGCAACAGCAATCATCTAAACAACATTACTATCGCCAGCAATTCTATGTACCACCTCCAATGCAACAACAGTATCAACAACAATATGCCACTACTTCGAATCCAAAATATGTTGCCACAACCAACAACACCAACACTAAACCCCGCTACTCAAATCAACAGCAACGTCTGCAGCAACAGCAACAGGTGAGGCAACAGCGATTGCAACAGAACTCCTCCTCCTCGTCGTCGACGACGTTGCCACGCAACAATTCCAATACAACAACACATGGCATTTTAACATCAGCCTCGTCGACCATATCGATTATATCCATTTCGTCCGAGTCCTCGGTGTGTACAATTTCGGATTCTTCTTCCAAATCGGGTTCAGAGTCGGAATCACGTCCATCAAATTCGGCCTCATCGTCGTCAGTGTCGGCGTCGAATATAAAAACAGGTGAGGAACGCGGCTCTTTTATTCAATTTTGAACGTATTTTAGTAGATTTACACGGCTTTATCCGGGGAAATGTTTTTAGATTCGAATATATAATTGTGTCTGGGTTATAGATGAACAGTTTTTAAATAACACTTAATAAAGGGAATTGAAAAGCTAGCAAAAGAAGCTAATTTGCTACCATTTGGCATCGGAATGTTACTAATTATAATTTGGCAACACCAAAAGCCTTAATGGTATTTGAAGTTTGCGGTTCAAAAAAGTGGAATTAATTCGAGTCTAATGTAGTTTTACAAATTAATTAAAAGAAAATAATCAGATGACTATGTTATGGAAATTATTCGGGTCTAATGTAGTTTTACAAATTAATTAAAAGAAAATAATCAGATGTTATGGAAATTAAAGGCAAGAACAAGTTGTTGAAAATTTATATTTAAAATGTGATTATTGTGGTATTGTCAGTATTCATAAGTGTTGGAATTTTGCGATTTAATTTCATTTATTTCTTTGTAATTCCAAGCCAAGTGGCCGATTATAATTGAATTACAATATTCTTCAGGAAGTTACATATATTAAATGACTTAAACAATTTTCTACTAATAATAATCCAAACTACTTCCAAAAGGTTTGGAGATCCCATCCAGTGGGATTGGTATGTAAGATGTGACAAAGAAATAGCATGTTAATAAAAAAGATAAATATTCATTTTTTAAACTGAAAATTAAATTAATAAAGAAATAATTAAATAAAAATAAATAAATGAATGATAAAATGTCATACAAGTTCCCAGCAAAACGCCGGGCAACAAAAATCAAATATAAATGTCTTTAGAGAAATGCTGCATTAGACATATTAAATAAATAATAATGAAGCAGTTTGTTTTAAAAATGATTACTCGATTATATATCATTACATTGTTAACCCGAATGGTGCAAGGTCACATACAAAAGACATTCACCAACGCTTCCGGCGTGGACTACTGATAACATGAAAGTTTTATCTCAAAATTTAAAAAAAAAAAAAATTACAGCCCGAATAGTGCTAAAGTACAAAGAAACAAAAAACACTGCACAAAAACCTATATTAAGTATATTGTATATACCATTACAACACTTTTATTACTACTCCAAATAAAAATCAATCTGGTAGACTGTTTAATATGTCACATGACATATTAAAATTCCTTAAATTTACAGGTAGTTTGTTAAACACACGGGCTACTCTAACTTGGAATGGCTAACATAGGGATAATTAGATGGTAGATCGGGTGGAACGCGTTGAAGTAAATGTCCTAGCCAGAAATATTGGGCACTGATTGTTGTATCCCGTGTACAACATTAATAGTGAACTTAGATCAATAATTTGTCGAAAGAACAACCCAAAAATTGTTCTACGAAAGGTGTCATGTGAGCAAAACGATTCCCTTGCTACAAGTATTGCATTGCATCATTTAAAGCTACACACACCTTATCAGTATTGTGCTTTAAAGTGCCTGAATAAATCTCTATACAATAAAGGATATTGGACATAATAAAAGCATTTTATTTATTTATTTTTTTTTTAATTATTCAATTATCGTCGAATGTACCTTTATTATTCGAGTAATACCTTCAGTTTAAGGTAATTATCAGTGGTTTAGTAGCGATCGTTAAAAAATCGAAAAAAAAATATTTTTTTTTTAAATCGGTTTTCTTTTGACGATTTATCGCGCTAAACTAAATTTTATACAAAAATAAAATTATATCGGAGAATGACAAAACATTCAACAGCTTTTCATAACTAAACGTTTTTGAAATAAAAAAATAATTTTATTTTATTTTTAAAATTACAATTATCGTCAAAGGTACCCTTATTATTTACGAAGTATAATGGGCCTTAATGAGGCTGCTAATACCTAAAATTGAAGGTAATTATGAGGGCTACAAATGCTAAAAATTGAACAATCGATTTTTCTTTTAACGATTTACCGAGCTAAACTAAATTTTATCACAGAAATAAAAATATATTTGAGAATGGCAAAGCATTCCAACACTTACGTTTTTGAAAATAAAAAATGTCAAAAATCAAAACATCCTATTGTACTGCAGACATATATCAACAGAATGCCTTGAATACTTTTGTTTTAGTTGCATTAATAGAAAATGTATTAAATGTATACACATAATCAATATTAGCCTGCAATATATCAGCAAACTGATGCCGATCATGAAACACCAGGGACCAATGCTAACAAATAGATCATTCAAAAATAACGTAAATAGAAGTGGACCAAGGACCAAGCCTTGAGGGACTCCACTGCTCGCCCCACAAAACACATGATATTAACCCATTACTGCTTTCTGCAGGTAAGGTATGAGGCATGTACTGGTCTGTAGCCCATATAAAACCTTAATAATTTTGCCATTAAACATGTACGATCAACCCGATCATATGCTTTCTCCAAGTCAAGATAGAGGAGCATACAGAGCAGTAAGGCCAAGTAAAAGCATCGGTGTACTTCTCCTGTCGCGAATACCATGCTGGCAATCTCTGAGTAACGATCTACTCTCAATGTAAGTCAATAGTTGAGCTTTTAAAATATGCTCAACTACTTTGGAGGGAATAGGTAGAAGATATATACACCCCTTAAATTATGCAGGGAAGTAGAATTAGATTTTTTCCTTATAGGAATTATCTTAGAAATTTTCCATTGGAATGGGAATGTAGAAGTAGTGATGATGGAATTCACCAAAAAAAAAAAAACAAAAATGCGAAACTAAAGGAATACTATTTTCAAACATAACCCTATAAATTTCGTGGGCAACAAGTTTTATGTAGGACTCAACTTGACTCAATATATGAAAGAGTGAAAGTGTTCGTCTGAGGTTGTAATTTAAGGTGGAATTAATATCTCGTCAGCATTTTCGGCAAACTTCTGCAACAGCATTTTATTTTAGCATATTTTTCGATTAGCCGTAGCTAACAAATTTGATCCGACATATGTTATGTGCCTTTTAAATGGTATATACACATGTAGACATTTTATTTTATTTTATTTTCTGAAATAACTATTTAATTTGCGGAGTCAAGTAGAATATTTGTATGCTATATTTGCTTTTGCAATAATGTTCAGAAAAACACATTTCAGCAAAGCCCCATAGGCATATTTCTATTAAGCTTTCATAAAATTTTGATTTTGGTCACCCTTATCGCGAATAAAAGGGGAATTTATTCACGTGGAATTTTCTATTATCATGTAGGCGCAAATTGGTAAAACGAATACAATGCGGGAATATCTTTCACTTATTTGAATTTTAACAGAAATGAGGACATCAATTCGAAGTAAAAAGGCAGAAATTTCTTGAAAATTTAGTGGAAATTCCCATTGCAATTTCAAGGGAACAATTCATTCCCGGGGAAATTTTATTCGCGATAGGGGTGATTGAGTTTATATGGGAGGTGAATAGTGGGTGTGGTCCGATCGGTCCATTTTTTTTTATTTTTTATGTATGTTATATCTGGCAAATGTGCAAACTACTTACAAGATGTATCTATATTTTTGGAGGTTATGTCATAAAAATTGATTTGGGACCAGTGTGCCATCATCGTAAACGTTTGAGCCTAACCTAATATGGTAGTGCGGTCCACCCACAGTGGAATATTTTCATACAAGCTGCGGCAAAAATGAGAAGGAATAGAGCTAGCACCTGGAAATTTCGCACACATCCCTTCAAAATTAGATCAAAACAAAAGTTAAAAGGAAAAATCGTCATAAATTTCTTATATAAATATTAAATCTTATATAAATTTCTTTTAATATATATGTGAATACAAATCATTACCAGTGATTTCATTTGAGTCCACAATTAAATGAAAATTGTCAGTGCCACGCCCAACGCCCACATAACATTTTTGGTCTTTTACCATTTTCGAAATTTTTTATAGTAATTATTTTATTTTTCAATCGATGACACACGGCTATTATAGCATTATACTCAACTTAAGATTAATATCGGCCCAATATTTACATGCACTCGCATGCCATAAAAGCTTACGAACTACGAAGGAAGTATTGCTTCATTTTTGACTTAGAAGGTTTTACCATTTCAGTAATTAAATCGCTGTTGGCAGCTATAAGTAGAATATTCTTTTTAAAATAAATAAATAAGACAATGGTTTAACAATATTTGTAAATGCCGAGGCATCGGTCGGCCTCGCGAATTTAGTTTTATACTGTAGAAAATTACCAATACTGAATAAATACAACCTTCAGGTAAACCTCTTGTCTGAAAAGGAAACCAAAAACGTAATTACACTTTTTCAAATGCAAAAGAACACCTCAAGAGCTCCTATTTTCTACGAACTAAACGACATTTTTATGCGATGCATGGTTTCCGAGATACATCCCAATAAAATAACTTCAAATGCATCCACAGCTAAAATTTACCGCGATATTGGTCAAATCTTGCAGAATATGCTTAAAAGGAATGTTCTTTGCAAAATTCAGTAAAAGTCAGTAAAGTTGAGATTTGGGCGCATGAAATTTCGGAGTTTTTGCCGCTGATAATACACTGTGCCTGTCCACCAAATCACGGTATAAAATTCTGTGATTCACAGGACTACACCACCTTTTTCATCAGGGATATTTGTGGGAATTATTTTCGGTTTAGCGCTGTTTATACTAATGATCAAGGAGATGAATCTCTAGGATTCTATGGAAACCTTGACTGTGAAATCCTATACATTACAACAACAACAAAAACGGTTGTGTTTGCAAACAATGCTGTCTAATAATCTGCTGCATACTACTTCTACTAGATCTATTACTAAATTGCATTGCTTTGAATTCCTATTTATTTCTAGAATCCCAACAGTCGCGTACCTACAATAAGAACAACAGTAACAATGGCAACGCCAAGAAGAAAACGAAGAAAGCCGCCAAATCGAATAAATGGAAGTAATGGAATGAAGACACCCACATCAACACCAACACAACCATCACCACCACCCCCAAGAGATTAAGATTAAGATGATCTTTGAAAGAGGTATCTAAACGCAAATACAACAAATACAAACAGTTAAGCAAACAAAGCATTTAGCAAAAACAGCAATTGTACGAGAAAAAAACAACATCAATCATTATCTCTATCCTCTCTATCCCTCTCTACTACATACCTACCAACAAACAAACAAACAACCAACCAATCAACCATACTACTATTATACTTCTCTCCTCTCCTTAGTATGATAAGCAATATCGTTATTAGCTTCACTTATGAAAAAGAAAAACCAAAAAACAAAATGAAAAGCAAAAGCAAAAGGTAAACCGAAATCCGTAACCAAGACAGAATTATACTCACATTCATCCTCCACAACTTCAACTTCATCTTCATTTCCATTTCCATCTGCATTAGCATCCTTCAGTCAGGCAGTCAGTCATCTCTCGGCAGAACAACAACAACACTACAGAAAACATACAACATGTGTAGTGTGGTGGATGCTAGCTGCTACCTACATGTGTACATATATACATACTACATACCATACCCTACCCTACCATTCAAGCATACATACATACATACATATAGACAAAACTAAGCAGCAGCAGCAACAACGAAATTGTAGGCGAAAAAAACAAAACAAAAACAAAAATCAAGAAAAATAACTCTCATCATCGTTAGCTAAAATGAAACAAATACCTTTAACGTATTAGGCATACAAACAAACAAACAAACCAACAAACATACATACATACATATACATAGTAAACGTCGTCGTCGTGTAATAACTGTCGTTGTAGGAACAGATACAAAAACAAAAAACGTAACGTAGCGCAATGCAATGCAACGTAACGCAACGTATGTAGTATTTGTAATTTTGTGTGAGCACTTAAAAAATATACTAACAAAAATATCCCCCCTCCATATCCCATCCATATACCCGGTAATCATCTTTTTGTGTTTTTTCTCTCTGTACTTTTACATACATACAAGTTAAGACGGCAATATTGTAGATATATTTTCACACACACTCTCTCTCTCGCTCTTCCTTATGAGGAGACAATACTGTGTTGATTTGTGTAGAGTTTTTCAAAAAAAAAAGGTTTGGATAGGATTTTTTTCTTTTGTAAAATTGTCTTTCGTTTCGTTTAATGATCCGCAAGATGATGTAGATGTGGTATTCGTTCCAAGAGGAGAGATTTTGTAACATGCACAGCAGGCAGGTGTAGGTCGACACCATCGCAATACGTTGTGTCCTTTATTCGTTTCAATTCGATTTTGTATTGAATGCACTTCACGTTGACAACAGTGTGGAAAAATGATGATTGTCCTGTTTTATTTTTTTGGCATACATTTATCGAGCTAATATGAAATTCAAAATTTCTAAAAGAATTTCAATTTTATATTTGCTTATTTACCGATCGGTACATAAAATAAAAGAGACCAGAACAGATTTTTAGGATTTATAGAATGCTATTGTTTTGCGTTTAAACTTTGATTGATGAAGAATTTAAGCCTGGTTTATTGATGATGAATTCATCTGAACACGTTGTCGGAAGTGAAAATGTTATAAACTGACTACAAGAACCAACAATCTAAGCGAGCGAACATATAAGCATTTGACTAGCTAAGGAAAAGTCGCTTTTTGATGCGAGTCAATCACTTACGCATCAAAAAGCGATTTTTCTTTAGCAATTCAAATGCTTATGTTCGCTCGCTTTGTCGTTCTAATGACTGTTAGTGGGCCGTTCGACATCGTCGGTCAGTAGTAAGTCGCAGCAGTCAATTGTTCTAGACAAACAACTGGTAAATAATCTATAAATGACATCATTTCTTAAGTATGTACGCTTTATTGACGCTTTGTTCGTCTCAGACGAATATGGCTCCAAATGAGCTGATCCCCATAAGACTAAAAACCCGAAAACAAAAATTTGTAGAGATTGACTACAAAGCACTGCAAAAATGCATTGCTCTATATCGGCAATGAATATCTGAAGCTTTAAATGAGACTATTGTGGGAAAATCTATAAAAAAATTAGATCTATAATCTAATCAAAGTCCAATTTCGAAGTCGAGTTTCCTTAAGAGGTGTAGGTGTTAATTCACAAATTATTCTGTCTATTTCAAAAATCATAAATGGACAATATGAATATGTATTTGAGTGGAAAAGTGTTCGGGTCTGTTTTTTGAAAGTATTTTCGTTCTTCTACGGGAAACGATCCAAAATCACTCCAATTTTTATCTATAACCACGGGTAGACACCCGTAATTCGCTATGTCTATAGAAATGCACGTAACGAGTTCGTAGTTAAAATATTTCTTATCTGCGTTGTATAGAATTCAAGTTATAGTTGAGTGATTTTTGATCGTTATAATAATTTCAAAAAAATCATGCTCTAAATTACCATTTAGAAGGAATAATTGAGTGAGATGGAAAGTCTCTTCCATCATCAGAGTTCTATTAAAAAGTTTTCCAATTGCTGTTCACACGCGTTCACTGTAAAGGTCGTAGCTTCTGCTCTATACATATGAAGGTCCTTGGATTACATCTGATAAGATGATATTTTAGAATCTGTTATGTGGTTTAACGAAGTTAGGAAGCAGACAAATTAAATTGTATAAATGTATACTTTCGATTGTAATTTAAGCTCCCAATTACGCTTTCAGCTCTAAATCTACAAAAGTTTTTCCCAAATGTTCCCATGCTATGAATACTTAAAACTAGTTGATGTCATGTGTGTCAATTGGTAACCTTTTATGGCCGACAAAAATAAAAAGTAATGGATTTACTTCATGAATTTTGGAAATTATCAGTCTATTTACTTTGGGGTTTGTTCGCCGTATTTCTGTTGCAATGCCAAAAAAAACTAAAATATCCTCCGCTTCTAGCCAAGAGATGGACAATAGAAAATTCCCGATGAAAAACAATATATCTCTCTTATTCATAGTAGAGATAAAAGTAAAAGTTTTTTACTTCAGAGGGCAATTTCAAATAGGACAAGGCGTATTTATTAAGGCGAGAGCACCAGAGCAAAAACAGAAACGGCAGCAACAAAATACAGACGTTTTTTGAATGGTGATCCATACTGTCAATACAAAATATATGGGATTTGACAATCGAATGAAAAAAATGTTCAGTCAGTTGGGCTCCTGACTTCACCTGATATAAATACACCTGGAAATAGGCGGCGAACAATTTCAAGATTCATGAATTCTTGGCGAAGAGTCAAAATTTATTTACTACAATTACTGGTTTCCAACACATTGTTTATTTGTTCAAACAAGAGTTGTTTTTGGAATATTACTACGGAAATAATGATCAATATTGAGTCAGTCAGTCTATTATAAAAGTGTCAGAAGTCAAAACAAAGCAAACCTAATCACTTCTTCTAATAAGACAATACTCTGCCGTCCTAAGAAAGAAAGTCACATGTGCCGAAATTGAGATAAGGGCAAATTCAGAAGCGTGAATGAGTTTCTAATTGTTGTTTTAAGCTTATAAGACCCATTTTCAACAATAAATGACTGAAAAACATTAAGCAATATGGCCATATCTACCATATCTCAACAAGATAAAAAAAACATAAAAGCTAAATATCTCAACTACTAAAATGGAGATGAGACTTTCTTTCTTAAGAGGGCACAATAGTAGTTCTTCAAGTGAAACATGCAATAAAAAAATCACTTGCAGTAAAAAATATAAGTTTGAATGACTTTTGACACTTTTAACATAAATGTGACTTAATTATAGAGTACTTTTGTAACTGATGTTTAAGGGGTTAATTATTGTGCCTTTAGTTTCATTAGTCATGTCAAAAGTGTGTCACTTGAGATCTTATTCCTTGAAATGTTCTTGAATTGCAAGAGATTTTTTTGTAAAAAGAAAACCTTTTTTGCTAATGACAGATTTTTATTTTTGTATTCCAAGGCTAAGGAATTGCCCTGCAATGAGGAGGAGTAGCTGCAAGTTTTCCTTTTTTAATTCCGAGGCTTACTATTGAAATATTAGTTAAGTTCTTGTTCTTCTTGTGTTCTTTCCTGTCAAACCAAAGACAATTATAATTTAATATAGAGGCCCTAAGTTTATACAAACTTTTCCCAAAAGATTGGGACAAACGTAAATTTTCAGTCGTCTAAATGCCGCCCATCTGTCCCCATATGAGGACACCTGTTTAATGCTAGACAACTGAGCAACAGTTTTCTTTTTTGGGCGTTAATGTCTGCCTTCCATAGATTTTGGTATTTGCAGTAAAGAATACACCTTTAAAAGGAAGGAAGCTTCTAGCCTCATTTTACTCCTCCGTTGTGTTGTAAGAATTCTCTGGCCCCAAAATCTTTTTAACTTTTACTATAGATTTTTTCTGTTTTTATGTCCAAACAACTTTGCTATTGACAAATAAGATATTTTTAAAAATGAAATGCATCTTTCAGTCATTGTTTTCGAACCCATGTGATTTTTGCAAAACGTTCTATTTTGTTTGAATTATAACACATGCTTTTACCATTTATATTATTGTTATGTTAACTTCCTGGCCTTTTTTAAACTACCACCAACTTTGTCTTCAATATTTCCTTTTTATCATACAAGACATGATTTGTGAAAGAAAAAAAAGGAAAGCAAAAAAACTTTGGTGTGGTGATATTGTTAAACTCATTTTGCAATTGGAAAAGAAGAAGACGAGATGTTCCTCTCAGGAAACTAGATTTCAAAGTTAACAGCATTTCATTTCCTATCTTTGTGCGAACATGTTTGAGGAATAAACAAGACATAAGGGTTGTTTACACATGACGATGTATTATATATTTAACGAAAACTTCAAAATGTAAGCATTTTGTAATGAAAAATACGTTTTTTTCTTCAATTACATAACACGCTTGCATCAACTAAATAAGCAATTGTTTTTTTTTTCGGAAAGGCCTTCACAAAATTAGAGTCGGCAGATTCCAAGCTGTACAATAAATCTTCATGTGGAAACACCTCTATTAATGGGTGGAGTTCATACGTTGAACTAGCTATTGCGACAAATTTACATTTTTTTCATGGGAGCTGAACATATACACATAAACTGGAGGTCGTATGTAGAAGATCTGTTTGGTGATCTTTTTACAGGACTTATAATTCCCAACGTGAACATAGTTCTTCACTAAGATCGCTGATGCCAGAGGTCAAAACTGCGAAATTACAATATTTTCTATTTTCTTGACTTATTATTTCCAAAAGATATAAACGATTTAATAATTTATTTTCGCATATTTCCGAGTCTTGCAAAGGCGATATGGATATCAAATGAAAGAGACGAATATCTGTTAAAAATACTTTTTATTTCATGCATCTCTTTGTATCAGTTTAGCATTTACAACCACTTCAAAATTTCCCCTTAATCATGTTTTACTTTTTTAGGGAGAAATTTGAAATGATTGTTATTACTAAACTAATACAGACATAATTATGATATGGGTATCAAATGAAAGAGACCAATATCTGTTAAAAATACTTTTAATTTCATGGATCTGTTTGTATCAGTTTAGCATTTACAACCATTTTAAAATTTCCCCTTAATCATGTTTTACTTTTTTTAGGGAGAAATTTGAAATGATTGTTATTGTTAAACTAATACAGACAGAATTATGATATGGGTATCAAATGAAAGAGACGAATATCTGCTAAAAATACTTTTAATTTCATGGATCTGTTTGTATCAGTTTAGCATTTACAACCATTTCAAAATTTCCCCTTAATCATGTTTTACTTTTTAAGAAGGGAAATTTGAAATGATTGTTATTGTTAAACTAATACAGACAGAATTATGATATGCGTATCAAATGAAAGAGAATAATATCTGTTAAAAATACTTTTTATTTCATGCATCTCTTTGTATCAGTTTAGCATTTACAACCTTTTAAAATGTTCTCCTTATTCATGTTTTACTTTTTTTAGGGTTTTATTGTTTTTTGTTATTGTTAAACTAATACAGACAGAATTATGATATGGGTATCAAATGAAAGAGAAGAATATCTGTTAAAAATACTTTTAATTTCAGGTATCTGTCTGTATTAGTTTAGTATTTACTTACAACTATTTCAAATGTTCTCCTTATTTATTTACTTTATTCATGTTTTAATTTTTAAGGGGGGAACTTTGAGATGGTTGTTATTGCTAAGACAGACGAAAGCTTCAAATTTTAAGTATTTTTAACAGATATTCTTCTCTTTTATTTGAAAATAAATTATTAATTATTTATATCCTCTTTCATTTGATACCCATAAAGTATGAAAATAAATTATTACAATTTGTATATCCTTTGGAAATTAAAAGTCCTCTGTAAAAAAGAGAAAATATCAGCAAATGGAAAACTGACAGTACACAGCTCTCCTATAAGAGGCGTCTAGTTTCTTGTTCAACTGTCGCTTGGTGTAATTATTCGCCATGTTTTTTGTAGTTCTTGCGTCTTTCTTTCGAAATCATACTTTTTTTCTCCTTAACAATAGCTTTAGCTATAGTCTTCTGTAACCATTCCATGAACTATTTGATTTGTTGGTTCGTGTGGAATTCAGGTTAAATTAAATGAAATGTAATCATGATATTAAAACCAAATCATTCTTAATTAAATAGGCGCTTTTCGTTGTTGTCAATTTTGAGTTTTAGAATTTTCTGAAATTGTAAACTGAAATTTTCCCACTGCACACTTCTCAAAATTTGTTAAATTAATATATAAAAATAAATTCAATTTAATTAAAGCTTTTTTTTGAACATTAATTTTACCTTCCTCGAAGGCGGCCAGTTTCTCTTGTAGTGGACTTATTTTGAACATATTGATTCAATTGCATGCATGTGGTATGTTACAAAATCTCGTCTTTAAGAACAGAATTCGATACGTTGAATTGTTGAAGAAATTTCTTCTATAGTTTTGTATTTGATCAATTGCGTTGAACGAATGCAGCATATTGGTTAGTAGAGAATACATATGATTATCAATTTCGTTGATAATATTGATTTTTTTTTTGGTAAGCATAGAAAATCATCTAATCCCGGGAATCGTCTTGGCATTCGATGTGTGATGAATCGAATTTATTTCGAAATTTTGCCAGTCAATGATTCGATTATGAATCGAATAGAAAGGCGTCTTGCTTAGGAATGAGTGTGTGTGTTACAGTTATCGAATGTAACGACGGAATCATGAACGAAATACGAACGATTTGAATCAAATTGATTTCTACTGTAGCTTTAGAAGAAGTAGGCGAAGAAGGAAGCCCTAATGGATTCGATTGTGAATCGAATTCACTTCTCTTCTCTCTCCATAGCTTTTGCGTTGGTTGTGTAGTGCAAGCCATGGTGAAAACCATTTGCGTTGTTTTTTTTTCAATTTTTTTCATTTTTTTATACACAAGCGACTTTAAACAAAAATGGAAAATTGTTTAATGTATACTTTTCTTTTTCATTTTATTTTATTTTTCTTTTAATTAAATCAAAACAGTTCAAATTAAAATGTTACCTAATGTACAGAATATTAAAACAAAACAAATAATTTTATGATGCTATAATTAAAATAGAGAAAACACGATATGAAATAAAATGAAATCAAATCAAATCAAATGAATGATATTAATTACTATATAACTAACTAAATATACATACATACAACAACAAGAAGAAAAAACACACACATGATTGAAAAGCAAAACAACAATCATCATTCAAGATAAAGAAATAAGCAGAAAAAAGATTGTGAATGATGTGTGTTTTTTTATGAGTCCCCACTTACAGAAGAAGATGGAGGAGGAGGATTCATACCATTTTTAGGTAATTCTTAATTTTATTTTCAATGAATTACCTCTAACCGCCCCGCCCCCGCCCCTGATCCTCACAAAACGAAGCTTCTCTGCAGAGATTAAGTTAAAAATAGTTTTGTTTAGCTGTTTTATTTTTATTTAAATAGATCTTTTTTACTAAGTAAAACCTAATAGAAATTTTTTATGAATTTTTTTTTTACAAATTATGTTTAAACGAGAGAGTTACAAAAACAAACGAAAGCTCATACATACAAACAAACAAACAAGTTACTATTTAAATCTTTAGAACAAATAAAACACACACTCTACTCCTTATACACACTCACTACTCCTACCTCCACCCCCCCTCCCCCGCTTCCTCCTCCCACGGCCTGTTTTGTGGCCGCGAAGTTATGATTTGATTTTGAAAGTTTTACAAAGACTTGTTTTGCGAATTTCGCGGCCACAAGACGGTATTATTTCTTTAGCTTTTAAGTTTTTGTTTGCTTTAATTTAATTAAAAAGAAAGGAAAATCTATATAAATTATACTACTACTAACAATCATCGTATTTTTGTCGATTTACATATTACAAATAATGGCTAAAAGAAGAAATCTTTGTTGAAAAAAGACTTGTAAAAAGTAAAACTTTAATGCTTTTAAGTTCCCCAACCCCGTCCACAATCCCTAAACCAACCCCCCCCATCAAGAACCTCCCCGCCAACCACCCTCCCTCCCTGCCTCCCTCCCCTACTACATTTTGTTGTTTTTAAGTAAAACTTATGTTATTTGTAATATTTAAAATAATTAATTTTGTAATTAAGGGCTTTTTAAGTTTCAATTCATTCAATATATTTGAAAAAGAAATGAATAATTTGAATCTTAAAAAACAAAAACGAAACAAAACAAAACACAAAAATCTTGATAATTCCGTCATGTGTTGTTAAAAAGCACGATTTCAATATATATATATATAGCTAGCTATTCTCTTCTATTCTATTCTTTCAAAGGCGTTTTTGTTTTTATTTTATGTTGGCAAAAATAAATGTAGTTTCTCTTCTTATCTTCCTCTCGACCCCCCTCTAACTATCACACTTTCTTCAATAGGTGCTTTTCTGTATTGAAGAAAACTGCCATAACTTGCTCATTATTATAATTTTTAAATAAGCCCCTACCCCCACTCGTCATTTTGGAGATATTTTACACATTTGAGAATGGAAATGAAATACAAAAGTTTTGGATATCAAATTTAAATACAAAAGCCGCTTTAACTTTTTTAAACAAGAACATTTTAAGCTAATTGTAAACATTAAATAAAAAACAAACTCATCATATAACAGTCATTATCAAAACACCAATCACTACACCCTCCCTGTCCGCCCCCCCAATAAACATTCGTACTTTACAATCGTCGACATTATAGAAAAGGCAACCCCAGCAAAATCTCTAGTGTAAAATTCAAAATTTTTCTAACAAAAAAACAAATCATAAAACTTTTTTGATTTATATTTTTTAAAGAAAAAGAAAAAATGCAAAAACTGAAGAAATCAAGAAAGAAAACTACATTCAAAACAAAAATGAGGAAATAAAATAAAACAAAAACTAAAACTAAAAATGAAAACACAAACGTATGTTGTAGAAAGAAAGAAGGAAAGAAGAAGAAAACAAATAAAAAACCCAACAAACAATCTTTGTAATTATATTATATATTAATACTATTAATTATTATTAATTAGTTGTAATCAACAAAAAAAAAAAACAAACAAGAAACAAGTAAGAGGAAAAACCCGAAACACAACCAATCGTAATGTAATATTATAAAGAAATTATCACCATTATTATGATTATTATTAAAAAAAAACTATTTTTTGTCATTTGTCAAAACAAAGAAAAAAAACACAACAAACGAATCAAACTCAAACTCAACACTCAAATTAATTTATATAAATATGTATATCGATTTTGTTTTTTTTTTTTCAAAATTTCACACACCACCCCCACTCCTCCTCAAATCCAAATTGTTTCTTCTTTGAATAACAAAACAACAAAACTGTGTAAAATGTGAATTTTTTTATTTAATTTAAACACACCACCAACCACTATTATTTCATTTATAATTATTATGTAATATTATTATTATTATTATAATTTTTTTTTTGAAAAGCATAGAAGTATAAAAGAAAAATTATATATTTAAAAGAAGCAAGCGAAGCAAGAAAGAAAGATGGAAACAGTAAATATTAAAAATAAAAATCACAAAAAAATAATATTTAAAATATATAAAATACGTTAAAGAAAAGATAAACAACAAAACAAACAAAAAACCATACAAAAAAATCAATAAAATCTTCAAAAAAATACCTATATTAATTTCAAAAAACAATATAGGTTATTTAAAAAAATTTAAAAACCTAAACAAAAAAAAAAACAAATTATCTCGTTGTTTTATTTTATTTGGGTGGGAGACTGGATTCCCATGACAAAGGTGTTGAAAAATGAAGCAAAGACGTTTGACTTTTTAAATTGGCGCTATCTTCAAATAATCATAATATTCACTTCACATGTCAAACCAGACGAATTTCAATTTAGAACAGAATTGAAGAAAAAACTTGCAAAACGAGATGCATTCAAGCAAGTATCATTTTTGAGAAATTTCCAATCAATTGTAATTCAAAAGACATCACTTCAAATTCAAAAAATATCAATTGAAATTCAAACAAGTAAGGAAAGGCTAAAGTCGGGTGGGGCCGACTATGTAATACCCTACACCACTCCCTGTGTATGTACCTCGCTTTGATTACTAAACCCAGGTATTTCATGGGAGCAATTTTATGTAGTTCATATAACTTATACAGTTACTATAAATTCATCTTTATTCATATTTAACGAATATGGTTAATAATATGGAAATTGATCCAATTACACTACTCAACAAAATGAAAAAAATTTCATGTACTCCGGATGCGATAATTTTTTCTGTGTAGATAACCTTGACATGAGCTCGAAAAACGCAATAAATTTTTTTTTTTCGTTTGGTTTTTGTTTTATTTTTTTTTTTAAATTTTAAAATTTTTTTTTGGTTAATTTGTTTCGTCCGGCATAACTCGGGAACCACTAGCCCGATTTAGCCCGTTAAGCAGAACTGAACGATTGGGTTAGAGAATTGAAACTCTCCAAGGAAGATGCAGAGTTGCATGCATCGCGCATGCAACAGTTCGGTTTCTTGGCTCCTGGTGTGGTGACAACAATCTACAGGAAGCGTCATGAACCATACGCAAGGTACTACACAAAAAAAGACAACATCTGTTTTTGTAAGGACATTCCCGGATTATTTGGTGAACTCGGGTACTCTTACGATCCAGGAGAGTGGCGTCTTTTCATCGACAGCAACAAGCAGAGCCTTAAAGCAATTTTACTGCACTACGGCAGTAATTTTTAAAATTAAAAAAAAAAAATAAAACAAAAACCAAACGAAAAAAAAAATTTTATTGCGTTTTTCGAGCTCATGTCAAGGTTATGTATGGTGGTATATTCAACGATGTGACCCCACTTTCACCGTGTATGTTTATTGATGAAATATAATATAATAAGTTTGGCCAAAATCGGATTAATATTCGGGAGCAACATTTGTATGAGGGCTATATCTAAATCTGAACCGATCTTACCCACATTCACCATAGGTGTTTTAAGTTAGATTATAAGATGTTGTGCCCATTTTAAAGAAAAACGGGTACAATATGTGGATTTTAGAGCGGAAAAAGTCAAATCGGGAGCGACTTTTGTATGGGGGCTATATCTAAATCTGAACCTATCTTACCCAATTTCTGCATCGGTGTTTCTAGTTGGATTATAAGATGTTTTACCAAATTTAAAGAAAATCGGGTACAAGATGTGGTTTCTAGAGCGGAAATGTCAAATCGGGAGCGACATTTGAATGGGGGCTATATCTAAATCTGAACCGATCTTACCCACATTCACCATAGGTGTTTTAAGTTAGATTATAAAATGTTGTGCCAATTTTAAAGAAAAGCGGGTACAATATGTGGATTTTAGAGCGGAAAAAAGTCAAATCGGGAGCGACATTTATATGGGGGCTATGTCTAAATCTGAACCGATCTTACCCACTTTCCCCATAGGTGTTTTAAGTAAGATTATAAGATGTTGTGCCAATTTTAAAGAAAATCGGGTACAATATGTGGATTTTAGAGCGGAAAAAGTTAAATCGGGAGCGACATTTGTATGGGGGCTATATCTAAATCTGAACCGATCTTACCCACATTCACCATAGGTGTTTTAAGTTAGATTATAAGATGTTGTGCCAATTTTAAAGAAAAACGGGTACAATATGTGGATTTTAGAGCGGAAAAACTGAAATCGGGAGCGACATTTGTATGGGGGCTATATCTAAATCTGAACCGATCTAACCCGCTTTCGCCACGGGTATTTCTAGTTTGATTATAAGGTGTTAAGCCAAATTTGAAGAAAATCGGGTACTATATGTGCTTTATAGGGCGGAAAAAGTCAAATCGGGAGCGACATTTGTATGAGGGCTATATCTAAATCTGAACCGATTTCCTCCAAATTCAATACCGATAGTCCTTGGCCAGAAAAAATAACTTCTGCCAAGTTTCATGACAATCGGACAACAATTGCGACCTGTAGAGTGCGAACAAGCTTACATGGACAGCAGACAGACGGTATACTTAAAGGTGGGTCTAGCTCGATTATTTCTGGGTGTTACAAACATTTGGCGCGAAGCTAGTCCACGAAGTGGTGTAGGGTATAAAAGTATCAATTGAAATTCAAAAATTCCATGTGAAATTCAAAAATATCGTCAATTGAAATTCAAAACTCGTAATTTGAAATTCAAAAGACACAGTTTGAAATTCAAAAATTATTACATTTGAAGTTAAACAAGTAAAAAGGCGTTAAGTTCGGCCGGGCAGACTCTTATATGTATACCCTCCACCACAGAGTGTTTGCCACAGTATTATCAGTAGATTAGAGGCTGTCGACATTACATAGAAGGAAAATTGTGATTCTTCATTATATCATTAAATATTAATATAATTATTAATCACAAATCATCAAAAATGTGACCTAAATAATATTAGCTAGAAACAATTTCCCTCAAGCCCCATTCTCCCCATTTGCAATTTCTTGATTCCATCTACGGCCTAAATGTCTGTATCATTTTAATAGGAAACTTTGTAATATTGAAGTTTCAGATTGGAATGTACACACCTAATTTCATGATTTTAGCTACAGCCGTTTTATTTGTACCAGTTTCACTCCTTTTTCCATTTTTTATTTTCCGTCTATGTAGACAGACGAGTGCAAATACTGAAAATCATGATTCTAGCTACAACCGTTTGATTGTAGCCAAATTTATTTTCATTTAGATCCTGATTCTACGAATATCGTTATTATTCGCGTCACCGCAGTCAGAGAAGTGTACATACCGAATTTCATTATTATAGCTGCAACCGTTTAGTTGGTACCATTTTTATACCCATTTTCCACCTAAAACAAGTAAAGAAGGTTAAATTCGGGCGTGGCCGACTATATGATACCCTACACTTAGTCATTATACCCTGTGGTGTAGGATATAAAAAGGTCATTACATTTGAACCGGGTGATATACGATGCAGCTATAAGAGGAGAATATACTACAAATTCCATACTTCTATCTGTATTTGTAAGAAAAATTTGAACACAAACTTTGAATGGGAGCAAATCTGAACTGATGTGACCCATGTTTAACAAAGGTTTTCTAGTTGAAATATTAGACGCTTTCCCACATTTTATGGAGTGTTAAATATGTGGTTTCTATAGCGAAAAGAATCAAATCGGGAGCTAATAATCTGAACCGATGTGACCCACTTTCGCTATAGTTATTTCTATTTGGAACATTAGCTGATGTGCCGAATTAGAAGAAAATCTGTACAAAAATGCTATTTCTAGAGCGGAAATAATCAATTCAGTAGCGAAATTTGTATTGGAGCTATATATATATATATATCTGAACTCATCTGACCCATTTTCACCAGAGCTGTTTTCAGTTGAAATATAAGTTGTTTTGCCAAATTTGAAGAAAATCTGTCAAAGTTTGTGATTTCTAGAGATGAAAGAGTCAAATCGGATGAGACATTTGTATGGGAGCTATATATAAATCTGAACCGATCTATCCTATTTTTACCAGAGCTGTTTATAGATGAACTATACGACGTTTTGCCAAATTGGAGTAAAATATGTTGAAATGTGTGGCTTCTAGAGCGGAAAAAAGTAAAATCGGAAGCAAAATTTGTATGGGAGCTATATCTAAATCTGAACAGATTTGCTTCAAATTAAATAGCGTTCGTCCTTATCCCATAAAACTTCGTTGTGCATAGTTTCATTTAGTTCTAACAACAATTGCGACCTGGACCATTTTTACCATTTTACCATTTTTATCCCTCTTTTCCAACTGTATCCTTTAAAAGTACGAATTTAAAAAAAACCCTCTATTTTACGTATCTACGCAATTAGAGAAATGTACATTCCAAATTTGATGTTTATAGCTGTTATCGTATGATTGATACCATTTTTATCCCTTTTTGTCCCATCTCGTCCGCTAAACGTGTATTTACTTTTTGGTGTTTTTATAAATACTAGCTGAACCCCGCCCGCTTCGCCAGGCAAAAAAAAAACAAATGGTAAAATTAAAATCAGGTTTCATATTGATCTTATCATATTGGCATTATCGTGGTCAGTAATATATACGTTCCAATTTTCAGACTTCCAGCTAAAAAACACTTTTGCCACGCCCCCACCACCCACGAAACGAAAATTCAAAATCCGGTATCATATTTATCTTTCTCGTGGTCAATAATATTTATGTGCCAATTTTCAGCCTTCTAGCTCTCAAAAACACTTTTGCCACGCCCCAACGCCCACGAAATGAAAATCCAAATCTCGGCATCAAATTGATCTTTATCGTGGTCAGTAATATATACATATGTACCAATTTACAGCCTTCTAGCTCTCAAAAACACTTTTGCCACGCCCCCACCACCCACGAAACGAATATTCAAAATCCGGCATCATATTCATCTTTCTCGTGACCAAAAACACTGTTGCCACGCCCACAAAACTAAAATCCTAATTTCGGCATCATATTTATCATTCTCGTGGTCAGCAATATATATGTACCAATTTTCAGCCTTCTATCTCTCAAAAACACTTTTGCCACGCCCACTCCGCCCACTCCGCCCACAAAATTAAAATCCTAATTTCGGCACCATATTTATCATTCTCGTGGTCAGTAATATATATGTACCAATTTTCACCCTTCTATTGTGCTTTCAACAGACAGACAGACGGACGTGGCTAGATCGACTTAGAATTTTACCACGACCCAGAATATATATACTTTATGGAGTTTCCGATGAATATTTTAAGGTGTTACAAATGGAATGACAAAGTGAGGGTGGAGGGTATAACAATGTAAACAAAGCAAAATGTATATTAGTTGGGGTAGCATTTATTTATTAAATAGAATCTTTGAATTTCAAATGGCGAGTTTTGAATTACAAATGATGTTGATGATGGTGTCTTTTGAATTAAATTTTTTTTGAAGTTCAAATGATATTCAATTGATATTTTTGGAATTTTTGAAATTCAATTGTTATTTATTGAATTTCAATTGATATTTTTTGTATTTCAAGTGGATTTTTTGAATTTCAAATGGTGTCTTTTGAATTACATATGAAAATTGTGTATTGGTGCGTGTCTTGAATGGGGTCTTCAACTTGGAGGATCATTTATAAAGGCCCTTAAAGGAATACTAGTATTCGGCCATGTTCTGACAACCGCAAGATTTTCAGATCGATTTTTTTGGCGATTTCGAGTTTCCAAATTTCGTCTTTGTCTTCAAAACAACTTTTTCCAATTGGCTTTATTTTCTTTTCCGAGTAAATAAAGAGGAGGATGTGTGATTAAACAAAGTCATTTTAAATAGAAATGACAAATTTAATAACTCGAAATCGCCAAAAAAAATGCGATGTGAACATCGGTCGATTGTTCTGAATTTTGTAGTACTCTCGTAATATGGCTTGTTTTCATATCATTTGTTGTGCTATATTGCATAGCTTTGGCAACCAATCAATTGCAGTTGGACGCAGTCTGCCAGATATCGTCAACATCGCACAGTGAATCAAAATCTTTTTTTTTTCGAACGGAAAAATATATCTTGACGAAATTTCACATGTATTGAGTAGGGGAATGTTTTTTTTTTGTACCTAGTGGGTATGGGGGCTACAAATTTGGTCACCTCAGACATGTCAGATTCAGATTTTATTTAATTCCAAAAACTTAAACAATTGAGTATAATCTTACGACTAACATTTGTACTTAATATCTAGCGTATATACTAATACATTTCAAGAACTATGTAACTAATACTTATACTATGTTGCAGCGTACTGCAACATTTCCATAATATATTCTTATCGCTATACATTTATATTCTCCAAAAAAAGGAACAAGAAAAAGGGAGTTACTTAACATTTTTGTTTTTAACTTACGAACTAATATTTATTTCTAAAAATACTATTTACAATACTTAAAATCTAGAAAGTTATTGATTGGTGTTGTACACCAAATCAGCCATATCCAAGGAACCTAACCTCCTGTGATGAAACAGGAGCCTATCATCCCTAAACAGAAGACCTTCCCTATCTAAGGTCAGAATACTGACCGGCGGTCTGTAGTTGTCCGTCGATAGTCTCTGCAGACTGTTGTCATACAGAAGACTGTCCTTAACCAGAAAAGGAAGCCTTTTCTAGAAACTTGATTACACTCCTCATGAGGAATACATCAATCCTATGAAAATCAATCCTATCAAAATCTATGGAATCATAGATGGTCCTGGACGTCGGATGTCGCCAGGAACCATCTGGATGTCTGCGGGGTCGTAAACTCATGCAGGACACCAGAATCCTCCTTTCCCAGATTCTAAGCCCTTCCATTTGGTGGGAAGAAATCCCATACCAAACTGGAAAGGCGTTAGAGATCATGGGCCTAATGATCTGCTTATAGATCAATAGTTTGATTCTAACATCTAGACCCACCCGTACATCGCAAAACGTGCAGATAACTCCAGAAAACAGTTTTAACTTTGGCCAGAATATGGTCAATGTGCCTATAGAATTCAAATTTGCCATGGAAGATAACTCCCAGGTATCTGATTCTATCGGAAGTACGAATCATATTGCCTCCAATAGAGAGAGCAGGTTCGTACCCCCGTGCACTAGGGTAGAGGAAGCGCCTCTTACCCTTGAAAATAATTCCCTCGCTCCCCTCAGACATGTTGAAATGACTGCCAAAAGTACAATTATCGGTCATGTGCTGAAAATCGCACGATTTCAGAGTCTACATTTGGGACAGAAAAAAGTGTAACGCATTGAAGGAGTGACTTAAGACCCCAAGTATGTTTGGACAAAATCCGTCTCACGACTTTTTAAGGTGTTTGAGCCATGTCCGTCCGTCTATCTGACTGCTTGGTGTACACGATGACTCTCGAAAGGTGTTAAGGAATCAATTCAAACTTTGCACATTGGAATATTTTCCCCATACTTTGTTTAACCACGTCACTTCTAGTACCTCCCACACAATTGTCTCTATCCTAGGTACAGTTAAATGCTTTATAACTCCTTTACCGGTGTCTGAAAACCATTATGACTTCATATTTTATCATGTTTTTTCCAAAATGGAACAAACTTCTAGTATCTCCCACAAACATACTCTGGCGCTAAGCAAAATTTAAGTCCTTCCATACACATGTTCTCTGAGAGTGAGGGTACATATTTACTTGTAGATCGGTTGGGATTGCCAGTTACCGAAATCGGTCCACAGGGAAATCAGTGTATACATTCCCGTGCACTGCATACACACGCAAAATAAAAAGATTTTTCAAAATTCGTACTTTATTTTCCTTTTTTACGACAAATATGGGTAGAATCATGAAATTAGATTATCTATTAGGTTATCACGGTGCAACACCGTGTCCGTGAGAATAATGGATTTGGAAAATTTATAATTTAGGAAATAAAATAGGATGGAAATACAACCAACCAAATGGCTGTAGATAAAAATGTACCTACCTACCCCCACCTAATTACGAGTTTTAAACTTTTTGCTGCCTTTTATTTACTTTTTGAATTGGTTTGAAGTATTACTTCGATGTATATACAATAAACATATAAATTATTAAATTTTTAATATAAAATTAAAAATAAAATTTAATATAATTTATAAAATTACACTATGTTTTAAAATTTTTAAATAGTGCCTTTATTTTTCATGGTACAGATAGATAAGAGTGTGCATAAAAGATTGTTAAACAGCTTAATTTTAATGAAGGTATGCTTTTATATGATAATAAAACGAAAAATACACTTGAATCCTTAAATTCAGGATGCTCTT
Organism: Polietes domitor; assembly: GCA_947397865.1. NCBI lineage: Eukaryota > Metazoa > Arthropoda > Insecta > Diptera > Muscidae > Polietes > Polietes domitor. The sequence goes on from OX377620.1 coordinate 36,911,863, forward strand.
AATAATACTGTTTGGTTTTTTATGAATTTTAAGACAAAAATTTTTTTCCAATTTTGCATGAAATTTTTTGGAAAAAGTTTCTGAATATTTCCAAAACAATTCACTTTATCAAAAAACAGTGTAAGAGTAACTTGGAGGTAATGTAGCTGCGGATTCTCGGAGTTTTTACTTAATCAAATCGGACAAACTGTTCTTGAGTTATGCTAAAATGTGTGGTGAAACCTCCATCATTTTTAAAATAGCGGTTTATATACTAAAAAAACGTTTAGGTAGAGGAAAGAACACTCATTATATTATATTTATGACCTAATTCATTAGATAAAAGCAAAAAATTCACTTAAACAAACCAAAAGATTTTTTTGTTACGTAGTGTTATTTATACAATATTTTTATTTGTTTTGGTTTGGCTATATTTAAATTTATCATTTTCCTGTAGTGTTAATGTTCCTAATGTACTTCTATCGACTGGCTTTGTGGAATGCAATCAATGCTTGGTGGAGTGTATATAAAGTTAGGCCCGGCCGAACTTAACACCGTTTTTACTTGTTTTTTTTTTTTAAAGCCAACAATATTATTTGGCTTATAATATTATTTGAATCATTTTAGACAGCGGACCTCCCCGGTAGGTCCACTCCGAAATTGTCAGTTTTTCAATACAAAAAATTCTCAAAGCGCCGATTACAAAATGTTTAGTAAATTTGTTTAGCCTCATACATATGTATATTTACTTCTTACTCGAGAAGTATTATCACATCCCTGCGGTAAATTAAGAAATGGAGAAAATTTTAGTAAAAATCATAAATTTTGGAACACTCTGGGAATTTGAGTATTTTGTTGGACATATATGCAAAAACTAGTAATACGTTATTTTCGTATACATTTTTTCTAAAGTGCGGCTAAAGTAACTATATGATTTGTTTTTTAAATAACTATTGAATGGAATGAAAAAAAAACAAAAAAATTTATTATAAAAAGAAAGTTTATTTTATGTTATTTCTCTAACGCAAAAATGTGCTCTTTTTATGGCATTTTCCATAACTTTGTTGAGTGTTTCTTGTGGTATACGATCAATTTCTTCTTGAATGTTGTCCTTTAGTTGTAAAGATTTCTGATGAAGATTTTTGGGATTTTGGGATCCCCAAAATCTGTTGTTTTGTTTATTTACGAAACCGTTCAAGTGAAAATGCGCTTCGTCGGTCATCATTAAATTTGACAAAAAATTTTCGTTTTGATCAACGAGATTTAAAAGTGCTCTAGCAAATTCCAAGCGCAATTACGCAATTGTATAGCGTTCAATTTTTAAATATTCTCCCAAGTTTAATTTCTGAAATAGGAAAAAAGAAAAAGTTAAATACTCGCAAGCAAAGAAGTTACAATTGTTTTACATCATATAGTAACTTTAGCCGCACCCTGTACATAAGCCCAAAAATGCCATTACATTATAAATAAATTTTACGCAATGTTCAATATCAATATTTAATGTCAAGGTACGCTTTTTGACCTCGATATTTTTGGAAAAAGAATAGAATTTTTTTAAGTGAAAAAAATACATTTTTTCACAAAGGTGTGTTCATTCGATCGCCTGTAACTCATGAAATACTCGACCGATTTTAATGTACTATACCTTGTTTTGAAGGCAATTCCAATTGCTTGACGATTCGCTTGCCTTATCGTATTCGACAACTTGGCGTATTTTACGTAAGATCTCGTCCTTAAAGCGCACAAAATTCAACATGTTGAAGAATTGAAGCCAGGCGATTTAAATTTGCGTGTTTTTCCAATCGCTATGCTCGAAGGAGACGCACGTCGGATGTTGGCCAGGACAACATTTACATGATATCACTATTAATCACATCACGACCGGAAATGGAACCCAAATTCATTTCTCCAAAGATTATCTAATATAATTTAAATTAAAAATGAAAACATTGTTATTAAACAATCTAAACTGACTGTGTGTCCTTATTGAGGGTTTCAATTCAATAAGAATAAAACGCACATGAAATAAAAAACATTAATTATTATTCTGCACATCTTTGGACAATAGCTTTCCAATGATATATAATCTCTATATATTGAGCCAATAAAACGCCGTAAAATGGTACCGAAAAAATCAAAATTTTAATATAAAATGATGATTTTCATTTGCCACATAGGTGCATGTGTGTAATAAGCATGCACTTGCATATTAATCATACGCTACCGCAAATAAAATTTCCAAGGGAATAAAGTGTTAACTTAAAAGTATTGGGTCTTTCACGCTTGACAACGGCTTAAACAATTTTCTACACGTGTGCTAATGGCATCATTCACACCGAGCTGTCATAAAGTTGTATGGAATTCTTGAATTCTACGCGGGTATGTCAAGACGCACGCCTAGCTGTGCCCAATGCTTTATTTTTTCGACATTCTTCGATTTGATCCTCCTATTTCTATAACAACGCAAATATGTGAAACCTATTCCAGGGTTCTATTCATATTATCATCTTGCGCATGCATGGGAATAAATATGAATAAACTAGCAGTAACCGCTGCTTCGCACGCGAAAAAGCCAGGTATTTGGTATTAGTTTTATCCGTCTCTGTTTTAGGATAGTATTTATTTGGTTTTCTTTTCTAAAATAATAAATTGGAAACATTGCACATAGCGATGTGCACTATTTTAGCTGAACTCCCTTCGTATATATATTTTTTATCTTTTTCTACCCAGTTTTTAACAAAAAATTACAACCGCAAAGCCTTTTATTCAAAAAAAATCCATTCTGATGGCGCTTTACATGGTCAGTGAGGGGAATTTACATATTAAAATTTCATGATTCTAGCTGTAATCATAAAGTTGGTACCATTTTTATCCCTTTTTGTACCTCGTAACCCTTAAAAGTATAAATTTTGAAAAATCCAATTTTAACGCGCTTATACATGGTCAGAGGAATTAACACACCAAATTTCACGATTCTTGCTAGAATAATTTAGTTGGTACTATTTTTATCCCTTTTTGTCCTGCTCACCTCTTATAAGTACAAATTTCGGAAAATTAAATTTTACTGCGCTTCTACATGGTCAGAAGAACTTATACATCAAATTTCAAGATTCTAGCTGCAATACTTTAGTTGGTACCATTTTTATCCCTTTTTGTCTCGCACAACCTATAAAAGTACGAAATGCATTTATATTCCGCTTCTATGTGGTGAGAGGAATTTACATACCAAATTTCACGACTATAGCAGCAATAGTTTGGTTGGTACGATTTTTATCCCTTTTCGTCCCGCTAACCTCTTATAGGTATAAATTTCGAAAAATCAATTTATGTTGCAAGTCTACATTGTCAGAGAAATGTAAATACGGATTTTCACGATCCTAGCTGCAATTCTTAAATTAGTACCATTTTTATCCCTTTTTGTCTCTTTCTTCCATTAAAAGTAAAAATTTCGAAAAATTCGTATTTGTAGCTCGTCTGCATGGCCATTGCAAGGAAAACACCGAATTTCATGTTTCTAGCAACTGCCATTTAGTCAGGACGAAGCTTCGATGTTTATCCCTTTATGTCCCACATATGGGGCAACAAGGGATAAAAATGATACATATCAAACATATCGGTGTGTACAACATTCCTCTAATTGAGTAGATACATAATATAAAAGTATTTTTTCCTAATTCGTACTTTTAAGGGGTAAATTGGGAATAGAGGGATAAAAATGGTACCAACCAAACGGCTGCACCTAGAATAATGAAATTCGGTGTATACATTGCTCTGATTGCGTAGACACGTAAAATAAATGGATTTTTCGAAATTCATACTTTTTGGGGGTTAAATGGAAAAGGTTGATAAAACAGTACCAATCAAATGACTGCAGCTAGAATCATGAAATTCGGAGTATATATTCCTCTGACTGCATGGACACGCAAAATAAAAATATTTTTCCAAATTTGCACTATGTACGTGAGAAATGGATTTCAAAATTTGTTCTTTTGGAATTAAAATAGAATGGAAATACAGCACCCACTATCTACCAATGTTTGTGGTATTTAAGCTTTTTGAAAATATAAATATAAGAATATTTATTTTTTTAATTGACTTGAAGTATCATTTAGATATGTAAACGCATAGGTAGTCTTGCCTTATAAGCGTGGTTTGGAATAATTAAAATATTATATTTAATTATAAAATTATTTTTTTTTTTCAATATTTGTATTTGTTTTGACTATATTAAAAAAATTTATATATTCCTGTAATATTACTGCACTTCTACTAAAATCGACAGCCTCTGTGTAATGCAATCCATGGTGGAGGGTATATAAAGTTCCATTTCCCCAGCATCCGACTTTTTATGTTTTTTACGATTTTTTTCGTGGCAGCAAAAATATATTTTTTGGAAAAAAAAATAACTTTTTCCCCAAATTTTTCGTTTCAAGCCACAGTCCATCCGTTTCCCCTGCATCCAGCAATCAACAGAAATTATGTTTTCAGTTTCAGTCTCGTTCGTATTTGCAGCACTCTTATCAACGCTCAATTCGTTGTGCGAAGTCCTTATCGCTTAATTTCAACTTGGGTTTTTATTTTTCGATTTGAATATGTTTTCAAGTTCATTTCATTCACTTTCATTTTATGTGAAACGTAGTCGTATTTGCTAAAACACTTTCAGTATATCTCAGAGTTTCGAATAGAAATGAACTCACAAAAATATTTCCAAATCGTTGTGATTATAGCCGTAATCGTGTTAACGGCGGGTGAGGCTGCCAATGAAGTAACCACTGCACCAACAACAAACACTTCCAGTGATTATTACACAGAGCCGGAAAATAAGGTACATACATCCAGAAGACAAATAGTCATTTAAATCTGATTGATCTCAAAACAAAAAATTTTTTCAGGCCAATTGGTTTCAGGCCTTTAACAATTGCAGTGCCAGGCACATGAGTTTGGTAACTTTGGATACCAAGGAGAAGACAGATGCACTGACGGCGGAACTGAGAAAAATTTTTGGTATATATTCCACAACAACACACTGACATTGATATTCCAGATTTGCAAAAATATACGAAACTTTTGTTCTTTTATAGGATCCGATCATCCCAATCTGTGGATCGGTGCCAATGACAATCAGAAGAATCGTGAATTTGTTTGGATGGCCACCAACCAACCGTTCAGCTATACAAATTGGGCTCGCGGCCAGCCGTACAGTAAACGCGGCAAGGAGCATTGTGTTATGCTTTGGAAAAAGCACGATTATGGCTGGAATGATGGTGATTGCAAGTCCACAGCGGGTTATGTGTGTGAAAAGAAACGTTAAATGACATAAATATAAATGAAATATATAATTTGTTTTCAATAATATTAGTAATTAAACTCTTCAAATAAATATCTAGTCAGATATGAAAAATCTCAAACGAATCAATTTAAATTTAGGTTAGGTTAGGTTAGGTTAGGTTAGGTTAGGTTAGGTTAGGTTAGGTTAGGTTAGGTTAGGTTAGGTTAGGTTAGGTTAGGTTAGGTTAGGTTAGGTTAGGTTAGGTTAGGTTAGGTTAGGTTAGGTTAGGTTAGGTTAGGTTAGGTTAGGTTAGGTTAGGTTAGGTTAGGTTAGGTTAGGTTAGGTTAGGTTAGGTTAGGTTAGGTTAGGTTAGGTTAGGTTAGGTTAGGTTAGGTTAGGTTAGGTTAGGTTAGGTTAGGTTAGGTTAGGTTAGGTTAGGTTAGGTTAGGTTAGGTTAGGTTAGGTTAGGTTAGGTTAGGTTAGGTTAGGTTAGGTTAGGTTAGGTTAGGTTAGGTTAGGTTAGGTTAGGTTAGGTTAGGTTAGGTTAGGTTAGGTTAGGTTAGGTTAGGTTAGGTTAGGTTAGGTTAGGTTAGGTTAGGTTAGGTTAGGTTAGGTTAGGTTAGGTTAGGTTAGGTTAGGTTAGGTTAGGTTAGGTTAGGTTAGGTTAGGTTAGGTTAGGTTAGGTTAGGTTAGGTTAGGTTAGGTTAGGTTAGGTTAGGTTAGGTTAGGTTAGGTTAGGTTAGGTTAGGTTAGGTTAGGTTAGGTTAGGTTAGGTTAGGTTAGGTTAGGTTAGGTTAGGTTAGGTTAGGTTAGGTTAGGTTAGGTTAGGTTAGGTTAGGTTAGGTTAGGTTAGGTTAGGTTAGGTTAGGTTAGGTTAGGTTAGGTTAGGTTAGGTTAGGTTAGGTTAGGTTAGGTTAGGTTAGGTTAGGTTAGGTTAGGTTAGGTTAGGTTAGGTTAGGTTAGGTTAGGTTAGGTTAGGTTAGGTTAGGTTAGGTTAGGTTAGGTTAGGTTAGGTTAGGTTAGGTTAGGTTAGGTTAGGTTAGGTTAGGTTAGGTTAGGTTAGGTTAGGTTAGGTTCTCGAAGTCACTCTAAATCATAAGGGTTGAGGGTGGCTCATACCCAGAGGTATACACCCAGAAAGTCGGCTTGTTGTGCGCTCTCAAGAAGAAACCGAAAGGGGGCAGTTTGGAGAAAGGTCAATGATTTTTTCCTACTTCAAGAATTCCGCGTCGATCATGAAATTCCTTAGTTTCGACCATCCTGTGCCTTTGAGGTGCTCCAGGTTAGCTAATATCGACCCTGAGAGGTGATGGGGTCTCAGCCTCGAGAAAGCAGGACAGTGACAATGCTGGACAGTGTTCCACCGTTTCGGGGTCCTCCCCGCATGCCCGGCATTCATCCGAGTCCGACCGAGCCCAATGCGAAGTAGATGCGATCTTAGGGGTAAGTGACCAGTGAGAAGGCCCATCGTGCTGTTGAGTTGAGTCTCATCAGTCTGGTCTGTTTCGCTTTCATTGGGATCACCCCATAAGACTTTGGTCGTACCGCCTACCGTTGAAGAGTCCCAGATTAATCTATGGGCTGCAGTTGCCCACTTCCCTAGCTTAATTTTCGTTGCCATGGGTTTTGTTTGTGATCGCTTTAATCGCAGCTTGGCCATCCGTGCAGATTCTTACATTCCCGTCTCTGCCCTGTTCATTTAACAATATTACACACTCTGTTATCGCCTTAACTTCTGCTAGAAATACCGTGTTACCGGATCTGGGAGTCGGTATGATTTTTCGAAGTATAAGTAGTCAATGTAGATCCCTAATCCTGCTTTTCCATCCATCTTAGATCCGTCTGTGTAGCAGTGTTTCCAGACGTTATCCTTCCCTAGGGAACCCTGGACAGAATTCTTGTGTTACAGTTCGTGAAGCCTGTTCTCTCTGGGATTCTGTCGGTTATGTGCACTGATTCTGAGAAACCTATTAGCCTGCCCAGTATCTTTTGATGATTCGAAATGCAAATCGGATTAGATCCATTTACCTACCGCCTGCAAGCGTTTGATCGAGGAGATAGCCGTCTCATACTTAACCAGTATCTCTATTGGGTGCAGTGACAATATAGTCTACATATTGCCCTCGTGGATGTTATTCTAATGGCTCCGCTGATACCGAGACAGCACATTCGTTGAACTTTCTGAAGTATTTTTTTTTGTATGTTGCTCTTGGTTTCCATCGATATCCACCAGACTACAGAGGCATAAGTCATGATAGGTCTGATTACGCTTGTGTAGAGCCAGAGTGTCATTTTGGGGCTAAGTCCCCATTTTGAGCCTATGGTCCTTCTGCATAAGGACCAACATCTATTGGCCTTCTCTGCCCTGCTGTTGAAGTGGTTCTTCCAAATAAGTTTACGATCCAGGATCACACCTAGGCATTTAACTTTCCCTGTAATTCTCTTTTGTATTTGTTCAGCTTGAGGCCATGGAAAAACTGGTGTTGTTTGTTTTATTTTATTTTATTTTTCCCAATATTTCGGTTGCCTTCGTCAACCATCATCAGGGGTAAAAACACTAAACAAAAACATATTTAAATTATAACAAATGTAAACTATAAAAATCACGAAACAATTTATAGTTTACATTTGTTATAATTTAAATATGTTTTTGTTTAGTGTTTTTACCCCTGATGATGGTTGACGAAGGCAACCGAAATATTGGGAAAAATAAAATAAAATAAAACAAACAACACCAGTTTTTCCATGGCCTCAAGCTGAACAAATACAAAAGAGAATTAATAAAACAAAAGGTCAACAATACACAACATCAATTCCCTGTAATTTTTAAACTTTTTCCCCAGAAAAGTAGGATCGGTGTAGGAAAAACAAGTAAAAACGGCGTTAAGTTCGGCCGGGCCGAACTTTATATACCCTCCACCATGGATTGCATTCCACAGAAGATGTCGGTTTTCGTAGAACTGCAGTAATATGACAGGAAAATATAAATTTTGTAATATAGCCAAACCAAAACAAATACAAATATTGAAAAAATAATTATATAAATAAATATAATATTTTAATTACATCAAACCATTATCTATTTCAAATCAAAAAATAAATATTCTTATATTTATATTTTCAAAAAGCTTAAATACCATAATTATTGGAAGATAAGTGGGTGCTACAGTTTGTTGTACTTCCATTCTATTTTAATTCCAAAAGTACAAATTTTGAAAATCCATTACCAGACGTACATGTGCAAAATAACCTAACTTCATGATTCAACCAATTTTTGTCGTAAAAGAAAAAGTACAATTCCATGATTCCAGCTGTGTCCATTTGGTTGGTACAATTTTTACCCCCTTGACATTTCGACGCAATTCGAACTTCATCATTCTAGCTGTAGTCGTTTAGTTGGTACTTTTTTTACCCCCCTGTACAATTGTATCCCTTGAAAGTACAAATTTCGAAAAATGCGTATATTTTCCGTGTCTACGCAGTCAGAGGAATGTATACTCCGAATTTCCTGACTCTAGCTGCGGTCATTTGATTGGTACTATTTGTATCCCATTTTTTCTTTTTAACCCCAAAAAGTACGAATTTCGAAAAATCTGTTTATTTTAAGTGTCTACGCAATCAGAGGAATGTATACACCGAATTTCATTATTCCAGGTGTAGCCGTTTGTTTGGTACCATTTTTATCCCTCCGTACCCATTGTATCCCTTGAAAGTACGAATTTGGAAAAAAACCTTTTATTTTTCATGTCTACGTAGTCAAAGGAATGTATACTCCGAATTTCATGACTCTAGCTGCGCCCATTTGGTTGGTACTATTTTTATCCCCTTTTTCTATTTTGACCCCAAAAAGTACGAATTTCGAAAAATTAGTTTATTTTCCGTGTACACACAGTCAGAGGAATGTATACTCCGAATTTCATGACTCTAGCTACGGTCATTTGATTGGTACTATTTTTATCCCCTTTTTTTATTTTAACCCCAAAAAGTACGAATTTTGAAAAATCCGTGTATTTTACTTGTCTATGCAATCAGAGGAATGTATACACCGAATTTCATTATTCTAGGTACAGCCGTTTGGTTGGTACCATTTTTATCCCTCTATTCCCATTTTATCCCTTAAAAGTACGAATTTGGAAAAAATTCTTTTATATTATGTATCTACTCAATTAGAGGAATGTACACACCGAATTTCGTGTTTCTAGCTGTTGTCGTTTAATATGTACCATTTTTATCCCTTTTTTGTCCCATTTCACCCCCTAAAAATAAGAATCACTTTATGGTGCACGTTTTCGCTATAAGGGGTATGCGCATACCAAATATCAAGCAAATATAAACAGACATATTCAAAAAACATGCTTAAATACGCTAAAATATTAGGGATTATTATGGGTATTTTTAGTCCTTGTGAGGGAAAAAATTTTCCCTTTGGGCCGATTTCGATCCCAAGCGATCTACGACTATAAGACGCATTAATGGAAAATTTGAACGTTCTAGCTCCTTTCGTTTAGATGCTAGCGTGCTTTCAACAGACGGACAGACGGACGGACATGGCCAGATCGTCTTAGAATTTTATGACGATCAAGAATATACTTTATAGGGTCTCAGGTCGATATTTCAAGGTGTTACAAACGGAATGACAAAGTTAGTAAACCCCCATCCTGGAGGTGGAGGGTATAAAAACAGTTTTCCATTTTATTTAGGATATGTTAAGTGCTTCAGTGGCCCTTCTGCGTAAGTGGTTAGGATTCTTTCTCCTCAAGTGTATCGCCACGTCGTCAGCGTAACAGATTCAATTTGAATCCTACTTCAGTTAGAATCCTCAGTAGACTATTTATGGGTAATCACCCACAAGAGTGGAGGCAAGATGCCTCCTTGGGGCGTACCTCGCCATACTCTGTCTGTAATAGTTATGTTATTTGACCTGCATGTTATCCATCTGTTTCTTAGCATGTGGTTGACCCAGTTTATTACTCCCCGGTCCACCTCGAACTGGTCTCAGGATTGGATATGGGTATCGGTCTTAACATTATTAAATGCGCCCTCGATGTCAAGGTGAACATGTTGTCGTTGTAGGATTTTTCTATATGGTGGTCTACCTCGTGTAATGTTTGTCCACCTGTTCGCAGAAGTCTTTCCAGGAGTTGCGTTTAGCTGTTCTTGTTATTTTCTTTAACTTTGTTATTTTTTTTTTAAATTGAATTAACAGAAGTCATACAAGCGAATGCGGAATTACCCCAGAGCAAAAGTAGGCGGCAAAAATCTGGAAATACCCATTAGGGGTGGGATAGTGTACGACTTTTCGATTTCGATATGCTAGAACATTAATTTTGTGAGGTTCGGAGGAAAAAATCATAAGTAAAAAAAAATGGTATGGTGGGGTGAGTGTAAGTGGGCGCTCATCGGTGTCAAAGGTGAGAGAAAAAGAGTAAAAATTCACAAAAAGTCCCAAAACTGCCTCGTAGTCGCCCAAGAGGGTATAAATGTAAGACCGATTCCCATTAATTTTGTCTCCCCAGTAATTTTTTCGAACACACATACCTCACTAAGGAGCTACCATACAAAGATTATTTGTTTTATAAAATTTGTTGCCACCGCCCATGGAGGCCACTAGTGGAGTCAAGTGTATGTCCGACACCAAATATCTTCATCTATTGATAGGGGGAGGGAAAATTGATGGAGGTCGGTTTTACATTTAACCCAGCTAGGGGTGACTGCGGGGAAATTTTCGACCTTACTGTCATAATAAAAATTATAAAAATATTTGATTTGAACTGGGATATTGTCCTGGCTCAAGACCATTTTGCATCTATATTTAATAGAATGCAAATTTATTTACAAATGGCATGGTGACATTTATTACTTGGCTGCAGACTACCACGATCATGATTTCGACCATGTCAAAAATCTTTTCAAGTGGCTTCGCAGCGACTTTTCAACATCAAACCCGGCCTCTATAAGGAGATAATTCACACAAACGAACGAGAATCACAACTCACTTGCCGAATTTGCGTTTAAAAAATCGCACCAAGTAATAAAGTACACATGCCATCTTACAAGCATCTCATTGAGTTGCATATGTAAGTATGTGTATATGTATTGAAAAGTCGCTGCGAAGCCACTTGAAAAGACTTTTGACATGGTCGAAATCATGATCGTGGTAGTCTGCAGCCAAGTAATAAATGTCACCATGCCATTTGTAAATAAATTTGCATTCTATTAAATATAGATGCAAAATGGTCTTGAGCCAGGACAATATCCCAGTTCAAATCAAATATTGATTACAGACCAAAAAATACAAACGAAAGAACTAAATTATAAAAATAAAAAAAATCATATGGGACCATCTTATAGATTGAAGATGGAGGGTATGTATGTTCTAAAAAATATTGGGGCTGAAAAAATATGGAGATTTAGTCATACATTTGGCTTCCCTAGTGACCTTCTGGGGGCAGTTACAGTGATAGGAGTAAATATTATAAACAAATTAATTTTTGTATGCGAGCCCCATTAAGAAGTGGGGATAGAGGGTAAGTGTGATTGGAAAAAAATGCTGGGAAAGGAAAATTTATTTAACCCTTATGGGGGCGACTCCGAGGCAATTTTGGTGTCTCTTCACCTTTTGTGTCTCCTCACCTTTGACCCCGATGAGCGCCCACATGCACCCCCCATTTTTATGCTCATGAATTTGTTTTCCGAACCACACAAAATTGGGGGTTCTAGCGTATCCAAATCGAAATACTAAAATTCCCATACAGCTTTATCCCACCCCTAATATACATATGGTAGAAGCGACAAAGTGCAAAAGAAGAGAAAATGTTATATTGCCGAAAAAAACACGCCCAATATTAAAATATGTATTAATAATAACAATAGTGGGTGTTAAAAAAAAAAAACTAAAAATAAACAACATAAACAATGTTGTAATCAGTTGTTGTTTTCGTGTATAAATATATTTTTTAATCACCAGATTGGAAAGGTTAAACATTTCATATGTACGTACAGACATGACATATAAACAGTTTACAATTAGTCATTGCGTATGTGTTTTTTATACCCTCCACCTCCAGGATGGGGTATATTCACTTTGCCATTCCGTTTGTAACACCTTGAAATATTCATCGGAGACCCCATAAAGTATATATATTCCGGGTCGTGGTAAAATTCTAAGACGATATAGCCATGTCCGTCTGTATGTTAAAAGCACGATAGCGGCCGAACGAAATGATCGAGGAGGTTCAAATTGTTCCTAAATGTGTCTAATGGTTGTAGATCGGTTGGGATTGAAAGTGGACGAAATAGGCCCAGAGGGAAAAATTTTTCCCTCACAAGGACTGAAAATACCCCTAATATTTAGAGTATTTCAGCATATTTTTTGAACATATTAGCTTGTATTTAGTTGATATTTGCAATACGCATTCCCTCTTTAGCATAAAAGGGCACCATAGAGTGATTTTTATTTGTAGGGGGCGAAATGGGACGAAAAGGGATAAAAATAGTACCTATCAAACAACAACAGATAGAAACACGAAATTTGGCGTGTACATACCTCTAATAGAGTAGATACATAATATACAAGTATTTTTTCTAAATTTGTACTTTTAAGGGATTAAATGGGGATAGAGGGATAAAAATAGTACCAACTTAACGGCTGCACCTAGAATAATGAAATTCGATGTATACATTCCTCTGATTGCGTAGACACGTAAAATAAAAGAACTTTCCAAAATTCGTACTTTTTATACCCTCCACCTCCAGGATGGGGTTATATTCACTTTGTCATTCCGTTTGTAACACCTTGAAATATTCATCGGAGACCCCATAAAGTATATATATTTCGGGTCGTGGTAAAATTCTAAGACGGTATAGCCATGTCCGTCTGTCTGTTGAAAGCACGATAGCGGCCGAACCAAATGATCGAGGAGGTTCAAATTTTTCCTAAATGTGTCTTATTGTTGGAGATCGGTTGGGATTGAAAGTGGACGAAATCGGCCCAGAGGGAAAAATTTTTCCCTCACAAGGACTGAAAATACCCCTAATATTTAGAGTATTTCAGCATGTTTTATGAACATATTAGCTTGTATTTACTTGATATTTGGAATGAGCATTCCCTTTAGAGCATAAAAGGGCACCATAGAGTGCTTTTTATTTGTAGGGGGCGAAATGGGACGAAAATGGATAAAAATAGTACCTATCAAACGACAACAGATAGAAATTTGGCGTGTACATACCTCTAATAGAGTAGATACATACTATACAAGTATTTTTTTCTAAATTCGTACTTTTAAGGGGTTAAATGGGGTTAGAGGGATAAAAATAGTACCAACCTAACGACTGCACCTAGAATAATGAAATTCGATATATACATTCCTCTGATTGCATAGACACGTAAAATAAAATATCTTTCCAAAATTCGTACTTTTTGGGGTTCAAATGGAAAAAGGGGATAAAAATAGTACCTACTAAATGACAGCAGCTAGAATCATGAAATTCGGAGTATACATTCCTCTGACACGAAAAATAAAACGTTTTTTTCCAAAATTCGTACTTTTAGATGTCGTACTCTTGAGGGGGCAAAATTGGAAAAAGGGGATAAAATGGTACCAACAAAATGGCCGCTGATAGAATCATAGAATTCGGTGTATACATTCTGACTATGAAGGGAGAAAGGGTTTTTTCGAAATTTGTACATTTGGGTGGAGAATGGGCGAATGGGGATATCTTTAAAATGTATTCTTTTCTTATCATTTTGTCTGTATCTGAAAATGCTTCTTTCTAATGGCGACTGACAATCGCCTAATATTTAGGCACACTTTCACTTTCACAATTACAGCATTTTATTTATATATAGTAGTCGATTTTAAACAGTGCGCATAAGTATACATTATAGTTTGATATAGTAAACAAATATAGTAATGTGCATAAAAATATCACAATTTTCGTAATATGGTTCTGCGCTTCTATGTAAAGTCGACATTTTTTAATCTGCTGGTAATACTGTGGAATGCACTCCGTGGTGGAGGGTATATAAGATTCGGCACGGCCGAACTTAACGCCTTCTTACTTGTTTTATTTCTTTTTGTGTCGCTTACCTCTTATAAGTACACATTTCGAAAAATTCCTTTAGATGTGCGCTTCTGCGTTATCAGAGGAAATTACATACCAAATTTCACAATTCTAGATGTAATACTTTAGTTGGTACCATTTATCCATGTTTGTCCCGCGCACCCCTTAAAGTACAAAAATTCATTTATATTGCGCTTCTACATGGTCATATAAATGTACATTAGAGCGTACCAGGTTACAAGTAAAAAAAAAAAGTTCGCCGTACACCTTCGAATATGAAGTATTATTGAAAGGTAGTTTCAAAAAATTTTTTTTTTATTTTTTTATGCCGAACGTAGGGGTCGCGCTTTTACATTTTTCTATATAACTTCTGCATTTATAAACGGATTTTAAAGTGTGATACATCGATGTTTTTGTCCGATTTTTTTGTCTTTGAAGTCATTGAGCTCAAACATGATTCATGATTTTATGCGAGCTTTAATTTTCGATTATTAGAGTGGTACATTAGGGTAGTAGCAACTGAGAAATGATGGGTAAGTACCAGAAGGGGGTGCTTGAGCTCAATGACTTCAAAGACAAAAAAATCGGCCTCGTCGAGACAAAAACATCGATGTATCACACTTTAAAATCCGTTTATAAATACAAGTTATATAGAAAAATGTAAAAGCGCGACCCCTACGTTCGGCATAAAAAAATAAAAATTTTTTTTTTGAAACTACCTTTCAATAATACTTCATATTCGAAGGTGTACGGCGAACTTTTTTTTTGAGGTACGCCCTAATGTACATACCAAATTTCAGGATTCTAGCTGGATTACTATAGTTGGTACCTTTTGTATCTCTTTTTGTCTCGCTCACTCCTTAAAAGTTCAGCTTCCAAAAAAATCAATTTATGTGGTCCATCTACGTGGTCGGAAGAATGTACACGCCGAATTTCACGATTCTAGCAACAATACTTTACTTGGTACCATTTTTATCCCTTTTTGTGCCGCTCACCCCTTATAAGTACAAATTTCGAAAAATCCATTTATGTTGCAAGTCTACACAAGTTTGGAATTTACACACCAAATTTCACGACTTTACTTAAATTAGTACCATTTTTATCCCTTTTTGTACTTTTACAAATTTCTAAAAATCCAATTTTACTGCGCTTCTATGTGGTCACGATTTCACGATTCTAGCTGCAATAATGTAATTGGTACAATTTTTATCCCTTTTAGTGCCGCTCATCCCTTACAAGTACAATTTTTAACCCTTTTTGTACTTTTACAAAAAGTTTTGTACTCAGGGGAATTTACATAACAAATTGCACTATTCTGTCTGCACTACTTTAGTTGGTACCATTCTAATCTCTTTTTGTACCGATCATCTCTTTCGAAAAATCCATTTATGTTGCAAGTCTACGATGTCTGACAAATGCAAATACCGACTTTCCCAAATATAGCTGCATTACTTAATCTGGCACCATTTGTATCCCTTTTTATCTCTTTCCTCCCCTAAAAGTACAAATTTCGAAAATTCCTTGTAGCTCGTCATGTTGCCATTGGTACTTTTGGCAACTTTGAAGGGTCTCCCAGTGGCCCCCATATCCACTAGGGGTCCAAAACTTCAAATCAAATCATCTGGAAAACACATCTAATCTATGTATGTGAAATTTTGTCGAGATATCTGTTTTCGTTCAAATGTTACAGAATTAATTCCCAAAGAATGGATTTGGAAACACTGTGCGATGTTAAAGAGAGTGCGAGAGTTCTCACAATATCGTTATCAGTCTACGACGTGGACAAGGTCTCAGTAATATATGTATGTATTTTGAACACTCAGCTTCAAAGTCTCCTCTGATTATAGCGGAATTCCCCCCTGAAATACACTCAAACATACACATAATTGTATTTATTAGATTTTTATTATATTGTAACTATAAAATATATACTTATATCTAGAAATAATTCAATTAAAATTAAGGACAAATAAATACTGCCGCATGCCGTATAAATAGTAACTTCCGTCACGTCTACGGTCTATCCAATCCGAATCGCGTGTCCAATTTGGGCCACACAATATCTTCGATCCAGTCTAGATACGATGAGACTCTCGTATAAATCGATGGTGGCTCACCGGAACAACCCAGACCGAATGATGTAACACCGACAACATAGCCACGTCTAAAGCGGCCATTAACCTTTTCCAGTATCAAAGGGCCACCCGAATCACCCTGGCAGGTATCACGCAATCCCTCTGGATCTCCGGCACACAAGTGCGTAGCAGCTATACCGTTCGGTGCTTCGTCACTACTGGCCGGATAGAATTTCTCACAGGCTGTCTTGGCTACAACCTTGAGGCTAGCCTTGAGTAGTTGATTGGATCCAGCACCGCCGAAACGTGTATGGCCATAGCCAACGACGATCACATCGTCCGACAGCAATTCATCTTCGATCCATAAGCAGGCCGCATAAACACTAGAGAGCAGCAGGAAGAGGAGATAGGAGGAATATATAGGTCATATTTTTCTGAAGTCGTTTTTCAGGAGAGGCAATTACAGATTATAAAGCATCATTGCTAACATGATCGCTATTCGAATTATTATATATAATTATTATCTTATATTAAGAGTAGCGATCATGTTAGAAATGATTTTTTATACGCTGAGGGACATTTTAAGAGCATCATCATATTATGGTTGAAATTATGATAGATCATATTTTTCTGAAGTCGTTTTTCAGGAGAGCCAATTCAAGATTATAAATTATCATAACTAACATGATCGCTACTCTAATCTCATTTTAGATGACTGTTTATACACGGAGGGACATTTGAAGAGAATCATATTATGATTGAAATTATGATAGTTGTAGCTATACATGATCATATTTCCCCTGTAGCTAGGCTTCCCTGCGTTTAATCTTCAAATTACTCTCCTGAATATAATGTATGAATATTTCGAACCAACTTACTCTGGTACATCCACTTCCAGCTCCACTAGGGCAATGTCATTGTAAACGGACGGAGCTTTGTACTCGGGATGTTTAATGAATCGCCTTATCTTTACATCTCTAACAGAGCGATCTGTCAAATTTGAGCCACCAATTCGGACTACACTGGCCATTTCCCTAAACAAATATATTGGTTATGCTCTTAATAAGGTTTAGAATACGACGTTAGCTTACCCTCCTATATCGGCACAATGGGCTGCAGTTAAGACAAATTTCGGTGATATTACTACGCCTCCGCATCGATACCACACCGAGTTATCACCGTCAAATGTCCAACCGAGGGCGGCCTGTAACAATAGGGGAAAATGATTCAAAATAAAATTTTTTCATTTGAAAAAATTTATAATAATTCAAGCTTAAGGTCTGATGTTTTTACTTTGAATTTTGTTTTATTTATACAGATACAATTGCATTCATAAATCACAGAAATTAATAAATATATTTCATTTGAGTAGGTTTTCAGACACACACACATGCACAGAAAGAAAACTTGTGTAAATGATAGAATTCAACTTTGTAATTATTTTATATTGCAATTGCAAAGCGCCTCGCACAAATTATCCATATTTCTATGTTAAAATAAAACCAATGAAACTTCCACACGGATATTCGGAATTTAAAATAGCTTTAAGCGTACAAAATATGGTACCTCTCACACAAATCACCCTTTTTGGTACCTCGCCCATAAATCACCCTAACCTACGAAAAATCAATGCGGCCTGACTGACTGAAGCCAAGGTCATGACATTTTCAGAGTAGTTCGCAAATATAACGGAGGTGCGGTTGTACAAAATTCGTACTTTTAGAGGGTAAAATGGTACAAAAAGAGATAAACATCCAACCTTCGTCCTGACTAAACGGCAGTAGCTGGAAACATGAAATTCGGTGAGTGCCCTGCACTTACCATACAGACGAGCTACAAAAAGGATTTTTCGAAATTTTCACTTTTAAGGGAGGAAAGAGACAAAAAAGGGATAAAAATAGTACCAATTTAAGTAATGCAGATATATTCGTGAAATTTGGTGTGTAAATTGCTCTGACAACGTCGAAGCGCAATCTAAATGATTTTTTTTTTAAGTTTGTACTTGTAATGGTTGAGCGGGACAAAAAGGGATAAAAATGGTACCAACTATTGCAGCCAGAATAGTGAAATTTGTTATGTAAATTTCTTTGACCACATAGAAATGCAGTAAAATTGGATTTTTCGAAATTTGTAAAAGTACAAAAAGGGATAAAAATGGTACCAATTTAAGTATTACAGCTATAGGCGTGAAATATGGTGCGTAAGTTCCTCAGACAACATCGAAGCGCAATCTAAATGGATTTTTGGAAAATTATACTTATAAGGGGTGAGCGGCACGAAAAGGGATAACAATGGTACCAACTAAGTTATTGCAGCTAGTATCGTGGAATTTGTTATGTTAAATCCCCTGGCCACGTACAAATGCAGTACAATTAGATTTTAGGAAATTTGTAAAAGTACAAAAGGGATAAAAATAGTATCAATTTAAGTATTGCAGCTATAGGCATGAAATTTGACAACGTCGAAGCGAAATATAAATGGATTTTCTTTCGAAATTTGTACTTGTAAGGGGTGAGCAGCACAAAAACGGGATAAAAATGGTACCAACTAAATTATTGCAGCTAGAAAAGTGAAATTTGGTATGTAAATTCCTCTGACCTCGTAGAAGTGCAGTAAATTTCGAAATTTGTAAAAGTACAAAAAGGGATAAAAATAGGACCAATTTAGGTATTGCAGCTATAGTCATGAAATTTGGTGTGTAAATTCCTCGGACAACGTCGAAGCGCAACTAAATTATTGCAGCCAGAATCGGGAAATTTGGTAAGTAAATTCCTCTGACCACAAAGAAGCGCAGTAAAAGTGGATTTTTCGAAATTTTTAAAAGTACTAAAAGGGATAAAAATGATACCAATTTAAGTATTGCAGCTATAGGCGTGAAATTTGGTGTGTAAATTCCTCTGACAACGTAGAAGCGCAATCTAAATGGATTTTTGGAAATTTAAGGGTTGAGCGGCACAAAAAGGGATAAAAATGGTACCAACTAAAGTATTGCAGCTAGAATCGTGAAATTTGATATGTAAATTCCTCTGAAGTGCAGTAAAATTGGATTGGATTGTAAAAGTACAAAAGGGATAAAAATAGTACCAATTTAAGTATTGCAGCTATAGGCGTGAAATTTGGGGCGTAAATTCGCCTAAGAACGTAGAAGGGCAATCTAAATGGATTTTCTTTCGAAATTTGTACTTGTAAGGGGTGAGCGGTACAAAAAAGGGATAAAAATGGTACCAACTAGAATATTGAAATTTGGTATGTAAATTTCATGGACCTCTAATCTACCGGTAATGCTGCGAAATGCACTCCACGCTGGTAGACCGGCCGATCTTAACGTTCTTGTTATTTGTTTCTGTACCAATTTATATTAAAAAATTTTGGAATTGCTCTAAGTTCAGTTTTGAAAAAAACTCAACAATCCCACCATCCCATCCCAGTTGATTACCATTGATACCTTCCAACTTGAATCTTTTGTCATGTCGTGCCTGCCTGAATGATGAAAGTTAATGAACTTTTTCTTCAAACAAAGAAAGTGTTGCGAACAATATATGCATATCTGACGTTAAACCATTGCAATTACAATCTTACCATATAGGGGAACTCATCCGGCTGGGTTGGTGTACCATGGACGACCGTAGATTCAGCTCTTGTATTTAGATCGCATTCTAGAATTTGAATTTAGAATTTATTAATACAAATTATTATTATTTTATTCTGTTCAGTTGAACGATGATCGATAGTCGAATTGAGTACGAACCCGTTTCACTCCTACGCTGAAGGCCAGCCCACAATTCTAGAATGGTTGGTTCGCGCGTTGTGACATCTCGTACCACCTTAACGGTGACGCTTTCAATGGTGGCCGGTGGTGCGGCGGCGTTTTTTGGACAACAGACAAACTGTTCTTTCTTGATGAAGTAACAGGTTTTGGGATAAACATTCTCTGTTTGCCATTTCTTCAGAACATCCGGGCAGTCATCCACCTTTGTACACACGCCCGCTTGTTTGGTGGCCTCATCGACCAGACAATCATCCCAATTGTCTTGCGGATAAATAATATGACGCTGTTCCGGCAGACGTATGGCGGGTGTGCAGGCTGCAGAGGCAGAAGGAATTGGTTTGGTTGGTTATTTTTATACTTCTTCTTCTTCTTATTTACACAACGGCAGCCAGCTACTTACAGTTTTCCTTAAGCAAAACCGGGAAAATGAAAAAAAGCTGCCAATGAATCTGCATGTTTGCAAGTTGCGAGTCACGGGTCCCGAGCGCTGAGGTGATGTGTGTCGTGTCTGTGATGTTACTTTGAAGACGGCCTAAACGCAACTGGACAGGCTTAACGATGCCAAATTGCGGCTTAATCAAAGTTTCTCTCTCTCGCACTCGTTTGGAAGCGAGGTCTATAAACTGGATTTCCAACTAAAAATAAACCAAATTGAGCTGCATCACGTTGTGGCCAGGTGAGTAGAGCAGAACGCAGGGAGGGAGTGATAATTTCAACAAAAAAAAGAAATTGTCAATGGGAGGGTTTTTTATAACCAAATTTCAAGTGATTCACTTGTGATTAAGTACAAACGATGAATCGTTTATATTGGAACACATTTTTTTAGAATATTAAAAAATAGCAGCAACAATGTGATAATTGGCCAATTATTAGACCGGTTCGAAATGGCCTTAGTAGAGCTTGCCATAAAGAGACTTGCTAAAGTGGCAGCATTGTCATCTTAAATGGATCGGGAAGAAAAATCTGGCAACACCACTAAGAGAGTAACCAGATACTTTCTTGTTAAACGAGTAAATTCCTTAATATTTAGAATATTTAAGCAATTTTTTTAAATATTTGATTTATATGCACTTGAAATTTCCTCTTTAGCATAAAAGCACGGGCGAAGTGGGACAAAAAGGGATAAAAATGGTACCAATCATACGATAACAGCTATAAACATGAAATTTGGAATATACATCCCTCTAATTGCGTTGATACGTAAAATAGAGGGATTTTTTAAAATTCCTATTTTTAAATGATACAATTGGAAGGGGAGAGGGATGAAAATGGTACCAACCAAACCGCTGAAGTTGAAATCATGAAATTCGGTCTGTATTTTCATCTGACTGTGAAGATGCGAAATAAAGAGCATTTTGTCGAAATTTGTACTTTTAGGTGAAAAATGGGCCAAATAAAATGGTATCAAACAAACGGCTGCAGATATAGTAATGAAATTCGGTGTGTACATTTGTATAAATATTTCGAACCAACTTACTCTGGTACATCCACTTCCAGCTCCACTAGGGCAATGTCATTGTAAACGGACGGAGCTTTGTTCTCGGGATGTTTAATGAATCGCCTTATCTTTACATCTCTAACAGAGCGATCTGTCAAATTTGAGCCACCAATTCGGTGATATTACTACGCCTCCGCATCGATACCACACCGAGTTATCACCATCAAATGTCCAACCGAGGGCGGCCTGTAACAATAGGGTAAAATATTTCAAAATAAATTTATTTCATTTGAAAAAAATTATAATAATTCAAGCTCAAGGTCTGATGTTTTTACTTTGAATTTTGTTTTATTTATTCAGATACAATTGCATTCATAAATCACAGAAATTAATAAATATATTTCATTTGAATACGTTTTCAGACACACACACACATGCATAGAAAGAAAACTTGTGTAAATGATAGAATTCAACTTTGTAATTATTTTATATTGCAATTGCAAAGCCCCTTGTGGTACCTCCCACACAAATTATCCATATTCCTATGTTAAAATAAAACCAATGAAACATCCACACGGATATTTGGAATTTATAATAGCTTTAAGCGTACAAAATATGGTACCTTGTGAAGATGCGAAATAAAAAGGATTTTGTTGAAATTTGTACTTTTAGGTGGAAATGGGGCAAATGGGGATAAAAATGGTACCAACCAAACGGCTGCAGCTATAATAATGAAATTCGGTGTGTACACTTCTCTGATTCCGGTGACGCGAATAATAACGAGATCTTCCGATATTCGTAGAATCAGAATCTAAATGAAAATAAATTTGGCTACAATCAAAGGGTTGTAGCTAGAATCATGATATTCAGTATTTACACTCGTCTGTCTACGTAGACGAGGAAAATAAAAAAAATGGAAAAAGCAGTGAAAGTGGTACAAATAAAACGGTTGTAGCTGAAATCATGAAATTAAGTGTGTACATTCCACTCTGAAATTACAATATTACAACTTTTCCTATCAAAATGGTGCAGACATTTAGGCTGTAGATGGAATCAAGCAATTGCAAATGGGGAAAATCAGGCTTGAGGGAAATTGTTTCTACCTAATAATATTTAGGACGAATTTTTGAATATTTCTGATTAATAATTATATTATTATTTATTATATCATCCACCTCCAGGATGGGGGTATACTAACTTTGTCATTCCGTTTGTAACACCTTGAAATATCGACCTGAGACCCTATAAATTATATATATTCTTGATCGTCATAAAATTCTAAGACGATCAAGCCATGTCCGTCCGTCCATCTGTTGAAAGCACGCTAGCATCTAAACGAAAGGAGCTAGAACGTTCAAATTTTCCATAAATGCATCTTCGTCGTAGATCGGTTGGGAATGAAACGGGGCGAAATCGGCCCAAAGGGAAACATTTTTCCCTCATAAGGACCCTCATACCCTTAATGACTCCTAATATTTTAGAGTATTTAAGCATATTGTTACAATATGTCTGCTTGTACTTACAAAACAAAATCGTGCACCATAGAGTGATTTTTATTCGTAGGGGGTAAAATCGGGCAAAAAGGGATAAAAATGGTACAAATCAAACGACAACAGCTAGAAACACGAAATTCGGTGTGTACATTCCTCTAATTGAGTAGATACATAATATAAAAGCATGTTTCCAAATTCGTACTTTTAAGGGGTAAAATGGGAATAGAGGGATAAAAATGGTACCAACCAAACGGCTGTACCTAGAATAATGAAATTCGGTGTATACATTCCTCTGATTGCATAGACAAGTAAAATACACGGATTTTCAAAATTTGTACTTTTTGGGGTTAAAATGAAAAAAAAGGGATAAGAATAGTACCAATCAAATGACCGCAGCTAGAGTCATGAAATTCGGAGTATACATTTCTCTGACTGTGTAGACTCAGAAAATAAACTGATTTTTAAAAATTCGTACTTTTTGGGGTCAAAATCGAAAAAGGGGATGAAAATAGTACCAACCAAATGACCGCAGCTAGAGTTATGAAATTCGGAGTATACATTCCTTTGACTACGTAGACATGAACAATAAAAGTTTTTTTCCAAATTCGTACCTTCAAGGGACACAATGTGTACGGAGGGATAAAAATGGTACCAACCAAACGGCTACACCTGGAATAATGAAATTCGTTGTATACTTTACTCTGATTGCGTAGACACTTAAAATAAATCGATTTTTCGAAATTCGTACATTTTGGGGTCAGAATAGAAAAAGGGGATAAGAATAGTACCAACCAAATGACCGCAGCTAGAGTCATGCAATTCGGAATATACATTCCTCTGACTGCGTAAACAGGGAAAATAAACGGATTTTTCGAAATTCGTACCTTCAAGGGATACTATGGTACAGAGGGATAAAAATGATACCAACCAAATGGGCGCAGCTGGAATCATGGAATTCGGTGTATACATTCCTCTGACTGCATAGACAAAATAAAAAGTTTTTCCAAATTCGTAATTTTTCTTTTACGGCAAAAATTGGTTGAATCATGAAGTTAGGCTATTTTGCACTATGTACGTCTGATAATGGATTTTCAAAATTTTTTACTTTTGCAATTAAAATAGAATGGAAATACAACCAACTGTAGTACCCACTATCTACCAATATTTATGGTATTTAAACTTTTTGAAAATATAAATATAAGAATATTTATTTTTTGATTTGAAATAAATAATGGTTTGAAATAATTAAAATATTATATTTATTTATTAAATTATTTTGTCAATATTTCTATTTGTTTTGGTTTGGCTATATTAACAAATTTATATTTTCCTCTGTGGAATACACTCCGTTGTGGAGGGTTTATAAGATTCGGCTCGGCCGAACTTAACGCCTTTTTATTTGTTTAACAAAAAAAGGTTTTCTTATAATGAGGCGGAGAACTTTATTTTGAGAAACACAGAGAAATGTGTTTAGGTTTTATTTAATAGAAGACAATTTTATGACATTAAGGCCAGTGAACACCAAAGTCTGCGTTCTTTCTAATGAATGGGTCTATTTGGTTCTTTTCGTGCAAAATGGTGAAAAACATCCCTAAACCAAACTAAATGTTCTACAAAAATATTTGCCATAAAATTCTAAGTTTTAAATGCACCAAAATTCAAAACTCAACTGCCAGAAAAACGTCAAAACTTGAAATTCCTTTTTGGGGTGTATTTCGTACTTCCTTCCTTCTTCCAAATATGTGCTTTAGGAAACCTTGTGATCCTTATATTTTAAGTATAGGAAGTTTTCAGCAATACTACTTAGAACACTACGAAAAACATTTTTGTGGAACATTTTAATACTCTAGCTTTTAAATGTTGGGGTCTGGACCCTTTTGTTTAAAAGGGTAAAAAGCGGGGGTTGAACGGGTCAAAATGTTCCATAAAAATATTTGCCATAAAATTCTACTATAAGTCTCTGAATACACCAAAACACAAAAGTCAACTCAAAAATGTCAGAAATGAGTAAAAAAGGGTTAATTTCGTACTTTTTCCGAATTGGTGCTAAAGGAAAGGTTTCCTTATGATCCTTACATTTTATGTGTTCAGCTACAACGAACATTTTAGTGGAACATTTTCAGCCCCCATACAAATTAAATCGAATCGGAGAATTTGCTTCGCTCTAGAAACCACATATTTTAACTGATTTTAATCTTGCCTAGAAACAACTGAAGTAAAAGTGGTTCATATGCTTTAATATAGTCCCCATACAAATGTCCCTCGATATTTGACTTCTTACCGCACTAAAATACTCATACTGCTGCCGATTTTGGTATATTTGAAAGTGGATTTGTATGGGGGATATATCAAACAAGTAAAAACGGCGTTAAGTTCGGCCGGGCCGAACTTTATATACCCTCCACCATGGATTGCATTCCACAGAGGTTGTCGGTTTTCATAGAAGTGCAGTAATATTACATGAAAGTATATTTTTTTTAATATAACCAAACGAAAACAAATACAAATATTGAAAAATTAATTTTATAAATAAATATAATATTTTAATTATTTGAAACCACGCTTATAAGGTAATGCTACCAATACGTCAATTCAAAAAATAAATATTCTTATATTTATATTTTCAAAAATATTTTCAAGGCCATAAATATTGGTAGATAGTGGGTGCTACAGTTGGTTGTATTTCCATTCTATTTGAACTCCAAAAGTACAAATTTTGACTTCTTGTTTCAACCAATTTTTGCCGTAAAAGAAAAATTACGAATTTGGAAAAAAAATATTTTGCGTGTCTATGCAGTCAGAGGAATGTATACACCGAATTCCATGATTCCAGCTGCGTCCATTTGGTTGGTACCATTTTTACCCCCTTGACGTTTCTACGCAATTAGAATTTTATCATTCTAGCTGTAGTCGTTTAGTTGGTACTATTTTTATCCCTCTGTACCATTGTATCCCTTGAAAGTACTAATTTCGAAAAATTCGTCTATTTTCCGTGTCTACGCAGTCAGAGGAATGTATACTCCGAAATTCATGACTCTAGCTGCGGTCATTTGATTGGTACTATTTTTATCCCCTTTTTTCATTTTAACCCCAAAAAGTACGAATTTTGAAAAATCCGTGTATTTGACATATCTATGGAATCAGAGGAATGTATACACCGAATTTCATTATTCTAGGTACAGCCGTTTGGTTGGTACAATTTTTATCCCTCTATTCCCATTTTACCCCTTAAAAGTACGAATTTGGAAAAAATACTTTTATATTATGTATCTACTCAATTAGAGGAATGTACACACCGAATTTCGTGTTTCTAGCTGTTGTCGTTTAATATGTACCATTTTTATCCCTTTTTTGCCCCATTTCACCCCCTACAAATATTAATCACTTTATGGTGCACGTTTTTGCTGTAAGGGGAATGCGCATACCAAATATCAAGCAAATATAAACAGACATATTCAAAAAACATGATTAAATACGCTAAAATATTAGGGATTATTATGGGTATTTTTAGTCCTTGTGAGGGAAACATTTTTCCGTTTGGGCCGATTTCGCCCCGTTTCAATCCCAACCGATCTACGACTATAAGACGCATTTATGGAAAATTTGAACGTTCTAGCTCCTTTGGTTTAGATGCTAGCGTGCTTTCAACAGACGGTCAGACGGACAGACGGACGGACGGACATGGCTAGATCGTCTTAGAATTTTATGACGATCAAGAGTATTTATACTTAGTATTTCAAGGTGTTACAGTAGTTTTTTTATGTGATGCTCGGTGTTGGGCTGACGGTTACGGAGGATACATTTGTTGACTGTTTCTTAACATCGTCAGGGGGTTTTTGTATTTGAAATAACATTAATTTTAAATGACACTACTTTGACAATGCGATTTTTGGTATGTAATAATAATTTAATCAATTAGAAATTTTCTTCCGATTAAATCGGATGAGTGATATTATTAATGTGTGATTTACCAAAATCCGTATGCGTATAATACAATACACTTGTAGTCTGAAATATGAGTTTGTGAAATGCATTTGAAGAAAATAAAAACACTTAGGCCATTTTCATATAGTCCGATTATAAGTTTTCTATATACACTTACCTTATTGTAATTGCAAATTAAAATTCTCAAAATTTAATACCTTCACTTAATACCGACTTTGTCCATCGTTTTTCAGAGTCTATGACTAATGTAATTTGTAATTTTGGCTGTTAAATATGTATCTGCGATATTATTGTTCAGGATAAAAAACAATCTTAAAAGCATTTAGAAACAATTCCATTACGGATTTTTTACATATTTTTATTTAGTCGTTCTTGAGATCTGTGGAACTACGTACGTTTCAAAAATCGATAATTTTAGATTGATTTAATAGACGATTACATAATCGTAAAAAATGCAAAATTTCCTCGTTAAGTTCAGATCAACGATCAGAAAAATGCCGCACGTGAGAGGTTCTATGGACATACGCTTACACCAATTGATTTAATTGAGTGCTTGTGTGAGCGTCAAGATAATACATTTAGGGGAAGAAATGTAGACTATTTAAGCATTTTTCACTTGAAATAAATAAAAAATAAATAAAAATTTTAGCGGTCGAAATGGGACAAAAAGGGATAAAAATGGTACCAATGATACTACAACAGCTAGAAACATGAAATTTGGAATTGCGTAAATACGTAAAATAGAGGGATTTTCTTAAAATTCGTACTTTTGGGACGAAAAAGGGATAACAATAGCACCAACGATACGGCAAAAGCTAGAATCATGAAATTCGGCGTGTACATCCCTCTAATTGCGTAGACACGTAAAACAGAAGGATTTTTCGAAATTCGGGCTTTATAGGGATACAATTACCAACCAAACCGCTGAAGTTGAAATCATGAAATTCATCTGACTGTATAAACGCGAAACATAAGGATTTTTTCGAAATTTGTACTTTTAGGCGAAAAATGGGGCGAATATGGAGAAAAATGGTACCAACCAAACGGCTGCAGCTAAAATAGTGAAATTCGGTGTGTACATTGCTCTGACGCGAAAAGTAAAGAGATATTTCGATATTCCATGCCTTCGGGATCTAAATGGGATTAAATTTGGCACAATGGGATCATGAAATTCGTCTGACTGCGTAGACGCAGAAAATAAGAAGACTTTTTCCAAAACCGTCTAGTTAGGGTCAAAATGAAAAAGAGAATAATACTGGTATCAAGCAAACGATTGAAGTTAAAATCGTGAAATTAGGTATATACATTCTACTGTGAATATAAAACATTTTGGAAAATAAATATTAGTACTTTTCTTATCAAAATGGTACGGACATTTGGGCTGTCCTGAGGGAAATTGTTTCTACCTAATAACAACTGACAATGCACCTGATATTTAGGTCATATTTTTCAACATTCACTTTTTGATTGAAGTTTTATATTTATATAGAGGAGGACTAATAACATTATAATAATGAAGCATCACTATTTATTTAAAGCAGTGCGCATAATTATTCCTTATAGAAATAGTAAACAAATATCGTGATGTGCACATGGGCGTAGCAATAGATTTCTTCTGGGGAGGGCTATTTTATAAGATTTTTCGAATTTGTTTTTTATGTTTTGTATTTATTCACGAAAGAAAATGACAATGAAGAGTAAAAAATTCTATAAACTATAGATGCAAAATGAGCCACGACAATGTACAAGTTCAAATGAAATAAGAAGAATGAAATACAAGCTTTATATGATAAGTAAATATATTACATAAACATGAATACAGTTCTTTAAATCAAAAAAATTAATGTATGTATTTTTCCATAACCAATTTTTCTTTGATTTTTCATTGTTTTTATACCTTGCGTTTATGAACTAATGAAAAAATTATAATTTTGATGATTTTTCACTGTAATTCTGACTGGATTCGTAAAAAATAGAAGCCATCATTTCACAACTTTCAAACTCACACAGTCGCTTAAAAATAGACCTAAGCACACTACTTTAAAATTTCAACAAAATGGATTGGTGTAATCATTTTGAAAATCAAAATAAAAGAATTAAAATTTCAAAAACTTTAAAAAATCGAATCCTGCTAAAACACACCACATCAATACTTTAAAAGTAATTGAAATTACCTTCAAAACAAGGTGTAAAAAATTAAGAAAATAAAAGATTCGGTTTTCAGGATATTTAAGGATTTTTTTAATTTTTGGAGTCATTGAACGAAAAGTACTTTCCGAAAATTCGGAAAGAGGAGATGAAAACCTTTCAGATAATACCAATTTGGTAATGAATACATCTCTTCACAAAACGCCCAAGAACACCAACTTTGGACCACCCAAAACGGAGCTACGGTAAACGCTATATTACCCACAACCACTAGTAGAATGTACATACGTGCCAGATTTCATCAACATCGGAGCGGATGAATATCCAAATCTATGGTTTTTGGCTTGTTTTCTAATAAAATTACCCATAGCACAGTAGTTTCCAAAATTTACCAAATTTATTTTGTGTGCCACGTAGTGAATAAAAATGGCTTGTGTTTTTCCTCTTAATTTCCCTTTGAAGTCCATTCTTGTAGCCCGACAATACATTTGCATAAGTTGAACTATTGGAATATTTTCCATCTTATTGTTTGCCAAAAAAATCAAAATAATCGGCATCTCTACTTACAAAACAATCTACGAAACCTAGGAATCGTTTTTCTACTTCTAAATTGATTGCAAATCTAATAGTACTTACCAATTGATCTTCTTTAATGGACCTGGCCTCGCCCAACAACGAGAAAAATCCAAACGAAATTTTCTTCTCAATTTCCTCTGGGACCAGAATTGTGACATACAAAACAAAACGTGGAAACTACAGCACTTCGAACTGTTTTTCTGAAAAGGATATGTTTTACCCTTCAATCATATTGGCATTTAAAAAATTCTGGTATTAGACCATAGAAAATATCAAATTTGTCCTAATATGACAGTGTATTTCTATGTAAAGTTGAGAGCCACTAATCTGCCGGTACTACTATGGAATGCACTCCGTGCTGGAGGGTATATAAGATTCGGGCCGGCCGAACTTAACTTTACTTGTTCTGATTTAAATCAGTTTTTAGCGAATGGATATTTCTTTTTGTGTCATTTATTGGCAGAGTATGATATCCGAGACACCACGATCTGACTTCATTTTTGGAAAGAGGAAAGAAAATAAGAAAAAAACGGCTCGGTATGTTATCGATATCTGGCTTAGTTATCGAGTTATCAGACGTTAAAGTTTGAAAAAATCGAAAAAAATCCATTTTTTTTTAAAATGAGATCAAAATGTAAAAAAATCGAAAAAAACTATGAAAATTAAAAAAGTCGATTAATTTAATTTTCTTTTTATTTTTCTGAATTACTCATTTGAAATATCGCAAAAGCTGGTTTTTATAGAAAACTCAAAAATATCTGACTACATTGTTGGAAAGAGGACCCTTAAGGTCCTCTGCGAACAAAATGGTTGGCATGTTCATGAGATCTCGCTTTTTTATCGAGTTAGCAGGCGTTAAAGTTTGGTAAAATCGAAAAAAAAACATTTTGCATTATTTTGTAAAATGGGGTCAAAATAAAAAAACGGAAAAACAAAATGTTTCGATAACTGAAAAATTTGTTATTATTTTACCTCATTTGAATGAAAAACAAGTAAAAACGGCGTTAAGTTCGTTCGGGCCGAACTTTATATACCCTCCACCATGGATTGAATTCCACAGAGGTTGTCGGTTTTCGTAGAAGTGCAGTAATATTACAGGAAAATATATTTTTTTTAATATAGCCCAACCAAAGCAAATACAAATATTGAAAATTAATTTTATAAATAAATATAATATTTTAATTATTTCAAACCACGCTTATAAGGCAAGGCTACCAATACGTCAATTCAAAAAATAATTATTCTTCTAAAGAGTGATTTTTTTGAGGTTAGGATTTTCATGCATTAGTATTTGACAGATCACGTGGGATTTCAGACATGGTGTGAAAGAGAAAGATGCTCAGTATGCTTTGACATTTCATCATGAATCGTCTTACAAACGAACAACGCTTGCAAATTATTGAATTTTATGATCAAAATGCGTGCTCTGTTAAGAAAGTTCATTGCGCGCTTCCATTTTATGGTCAGTTTAATCGACCCACTGAAGCGGCTATTCGGGCTATTGTAACTAAATTTCGCACCAAATTTACATTGTTGGACATTAAACCACCAACACTCTTACGTAGAGTGCGAACTGAAGAAAATATCGCAGCTGTATCGGCCAGTGTTAATGATGACCACCAATTTTCGATTCGTCGCCGTTCGCACCAATTGGGTCTCTGTTACTCAAAAACGTGGAAATGCCAAAATTGGACTAAGCGGATGGACCACCTAAGACGCAGCCGCGGTCAACATTTAAATGAAATTATCTTCAAAAAGTAAATGTCATGGACCAATCTAACGTTTCAAATAAAGAACCGATGAGATTTTGCAAATTTTATGCGTTTTTTTTTTTTTTTTAAAGTTATCAAGCTCTTAAAAAATCGCCCTTTATTTATATTTTCAAAAATATTTGCAAAGCCATAAATATTAGTTGGTTGTAATTCCATTCTATTTAAATTCCAAAAGTACGAATTTTGAAAATCCATTATCAAACATACATGTGCAAAGTGGAAAATAACCTAACTTCATGATTCAACCAATTTAAAAGAAAAAGTACGAATTTGGAAAAAAAACTTTTTATTTTGCGTTTCTATACAGTCAGAGGAATGTATACACCGATTTCCATGATTCCAGCTGCGGCCATTTGGTTGGTACCATTTTTACCCCCTTAAGAGTACGACTATCTAAAATCTCTTTATTTGACGTTTCTACCCAATTAGAATTTCATCATTCTAGCTGTAGTCGTATAGTTAGTACTATTTGTATACCTCTGTACCATTGTATCCCTTGAAAGTTCGAATTTCGAAAAATCCGTTTATTTTCCGTGTCTACGCAGTCAGAGGAACGTATGCTCCGAATTTCATGACTCTAGCTGTGGTCATTTGGTTGGTACTATTTTTATCCCTTTTTTTCATTCTCCAAAAAAAACTCCAAAAAGTACGAATTTTGAAAAATCCGTGTATTTTACTTATCTATGCAATCAGAGGAATGTATACACTGAATTTCATTATTCTAGGTGTAGCCGTTTGGTTGGTACCATTTTTATCCCTCTATTCCCATTTTACCTCTTAAAAGTACTAATTTGGAAAAAATACTTTCATATTTTATATCTACTCTATGAGAGGAATGTATACACCGAATTTCGTGTTTCTAGCTGTTGTCGTTTAATATGTACCATTTTTATCCCTTTTTTGCCCCATTTCACCCCCTACAAAAAAGAATCACTTTATGGTGCACGTTTTTGTTATCGTGGGAATGCGCATTCCCGATATCAAGTAAGTACAAGCAGTCATATTGAAAAAATGTGCTTAAATACTCTTAAATATTAGGGATTATTATGGGTATTTTTAGTCCTTGCGAGGGAAAAAATTTTCCCTTTGGGCCGATTTCGCCCCGTTTCAATTCCAACCGATCCACGACTATAAGACGCATTTGTGGAAAATTTGAACGTTCTAGCTCCTTCCATTTAGATGCTAGCGTGCTTTCAACAGACGGACATGGCTAGATCGTCTTAGAATTTTATGACGATCAAGAATATATATACTTTATAGGGTCTCAGGTCGATATTTCAAGGTTTTACAAAGGGAATGACAAAGTTAGTATACCCCCATCCTGGAGGTGGAGGGTATAAAAATATGAAAATTAAAAAAATCGTTTAATTTAATTTTCTTTTTATTTTTCTGATTTGCTCATTTGAAATATCGCAGAAGCGGGTTTTAATAGAAAACTCAAAAATATCTGACTACATTGTTGGAAAGAGGACCATAAGATGCGAACAAAATGGTTGGCATTTTCATGAGATCTCGCTTTTTTATCGAGTTAGAAGGCGTTAAAGTTTGGTAAAATCGAAAAAAATACATTTTGCATTATTTTGTAAAATGGGGCAAAATAAAAAGAGACGGAAAAACAAAATGTTTCGATAACTGAAAAATTTGTTATTATTTTATCTCATTTGAATGAAAAAAAAAACGAAAAAATCGGGTAATTTTTTCGATAAAATATGCAGAAAAAGTAAATTTCTTCGGTAACTGACTTAGTTATCGATTTTTTCGATAATTTTCCAGTTATCTCAAAACGGAAAACTCAGAAAAAAGGACTTAGTTTTTCGGTAACTGACTTAGTTATAAAAGAAATAGACGATGTACAATTTTGAATAGGAATTTTAGGAATAAAGATTATATACTGAATTTATACACCGTGCTATATTTTCAAAATAGAGGCACAGTTGAATATTTTTCTAAAAAAAATCTCGTGTCCATGTAATAATTATTTTTGTTATTGAAATTCTTTCTATACCTAACATGAAATTGTTAGTGTTGCTTTTTTATATTTATTTCCACAATCGATGGATGTTATCGATTACTAAGACAGTTATCGGTCAATACAAAAGTTATAGATTTTTTCTAATTTTCGATTTTGAGTTCATTGGAACGACAAAACCCCGATCTTTTTTTTCAAATTTTACTTCGATAACTAAACACCAAATATGCGCTCAGATCTTGGGGCCTCGGATATCATAGTCTCCCAGAAAAAAAATAAGTTACAAAAACCGACTTTTAACAACGTTAGTATTGTAAGTCAATTTCAGAAATCTCTCACTCCTTTTGTTAAATTTCTCCCGCTACGACTCTGTCTTTCTGGTTCCGAATGCGAACAGTCTTGTTTGCCAAAATAACAACAAAATTGTAAATTACATATTCGCCAAGAACTGATCTCCGTCTTCCTTCTATTATCACTGAATTGTTCTCAGTCTCTCTCTCTCTCTGTATGTTTTGCACGCTCACCGGCGGCGTCATCATTATTTGGTTTGGCGTTTTTTTCTTGCGAGGTTCTTCACCGCAACGTTCCAATCATCAGAATCTACAGAAGTCCAGCTGTGGTGTCGATGGTGTCCGCAAGATAAATAATTGTGTGAATGTATGTACATATGGGCAAATCTACGGTATAGTACGATTCCATGTCACTCAGGCTTCTAACCGCTTTAAGAGCAATATATAATATTTCTGAGAGTGTCATAATTTTCAAAACGACGAGTTTAACCTCGCCAACATCCTAAAGTTTTAAAATTATGCTGTTAATGTAGTCTACTGAGCTAAGGTCTACCCTAATTACCCTATTTTTGCTTCTAACTTTCGGGAGTTGTTCAACTCTTTTGGCTATAACTTTTTCAGCATAAGAGAAAATCATTCTGATCTTTTTGTGGATGATAGTAATGATGTTGCGGAATCTTCTATATGTTGAAAAGGGCGTGTGCCATCACTGAGGAATAAATGGTAGCTCTTCAAAATCTGTCACTCTGTTTTTGCATAAAACGAAAATTGATACAATTTTCTTTTTTGCGCTTTCAGCGTGAACGTAATTGCAAATTTTTTAATATTGGATTATAAACGACAGAGATACTAACAAAAGGCGACCGGACGATTTGGTGTGCCTTCAGCGACAAGGAGATTATGACAGTACGAACATCATCAGGTCGATGCGTGCAGATCATGAAATTTCATATTTTTTGAAGAGCACATCCGCAGTTTGAAAAATAACTGGTGGCAACCCTGTGTGATCGGTGAATATGGGTACTACTAATAATGTGTGTAAGTGCTAAATAGAGAGGTACCGAGAGCCATTTTAGGTTAAATTTTGTTGATTTTCATAGGGTTTTCAGGCTTAACTTGCAATAGAACCAAAAGGGACAATCCGATTATAACTTCTTCAGCACTTGAAAAAAATGATGCACGCGTGCACATTATTTATATTTAATGTATTTTTAACAAGTTGACGCTAAAATAAAACGTGTGCCTCTAATTTGAAATTTTTAATTTTTCAAAATTGAAAACGGACTATTTTGTAGATTTTCCCATATATAGATACCTAGTTGGAAACGTCTTTAAGGCGTCCCAGAAGACGCGTACACGATCATAGTAAATCCTACATGACGACATCCTTCACATCCATTCCATTTTGATTGTCAAACTTATTATTTACATGTGTGAATTTGACAATCAAAATGCTGAAATACACAGGGTTGTATTTGCCTTAGCCCAGAATTATCGTAAGCGTCATTTACACACACATTTTTATTCTGAAAATTGTCAAATATATAATTTGCTGATCTATTCCACAAATTCGTCACACAATTTTATGTACGACTATTTTTCCAACTGGGTATGTTCACATCGTATATTCATAAATACATGTATAAAGCTTGGCGCTTGTGTGATCTACTCTTTAAAAGTCCCCTTTTAGTGTACCCTATAGTACTGTTTAGGACTTGTACTCCCAACTATATAATTTTAATACATATTTTTTTAAAATCATCCCCACAAAAATAATACTAACACTATGCAACAAAAAAGAAAAATGTTGTGTCCAAAGCAAAAAAATATTTTTTGTGTGCTGATTCATAAAATCAAAACAAAGAAAATTTATGGATTTTTTTTAATTTTGTACAAAAAATTGTAAAATTTTCGTCGAGGTACCTGTAATATTTGTACTGTCTTTTTAGATATATTGGTTCGATCACAACCGCTTATATTATGATGTCTACAAATGAAGCGAATTACACTTTGACATAGAAACAGTGGCTTAGGAATAGCCTCTAAAAAGTTGGGAACAATTTATTTTTTTTTTCGAAAAAATAAATTTTTGCTGGCAAGAAAAGAAATTATAAAAAATAGAAAGAAGTCGAAAAACAGTATTTCGTTTTATTTTTTAATAGCTAACATCCTAACGCAAAAAACAGGGTTTATATGTAAAAAATCTATGGATAAATATAGAAGTTATGATATTCTTTGTAGACGTAAACGATTTTTTAAAAATCACTATTATACTCTCAGCCTATGGATTCACTTTGCAATTCCGGTTGTAACACCTTAAAATATTCGTCGGAGACCCCATAAAGTATATATATTCTGGGTCGTGATAAAATTCTAAGACGATTTAGCCATGCCCGTCTTTGTATCTGTCTGTTGAAAGCACGCTAGCATCCGAATGAAATGAAAATTCCTCCTAAATGTGTCTTATGGTTGCAGATCGGTTGGGATTGAAAGTGGACGAAATCGGTCCAAAGGGTCCCAAAAAGTCCCTCACAAGGACTAAAAATACCCATAATAACCCCTTATATTTCCGAGTATTTAAGCATATTTTTCAATATGTCTGCTTGTACTTACTTGATATTGGGTATGCGCATTCCCCCTATAACAAAAACGTGCACCATAAAGTGATTCTTATTTGTAGAGGGTGAAATGGGGCAAAAGGGGATAAAAATAGTACATTTCAAACGGCAACAGCTAGAAACACGAAATTTGGTGTGCACATTCCTCTAATTGAGTAGATACATAATATAAAAGTATTTTTTCCAAATTCGTACTTTTAAGGGGTAAAATGGGAATAGAGGGATAAAAATGGTACCAACCAAATGGTTGCACCTATAATAATGAAATTCTGTGTATACATTCCTCTGATTGCGTAGATACGTAAAATAGACGGATTTTTCGAAATTCGTACGTAAAACAGTACCTCCGTCGAAAATTGATATATATATATATAAAGGGTGATTTTTTAAGAGCTTGATAACTTTTTTTTTTAAAAAAACGCATAAAATTTGCAAAATCTCATCGGTTCTTTATTTGAAACGTTAGATTGGTCCATGACATTTACTTTTTGAAGATAATTTCATTTAAATGTTGACCGCGGCTGCGTCTTAGGTAGTCCATCCGCTTAGTCCAATTTTGGCATTTCCACGTTTTTGAGTAACAGAGACCCAATTGGTGCGAACGGCGACGAATCGAAAATTGGTGGTCATCATTAACACTGGCCGATACAGCTGCGATATTTTCTTCAGTTCGCACTCTACGTAAGCGTGTTGGTGGTTTAATGTCCAACAATGTAAATTTGGTGCGAAATTTAGTCACAATAGCCCGAATAGCCGCTTCACTGGGTCGATTAAACTGACCATAAAATGGAAGCGCGCAATGAACTTTCTTAACAGAGCACGCATTTTGATAATAAAATTCAATAATTTGCAAGCGTTGTTCGTTTGTAAGACGATTCATGATGAAATGTCAAAGCATACTGAGCATCTTTCTCTTTGACACCATGTCTGAAATCCCACGTGATCTGTCAAATACTAATGCATGAAAATCCTAACCTCAAAAAAATCACTCTTTATATATATATAAACATTTTTTAATATCGTTTTCGAATTTAGAAAGCCAGAATACATCATAAAATGTTACCCTTCCTCAAAATTTTTGTTACACAATGTTATATGTGTTTTAATGTTGGTGGGGCGATTTTATTTAGCCCATATCAAAAGTAGGGCCTATATTTTCACATATAGGTCCTATGACATATGAACGACATGTGTGTACAACCCTTGGTGGGGGGGCACATACGATTCGTCCTGACAATTTTTACATGTTTTTGTTCCACTTATACGTGGTTGTGAGCGAATTTCACAAAATTTATTAGAGGGTGTACAAGGTTTGTTACGGCCGTACATTACGCCCTTTTTTCTTGCTCTTAGCCAATGACTTAGTAATCATATACATACATACAGACATGCATTGATATTCTTATCATGGAGAATAAAACCAAAAAACGTACAGGCAATGTGTTTATGATCTTAAGCGCCTATAAAAGCCGAACTTATCCGTAATTCATATTCATTTTATTTTTCATATTCAATCATAATGGTTACGAGTTTAACAAAATTATCTATTGCTCTGCTAGTGACTGGACAAATCCTAGCTCAAGCAACTCCCCTTGACAAATGGCACACACAGAACGAGTTGGGCACAGTTTTTATAGAAGCCGATCAAAAGGTATGTATGTGTCCAGATGCAGCACCGCGATCCAAACCTCGCAGTGAAATAAATACCAGGAAAATAAAATTAAATAAATCCGAAAGTGTTACATAGTACAATTTGGGGGGCGTTAGGAAAAGAAAAAAAAATTACATAGAAATGAAATAATTTCTGAGAATGAGATAAAAAAACAAACCAATTGGAAATTTAAAACTCCCCCAAAGATTTGGAGGAAATTGGATAATGCAAACAATGAATGAACATAACCATCAACAAATCTTAAAAAATTGATAAGGTAAAAATCGAAAAAAAAAACTTCTTTTCTGCGTAAAAAATACGAAAACAAAAAATATTCCAAACATAAGTCATAAAAACAAAAAATCGAAAACTAAGAAAAGTAGTCAGTATTGGGTTAATTTCTAAAATATATTCGGTAGCCCGATTTCCAACATTAATATCTCAAAGTAATTCTTGGCTCCTTGCATAATTTCGAATTTTTACAAAACTCAAAAATGTTTTCCAGATTAAAAGCTATTGAATTTAATATGAAATTGAATTTTGGTTGATGAAATTTGATTCTGGTCCAAAGTAGTCGATTTTGGATTAATTACTAAAATATATCCCATGGCCCGATTTTCTATGCAAATAATCCTGGACTCCTTGATTAATTTCAATTTTTTACAAAACTCAAAAATGTTCACTCGGACTAAAGGTATTGAATTTAATAAAAGAGTGATTTTCAGCCGATAAAATTTGATTTTGGTCCAAAGGAGTTAACTTTGGTTTAATTTATAAAATATACCCCATGACCCGATTTTCAATGTAAATATTTCAAAATAATCCTGGACACCTTGACTAATTTCGATTTTTTAAAAAACTCAAAAATGTTCTCTAGATCTGAAGTTATTGAATTTAATAAAAACTTTAATTATGGACAGTGCACAGTGCCGCGCCGCCGACTGAATCTTTTTTGCTTGAGTTGACTTTGTTTTGATAATTCTGGCGGAAAAATCGAAAAGTTGGAAAATAACTTGGTTACAACTCGCTATAATTTTTTCTTCAACTTTTCAGTACAATTGGTTTGAAGCCTGGAATGAATGCGCCCTCAGGAATATGTCTTTGATAGCCGTGGATACGGCCGAGAAAAATGCCGCCCTAGATGTGATATTACGCAAAAGATTTCGTAAGTTCAAGAAGTTTTTATTCGAGACTCATAATTTTGTTATAAGATTTGTTTTTCTTTTTATTTTTCTGTTTTTTTTTTTTTGTTTCAGCAAAATGTCCTAATCTATGGATTGGCGGCCATGACAACGGCGAAGAGGGCAAATTTGTTTGGTCTTCGACGGGCAAACGTTTTGAATTTTCAAATTGGTTTAAGGGCAATCCCGATAACCATCAGAACAACGAGAACTGTGTCCATTACTATAATGTGGCCGATTTTGAGTGGAACGATGTGCCGTGTTCGGTCAAAATCGGTTTTATATGCGAAGAGAATCGGTTTTTACTGGCAGCCCGTCGTGATTTGGAGGTTAAGAAGAATTTCATAGATCAATTGTTTGCACTGTGAACATATTCTTGAGAAATAAAGTTACCATTAAATTCATAGTCATTCGTGAAAGGTTTTTAGGGAAACTCTTTAATTTGTCTTGGTTGGTGTACAATCCTAGATCCCAACAAGCGAAGTGTGATGAAAATGATTCGAAATCGTATTGCCTAGTAGGTAAAATAATATTGCGGCGATAGGCATATTGGTATTGTGGAAGTGTGCGACCAGGGCGATATCACAAAGCAATTGCGAAAGCAGTACTTCTGGATGATAAAAAGGCGATATTGGCTGACTGTTATGCAGAAGAAATCTAGATGATATCGCCAAAATGTCATCTGGAAGATAAACTTTCCGTATTCCACATGGAAAACACATCTCGAATGATTTTA
The DNA here is from genome assembly GCA_947397865.1 of Polietes domitor. NCBI lineage: Eukaryota > Metazoa > Arthropoda > Insecta > Diptera > Muscidae > Polietes > Polietes domitor. The sequence goes on from OX377620.1 coordinate 36,951,835, forward strand.
AAGTGTAATGGGATGATGTGATGTACTGATGTAATCATTTTTAAAAATGAAGATTAAAATTAAAAGCAATTAAATGTTTGTAAAACTTAATTAAAATTTTCATAGGTTGTCAATAGGGTTAAAGTACTGAAGACATTTCGAACGATTGCGAAATACAAGGATTTGAATATACTCTAGTCAGTAGGATTTAATTTTTGAAATTGAAATGTCTATAACTCTGCAAATTAGATTAAGATTTCTTACCAAAGCCACGTGTAAAATATTTTGTAAAGAAGAATATTTTGTGAGATTTTCAGAAAAATCGGCGCGATGGAATTATTTTTGGCCGGTTTGACATGGAATGACTCATAATAGCTTAGTTGTTATATCAGCATGTGCAGATTCCGACTATAATTCCTTCTAGTTTTGACCGTGACCACTGTGCGCCACGTACTTCTACAGGAACGATCCTAAATCCTACATTTATTCATAGATTTTCTTTAACTAGGTCTTGTTTTCTTCGTTAAGATGCCAGCTATTACAAACTAAACTAATTAAATATACAGCTATCTAATTTGTAAAGTTCAGTTATCTAAAAAAATAAAAAATATAATTTTTCATAATTTTCAAATTAAAAAATATGATTTTTCATATTTTTTGCGTCTGCAAAGAGTACCATAAATTCTACATTTATCAATAGATTTTTCACATATACAAATTGTGTTTTTTTTTGTTAGAATGATAGCCATTCAAAAATAAAAGAAAATAGTTTTATCCTACTTTTGATTTTTTTGTGCCAGCAAAACTAGATTTTTTTTTTTTTTCAAAAAAAAAAAAATATATATTATTTCCCAAATTTTTGCAAACTGTTTCTAAACCATTGTTCAAATATTTAAGGTACCTTCGCCGCAAATTGGAATTTTAGTAAAAAATTAAAAAAAAGCAACAAGTATAAACGGCCGGGCGGAACTTTATATAACCTCCACCATGGATTGCATTCCACAGAGGCTGTCGATTTTAATATTACAGGAAATATATTTGTTTAATGTAGCCAAACCAAAACAAATACAAAATTTTGAAAAAATAATTTTATAAATAAATATAATATTTTTCTAAGGCAAGGCTACCGATACGTTTACACTGCATATATCGAAATAACACATCAAGTTAATTTAAAAAATAAATATTCTTATATTTATATTTTTAAAAAGCTTAAATAAAATAAAAATTGGTAGATAGTGAGTGCTACAGTTGGTTGTATTTCCATTCTATTTTAATTCCAAAAGTACAAATTTTGAAAATCCATTATCTCACGTATATAGTGCAAAATAAGCTAAGTTCATGATACAACCAATTTTTGTCGTAAAAGTAACAATTATGAATTTGGAAATTTTTTTTGCGTGTCTATGCAGTCAGAGGAATGTATACAGCGAATTCTATGATTATAGCTGCGGCCATTTGGTTGTTACCTTTTTTATCCCCTTTTTCCTAGTTTACCCTCTTAAGAGTACGACTTTCTAAAATCCCTTTATTTTACATGTCTACGCAATATGAGGGATGTACACACCGAATTCTATCATTCTAGCTGTAGTCGTTTAGTTGGTACTATTTTTATCCCTCTGTACCCATCGTATCCCTTGAAAGTACGAATTTGGAAGAAACCTTTTATTTTTCGTGTCTACGCAGTCAGAGGAATGTATATTCCGAATTTCATGAATCTAGCTGCGGTCATGTGGTTGGTACTATTTTTATCCCTTTTTTCTATTTTAACCCCAAAAAGTACGAATTTCGAAAAATCTGTTTATTTTACGTGTCTACGCAGTCAGAGGAATGTCTACACCGAATTTGATTATTCTAGGTGCAGCCGTTTGGTTGGTACCATTTTTAACCCCTTTTTCCTAGTTTACCCTGTTAAGAGTACGACTTTCTAAAACCTCTTTATTTTACGTGTCTAAGCAATAAGAGGGATGTACACACCGAATTCCATCATTCTAGCTGTAGTCGTTTAGTTGGTACTATTTTTATCCCTCTGTACCCATTGTATCCCTTAAAGGTACGAATTTTGAAGAAACCTTTTATTTTCCGTGTCTACGCAGTCAGAGGAATGTATATTCCGAATTTCGTGAATCTAGCTGCGGTCATGTGGTTGGTACTATTTTTATCCCTTTTTTCCATTTTAACCCCAAAAAGTACGAATTTCGAAATATCTATTTATTTTACGTGTCTAGGCAATCAGAGCAATGTATACACCAAATTTCATTATTCTAAGTGCAGCCGTTTGGTTGGTACCATTTTTATCCCTCCATTCCCATTTGATCCCTTAAAAGTACGAATTTGGAAAATTACTTTTATATTATGTATCTACTCAATTAGAGGAATGTACACATCAAATTTCGTGATTCTAGCTGTTGTCGTTTGAAATGTACCATTTTTATCCCTTTTTGTCCCATTTCACCCCCTACGAATAAAAATGCGCACACCCAATATCAAGTAAATACAAACAGACAGATTGGAAATCATGCTTAAATACTCTAAAATATTAGGGAATATTATGGGTATTTTTAGTCCTTGTGAGGGAAAATTTTTTCCCTTTTGGGCCGATTTCACCCAGATTCAATCCAAACCGATCTACGACTATAGTGGATGATAAATTTTCGAAGAAAATTTCACCTCAGTGGATTCGTCAATAAGCAGAATTGCCGCATTTGGGCGAATAATAATCCAAGAGTGATTGTCGAAAAACCAATGCACCCACAAAGAGTGACTGCTTGGTGCGGTTTATTGGCTAGCGGCATCATCGGGCCGTATTTTTTCCAAAATGAGTCCGATCAGGCAGCTACTGTGAATGGTCTTGGCTATCGTGAGACGATAACGAACTTTTTATGGCCCGAATTGGGAGATATGGATGTGGACGATATGTGGACGGTGCCACTTGCCACACAGCTAACGAAACAATGGCTCTTTTGCGCGACAAATTCAATGGCCGTGTTATCTCACGTGGTGGCGATGTCAATTGGCCGCCAAGATCATGTGATTTGACACCGTTGGACTTCTTTCTCGGGGGTTATTTGAAAGAACCATACCAATATTATCATAATGAAAAGAAATGACAATAGTTTCCTAAATAATTTGTGTTTTATTCAAAATCAACATCGGCCCTTAAAATTTAAGCACTCTTTAGAATAAGATTCATTTTTGTTTTTATTATCAGGTTTACGTTTGGCATTTTCAAAATGGGACCGCTATACGCGCGAACAAAATTGGGAAATATTAAAAACATACTTCCAAAGTAGCGACTCTTTAACACAAACTACAAGAAATTTACGTAGAAAATGTTCGAGAAGAGATTAGCCTTCATGAAGCTCGTTTTCATCTCGGTGGCTGCGTCGATAGGAAAAATTGCCGCCTATGGGGTTCCGTGACTATTGAGAAGCCAATGCATCCACAACGGGTCACTGTTTGTTGTGGATTTTGGGTTGTACTGACAAATTGGATTGATCGGATGAGGTACTGCCGAGCCAGCCGTGTTAGTCATATGAATGATATTGTGTTCCATTGCTAAATGACAAAGTTCAATCTTTCCAATGAAACCAGGAATTTGAAAAAATAATCAGAATTTTTTTATAGAATTTAAAATTTTAAATAGCCCACCCTATAATTCCATTTAAGCTTCAACAAATCTTAAATCAGGGTATATCTCACCAAAAACAAAAAACTCACAACATGAATAATTCATTCTTCCAAGAATTTATTAATAAATCCATTAAATCATATAAACATTACTAAGAGTAGAGATTTTTAATAAAATAATTTGTCAGCTTTTTCAAGACCGATATCATTTTGTCGCCGATCTATCCCTCGCATATAAAACCACACTTGTGGTAATGACATCCTATATCATTCCAATTACGATCATTAGTCACATGAACACAATCCTCTTGACCTCCGTAGTTGTCGGGCATGCCTTTCTTCCAGTTGGTAAACGTAAATGGTTTACCATTGGATATCCAAACAAATTGGCCCTCTTTGCCCAAATCCTGGCCGCCAATCCACAGAAAGGGACATATGTCTACAGGGAAAAGAAGACAGATGGTATAAAGATTAGATACATAAATCAATGTAAGACCAGTACCCACCAAATTGTTTTGTTAGGATCCGGTCCAGGACAGCACTCTTTTCGGCACTATCCAACGCAATCAGTGTCATATTCTTTCTGGCGCATTCACTCTCCGCCTTAAACCAGTTGTACTGCAGATTTGATAAAATTTAAACTTTTATTAAATTTCACAAAAAAACAAAACGTTCGATAACATTTTTTAAACTAGTTTACCTTTAAATCGGTTTCTATCAAAATGTTCCGTATTCCATGCTGATTAACTTTAAATTCCAATTGCTTGGACTGAACGACTTGGAGGGCGATTTGTAAAACGATTAACAATTTAATTGCACGAATATATTGGACCGCCATGACTGAGTTTTGAGTGTTAAATGATCTGTGCTGATGGGAGTTGTAGCTGAACTCTCGGAATGTCTTGAGGGATGATTAATAATAACCACAAGATATCAACATTAGAGATCTTAATATAAATACATTATTCAAGATACATGTTGTGTGATGTAGTTGCAACATAGAAGGACATGACCGCAATGCGTTCATTTTTAAATATTATTATTTTAAAATGTGGTCTATAGAGATGTCAAGAAACGACTGGGTTTGTGGGATTCTTTAAAATTGACAATTTACACAACAAAGGTTTAAGGGTTTTTAAATTTGTATAATATTTTCATATAAAATTCATGACAAATTTTGATCGACCGTTTTTATACCCTCCACCTCCAGGATGGGGGTATATTCACTTTGTCTTTCCGTTTGTAACACCTTGAAATATTCATCGGAGACCCCATAAAGTATATATATTCTGGGTCGTGGTAAAATTCTAAGACGATATAGCCATGTCCGTCTGTCCGTCTGTCTGTTGAAAGCACGATAGCGGCCGAACGAAATGAGCTAGGAGGTTCAAATTTTTCCTAAATGTGTCTTATGGTTGTAGATCGGTTGGGATTGAAAGTGGACGAAATCGGCCCAGAGGGAAAAATTTTTCCCTCACAAGGACTGAAAGTACCCTTAATATTTAGAGTATTTCAGCATGTTTTTGAACATATTAGCTTGTATTTACTTGATATTTGCAATGCGCATTCCCTCTATAGCATAAAAGGGCACCATAGAGTGATTTTTATTTGTAGGGGGCGAAATGGGACAAAAAGGGATAAAAATGGTACCTATCAAACGACAACAGATAGAAACACGAAATTTGGCGTGTACATTCCTCTAATAGAGTAGATACATAATATAAAAGTATTTTTTCTAAATTCGTACTTTTAAGGGGTTAAATGGGGATAGAGGGATAAAATTAGTACCAACCTAACGGCTGCACCTAGAATAATGAAATTCGATATATGCATTCCTCTGATTGCGTAGACACGTAAAATAAATGAACTTTCCAAAATTCGTACTTTTTGGGGTTCAAATGGAAAAAGGGGATAAAAATAGTACCTACCAAATGACAGCAGCTAAAATCATACAATTCGGAGTATACATTCCTCTGACTGTGTAGACACGAAAAATAAAACGTTTTTTCCAAATTCGTACTTTCAATGGATACAATGGCTACAGGGGATAAAAATAATACCAACTAAACGAATACAGCTAGAATGATGAAATTCAGTGAGTACATCCCTCTAATTGTGTAGATACGTATAATAAAGAGATTTTAGATAGTCGTAGTCTTGAGGGGGCAAAATTGGAAAAAGGGGATAAAAATGGTACCAACAAAATGGCCGCTGATAGAATCATGGAATTCGGTGTATACATTCCTCTGACTGCATAGCCACGTAAAATATTTTTTTTTTTCAAATTCGTACTTTATTCCGTTGCTTTTACGACAAAAAATGGTAGAATCATGATTTTGTCTTATACTGCATACGTGAGAGATAAGGTATTTTCAAAATTTATACTTTTGAAATTAAAATAGGATGGAAATACAACAAACCAAACGGCTGTAGCTGAAAATACACTCTCTATCCACCAATATTTAGGGTATTTATGATTGCTCCCTTATATTTACTTTATGAATTGAAGTATTATTTCCATTATATATATATACATAGTATACAAATATTGGTAGCCTTGGCTTATTAATTAAATTTTTGATTTTCATACAGTTAAATTTTGTTGCGGGCATTCCTCTTGTAGCTTGGAAGCAACACAAAGAAAATAAAAGTTTTAGCTGGCGAAATGGGACAAAAAGGGAAATATGGTACCAATGATACGACAACAGCTAGAATCATGAAATTCGGTGTGTACATCCCACTAATTGCATGGACACGTAAAATAGAGGGATTTTTCGAAATTCGTACTTTTAAGGGATATAATTAAAAAGAGGGATAAAAATGGAACCTACTAAACTGCTGAAGTTGAAATCATGAAATTCGGTGTATACATTCTGACTATGAAGGGAAAAAGGATTTTTTCGAAATTTGTACATTTGGGCGGAGAATGGGGCGAATGGGGATATCTTTAAAATGTATACTTTTCTTATCACTTTGTCTGTATCTGAAAATGTTCTTTCTAATGGCGACTGACAATCGCCTAATATTTTCGGCGTGTTCACTTTCACAAGTTCAGCATTTTATTTATATATAGTAGTCGATTTTAAACAGTGCGCATTATAGTTTGAAATAGTAAACAAATATAGTAATGTGCATAAAAATATCACAATTTTCGTAATATGGTACTGTGCTTCTATGTAAAGTCACATCCTATAATCTGCTGGTAATACTGTGGAATACACTCCGTGGTGGAGGGTATATAAGATTCGGCCCGGCCGAACTTAACGCCTTCTTACTTGTTTTCAATTGCTTTAAGGAACAGCCGTACAAAAATTGATTTTTTAATGAATGAAAATATTCATAAAAAATTGTGAAACAACTGAACAGAAATGGAATTCAATAATTCTTCCAGACGAAATAGAACTACAACTCACTTTTCCAAAACACTATGCAAGACAAATTTTGTCGAAGGTGTTGAAGTATTTTGGCTTTCTAAACTCGAACTCCACCTCCAGGATGGGGGTATACTAACTTTGTCATTCCGTGTGTAACACCTTGAAATATCGACCTGCGACCCTGTAAAGTATATATATTCTTGATCGTCATAAAATTCTAAGACGATCTAGCCATGTCCGCCCGTCTGACCGTCTGTTGAAAGCACGCTAGCATCTAAACGAAAAGAGCTAGAACATTAAAATTTTCCATAAATACGTCTTATAGTCGTAGATCGGTTGGGATTGAAATGGGGCGAAATCGGCCTAAAGGGAAAAATTTTTCCCTCACAAGGACTAAAAATACCCATAATAATCCCTAATATTTTAGCGTATTTAAGCATGTTTTTTGAATATGTCTGCTTATATTTGCTTGATATTTGGTATGCGCATTCCCCCTATAGCAAAAACGTGCACCATAAAGTGATTCTTATTTGTAGGGGGTGAAATGGGGCAAAAAAAAGGATAAAAATGGTACATATTAAACGACAACAGCTAGAAACACGAAATTCGGTGTGTACATTCCTCTAATTGAGTAGATACATAATATAAAAGTATTTTTTCCAAATTCGTACTTTTAAGGGGTAAAATAGGAACGGAGGGATACAAATGGTACCAACCAAACGGCTGTACCTAGAATAATGAAATTCGGTGTATACATTCCTCTGATTGCATAGATAAGTAAAATACACGGATTTCAAATTTCCTCTGACTGCATAGACACGCAAAATAAAAAGTTTTTTTCCAAATTCGTACTTTTTCTTTTACGGCAAAGATTTGTTGAATCATGAAGTTAGGTTATTTTGGAAAATAAATATAATAATAAATAATTAATATATTATATTTATTTATAAAATTAATTGTTCAATATTTGTATTTGTTTTGGTTTGGCTATATTAAAAAAAAATATATTTTCCTGTAATATTACTGCACTTCTACGAAAACAGACAACCTCTGTGGAATGCAATCCATGGTGGAGGGTTTAAAAAGTTCGGCCCGGCCGAACTTAACTCCGTTTTTACTTGTTTTTTTTTTTTTTTTTTTTTGTGTTTACACCCTGCACCACAGGATGGGAGTTTGTCATTCCGTCTATAACATATTGAAATAATCAACATAATGTATATATACCACTGCCCGACAATCCATATTACGCTTGAACTGGAACAATCCCAAGGCAGTCGGTTCTAAGTACCGGATTGACTCAAAGACCATAATCTTCGACCAAGGGCTGCCACCTCAGCAATATATGTTATGTGTTTGTCCGTTTTACCATCGTGGGAGCAACATTACCCGGAGTGTCTGCTCCGAATACTACTGGTCCGTGCCGGGATAGAACTAAACCCCGGACCTGTTCGGTTTGCCAAAACCGAATACACCACCGAGCAACATCAGTGAGGTGTAATAGACAACGACTCGCTGTCGCACAGTGTTGCGAAAGCGGAATTTTTTGGAAATCATATTGCCTAAACTGTATTTTTAATTGTATCGATGAGAAACTTCTACAGATTGGTCAGAATGAAATCCCAAACAGAATGAGTGAAAAAAAATTTACACCGAAAAAAATTGTTGGGTCAAATTTTCAACAAAAGTCAAAAAAAAAAAAAAATTGTTCGAAAAATTTACAAAAAAAAATATTTTAATTCTTCTTTTATTTCTGATAAATACCCTATGATTAGTTTTTTAAATAAATTATAGGGTGGTCCGAACAAGAATTATAAACGCCAAATTTTCATGATTTTTCGATATTTGTTGAAAAACTCTGAAATTTTATAAAAAACCAAAATCTATTTCATTTCTTATTTGAAAGGTGGCAATCAAAGCTTTAATTTGATACCGGTTTGAAGTCAATAGCTTCAGTTTTAAGAGAGTTATGCTCATTTTTGTGGAGTGCTAGAATAGATGTGGAATAAAAAAATAAAAAATTTCCGTTCTATTTCTATGGAATAAATACTGAGAGTGATATACTAAAATCGCTATAACTCCCAGGAGGGCAGGTATGGGCAGCTGATTTTTTCACAGTTCGTTGAAAACAAATTATGTAACATTTCTGTAGTGGTTTGGAACTGGGACTCTCTGGGACTTTTTAGATATTGCTTACCTAACCCAAATTTAAAGGAAAAATGGACCTTTAGTCGGGTTTTCGTTCTAAAAAAGGTGCATATGAAAACGTCTCAAACAACATTCCTTTTTTTACAGAAGATACTTGTCCGAAGGCAGATTTTTTTTCGAATCAAAATATCTGTCACCAAAATCAAATGAGATCATTTTGAATACAGCCCTGAAATCCCCTCTTTTCGAGAAAATTTTCTATATTTGACTTCTAAAATCAATTAAAAATCAACGGGCCAACATAAAAATAAGCTTTATGTGTTTTTTGTTTACTTGGAATGTCTGTGACAAAATTGCATCATTAAAAACACTGAAAAAAATAATCGGAAAAAAGTTACTTTTCCACTAGCCGCAACCAGTGTGTCGTCGATATGGTCGTCTTCTTCGTCATCGGTCTACGGTACACCTCCGCAGTCCGTACAGCAGCTAACACCACACATTGCTGTAGCAAGACCGGACAATGTACTACTATTGCAATTTAATTGCAATGGTCTTCGAGGCAAAATCAACGAGATAGTGGACTTCATGAGTCGGAACAACATCAAGGTCGGTGCGATTCAGGAGACTAAGCTGACCGACACCTGCAGCTTGCACAGTTGTGACGGATACAATGCGCTACGTAAGGTTCGCACCAGAAGTGGAGGTGGGGGATTGGCGTTCCTCATACACCATTCTGTGCAGTATAGGTCTATCTCGCCTGAACTTGACTCTAGAGACCCATACATGGAATGTATGGGGGTACCATTCAGGTCTGGGGCTGCCGAGATAGATCTGTACAACGTGTACATTCCGCCGGTTGCCAGCACTGCCTCAAATTATCATCCTAACATCAGCTCGCTGCTGCTAGGGGATAACAGGGTTATACTTGGTGATTTTAATGCCCACCATTAGCTTTGGCACTCAATCCTAGGTAATGGCCCGAAAGGCATTGCGTTGGCGGAACAGATTGACGACTCCACGTTTTGCACAGTGAATGAGGATGTCCCCACCAGGATTATGGGTGACTGCCACAGTTCGCCTGATATCACCATCGTTTCGGCTGGTCTGATCAATGAGAGTACATGGCGACCTGTCATCTCATTGGGCTCAGACCACCTCCCCATAATCCTCTCCATTGACCGACCTTCTGATTTCATCGCCTCTGAACGCCGTTCTTTTCTCAAGCAGAAGGAAGCGGACTAGAACAGGTTCAGAGAGTTCACCAATCGCCGCTTCAGTGAACTACCCATTCCTTTTAACGTGAGGGTAGCTGAGAATAATTTCCGAGTCATCGTCAACGCAGCAGCCGCTAGACACATCCCTGCTGGTCGAATAGCCAAAATGAGACCAAACTTCCCTGCAGAGGCAGCGGGACTCGCAGATGAGCGTGACAACATTCGTAGGAGGTCCTAGAATCAGGGAACTTAACGTTGGTTAGTCAACGAATACGAACGGAATAAATGGTTGGAGCACTTGAAGCATTGCAACTTGAGTTCCGGAATTAGTAAATTGTGGGCAACGGTTAAGTCGCTCTCGAACTCCACCAAGCGGAACGATCATAACGCTGTTACTTTTGGTGACAGGTCGACAAATGATCCGAAGCGGTGCGCGTGTTATTTTAACCGTCTGTTTATTGAGCACCCCCAGAGTGACAAGGCGAAAAGGAGCATCATGCGTCGTATACATGGTCTCCGAGCCGAGGAGGTACCACCACAATTTACCACAGGCGAAGTTGCACAAATCATCCATAGTGCAAAGTCATCCAAAGCGCTTGACCCAGACGGAATTTCTATGTTGATGTTGAAGCAATTGGATGAACTGGCAGTCGAGCCCCAAATCTGATGATATATGCGAAAAGCCGAACACCTATCTCGTTGATCTTGCCAATTTCATCGCAGCGAGGAATATGAAAATTTTCGCCTCCAAATCGTCAGCCACACTATTTACCACATGGTCTGCAGAGGTCAGAAGGACATTGAATGTGAAAGTCGACGATACACCAATACCGACAGTAAACTACCCAAAAATCCTTGGGGTCACATTCGATAGTCTATATAAATCCTCTGCACACGCCACAGCTATTTGCGATAAAATAAGAAGTAGGAACAAGGTCCTCAAGTCGCTTGCCGGCAGCACTTGGGGAACCGACAAAGAAACCTTGTTGACCTCTTACAAAGCAATAGGCCGGTCCGTGGCTAACTATACGGCGCCAGTGTGGTCTGCGAATGTGAGTGATAAGCAGTGGAGAAATATACAAACTTGCCAAAATGCCGCCCTGAGAACAGCAACATGCTGTCTCCTCATGTCCCATCAAGATCACCTACATGAGGAGTCTAAGATCATTTCCGTACGTAGGAACAACTTTATGTCGTCTACGCAGTACTTGCTTGGGTGTTATCGCAGAGGCCATCCAAACCACCATCTTATGGCTCTGCCCCCTCCGCCCAGGCAGGTAAGGAAATACCTCTCGGATCTAGAGAGAGAGGTCCAAAGGTATAAGAGAGAGCCTCAGATCAGCGAGCATGCAAGACAGGTTTGAACGATATTCACAGAGACGCAGTCACAGCAGCAATCAACAACAACGCCATGAATATTGTCCTCGGAGATCATCCACCAGAAATTGCACCAGAAAAGAAAGAACAGCCGCGACAAACTAGATCGGTTTTGACACAGCTGAGGTCTGGATGGTGTAGCCGTCTCAATTCGTACTGGGCACGAATTGACGGTAACGTGCAGAATATCTGCCCCGCTTGTAGACAGGTGCCACACGACACGCTACATCTATTCAACTGCCCTATGGACGCACCCAAAGCCGGTGGCCATCTTCCTGGACGAACGATGCAGATCCTGATAGTGAAGGAGATTAAAACCGGACAACACAAACATACATATATAGCTGTTACAAAAACAACAACACTTGAACTGGATGATATACGTCTGAAACTTTTGCCGAATTGGAGTTAATTGACGTTTTTAGTTTTTCATTTTCTCATAGTGTTGTCCCTTAAAAGGACCTCAATGTTCCAAAGGATACAATTGTACACAAATTATTTTAAATATTTATGAGGAGTATATAAGTATCAAATTAAAGAGGAGACTACATATCTGCTAAAAATACTTTAAATTGTATTGGAATTTAAATAAAAAAACAAGTAAAAACGGAGTGAAGTTCGGCCGGGCCTCCACAATGGATTGCATTCCACAGAGGTTGTCTGTTTTCGTAGAAGTGCAGTAAATTTTTTTAATATAGACAAACCAAAACAAATACAAATATTGAAAAATTAATTTTATAAATAAATATAATATTTTAATTATTTCAAACCACGCTTATAAGGCAAGGCTACCAATACGTCAATTCAAAAAATAATTATTCTTCTATTTATATTTTGAAAAATATTTTCAAAGCCATAAATATTGGTAGATAGTGGGTGCTACATTTGGTTGTATTTCCATTCTATTTGAATTTCAAAAGTACAAATTTTGAAAATCCATTATCAGACGTACATAGTGCAAAATAACCTAACTTCATGATTCAACAAATTTTTGCCGTAAAAGAAAAAGTACGAATTTGGAAAAAAAAAACTTTTTATTTTGCGTGTCTATGCAGTCAGAGGAATGTATACACCGAATTCCATTATTCCATTTGGTTGGTACCATTTTTACCCCCTTGACGTTTCTACGAATTTTATCATTCTAGTTGTAGTCGTTTAGTTGGTACTATTTTTATCCCTCTGTACCATTGTATCCCTTGAAAGTACGAATTTCGAAAAATTCGTATATTTTCCGTGTCTTCGTAGTCAGAAGAATATATACTCCGGATATCATGACTCTAGCTGTGGTCATTTGATTGGTACTATTTTTATCCCCTTTTTTCATTTTAACCCCAAAAAGTACGAATTTCGAAAAATCAGTTTATTTTCCGTGTCTTCACACTCAGAGGAATGTATACTCCGAATTTCATGACTCTAGCTGCGGTCATTAGATTGGTACTATTTTTATCCCTTTTTCCATTTTAACCCCAAAAAGTACGAATTTCGAAAAATCGGTGTATTTTACTTATCTATGCAATCAGTGGAATGTATACACCGAATTTCATTATTCTAGGTACAGCCGTTTGATTGGTACCATTTTTATCCCTCTATTCCTATTTTACCCCTTAAAAGTACGAATTTGGAAAAAATACTTTTATATTATGTATCTACTCAATTAGAGGAATTTACACACCGTGTTTCTAGCTGTTGTCGTTTAATATGTACCATTTTTATCCCTTTTTTGTCCCATTTAACCCCCTGCAAATAATAATCACTTTATGGTGCACGTTTTTGCTATAAGGGGAATGCGCATACCAAATATCAAGCAAATATAAACAGAAATATTCAAATAACATGCTTAAATACGCTAAAATATTAGGGATTATTATGGGTATTTTTAGTCCTTGTGAGGGAAAAATTTTTCCCTTTGGGCCGATTTCGCCCCATTTCAATCCCAACCGATCTACGACTATAAGACGCATTTATGGAATATTTGAACGTTCTAGCTCCTTTCGTTTAGATGCTAGCGTGCTTTCAACAGACGGACGGACAGACATGGCTAGATCGTCTTAGAATTTTATGACGATCAAGAATATATATACTTTATAGGGTCACAGGTCGATATTTCAAGGTGTTACAAACGGAATGACAAAGTTAGTATACCCCCATCCTGGTGGTGGAGGGTATAATTAAACTAAGGGGGAGAATTGAAATGGTTGTTAATGCTAAAATGATAAAGATAGAAGCATTACATTTGAAATATTTTTAACAGATATTCTCTTCTTTAATTTGACACTTATAGCATTATCATAGGATGTGTAGAAGTTTTTTAAATTTTTTTTCAAATTTGGCAATGGTTATAGCCTTCACTAAGGTATTATGTCTTTGTGCATTTGTTTGTAACACCCAAAAGGAAACGAGATAGACTCCATCGTTTATTATACACTTTCTGAGTCTATTTTGCCGTGTCTGTCTGTCCATATATTCTTGTAACCAAGCACAGGCCGATTCTAAAAAAAAATTGGCAAACAAATTGGTATGTTTTGTGGCTCAAGGACGGACGTTATTTAATTTGGAGCAAATCGCTTCAGATTTAGATGTAGCCCCACATAAATGTTGCTCCCTATTTGACTTTTTCCGCTCTCGAACCCATATAATTGACAGATTTTCTTAAAATTTGGACTAGAAACATCTCTGGTGAAAATGAAATTTATATATAGCTCCCATACAAATGTGCCTCCCGGTTTTAATTTTTCGATCTCTAGAAGCCATATCTTTTAACCGATTATTTTCTAATTTGGCACAACAACTCATATTTCAACTAGAAACATCTGTGGTGAAAGTGGACCAGATCGGTTCCGATTTATATATAGCTGCATACAAATGTCGCTCCTGATTTGACTGTTTCTGTTCTAGAAACCACACATTTTAACCGATTTCGTTTAAATTTGCTTCAACACCTTATATTATAACTAAAAGATTATAACTAACAGATTTATATATAGCTGCATACAAATTTCGCTCCCGATTTGACTCCTTCTACTCTACTTAGAAACCACATAATTCTACTGATTTAGACCAAAAAAAATGTATATATTTCAACTAGAAACATCTGCGGTGAATGTGTGTTAGATCGGTTGAGATTTATATAGCTCCTACATATATTTCGCTCCCGATTTGACTACAACTACAAATATCTATAAATCTGTTCAGATTTATATATAGGTTCCCTGCAAATGCCACTGATTTTACTCTAGAACACACATATTTTAATAAATTTTGATCATAACAAGTTATATTTCAGATGGAAAGATAAATTGTGAATGAGGGTATCATCGGTCCATGATATATGACATTTTACAAAATTCTCACCGAATTAAATTGCGTAGAAAGTGAAGGGTATCATATAGTCGGCCCAGCCTTTAGGCTTAAATTTAAATTTTTTATGTAAATTTTTTATTTAAATTTAAATGTAAATTTATTTAAAAACATTTACAAAATTTATTACAAATCCATTAGTAATTGATTAAGTTATTGACATTTTATTAATATTTTTTTTTTGCAAAAATACATGTTTTGGTCATTATCTATATATAAAAGAGTTGGGTTACTGACTGACTGACTGACTTATCATTGACCAGCCCCCAGACCAAACGGCTGAAGCCAGGGTCATGAAATTTTCAAATTTTTCAAAATATGACGTAGACGTCGACTAGGAAAGGGTTTTTACGAAATTCGTACTTTTAGGGGGTAAAATAGGACAAAAAGGGATAAACATCGATCATTCGTCCTGACTAACCGGCAGTAGTTGGAAACATGAAATTCGGTGTGTTCCTTGCAATGACCATGCAGACGAACTACAAATAGGTATTTTTCGAATTTTGTACTTTTAAGGGAGGAAAGAGACAAAAAGGGATAAAAATGGTACCAACTAAGTATTGCAGCTAGAATCGTGAAGAAGCGCATTCAAATTGTAAGTATTTAAGTATTGCAGCTATAGTCGTGAAATTTGGTGTGTAAATTCCTCTGACAATGTACATTAATGTGTTTTTCTTTTAAAGGGCGAGCGGGACAAAAAGGGATAAAAATGGTACCTACTAAAGTATTGTAGCTGGAATCATGAAATTCGATGTGTACATTCCTCCAACCACGAAGACTTGCGACATAAATTCATTTTTTGGAATTTGTACTTTTAAGGAGTAAGCGGGACAAAAAGGGAGAAAAATGGTGCAAAATTAGTTCTAAAACTAGAATTTTGATACGTAAATTGCTCTGACCACGTAGAAGTGTAGTAAAATTGGATTTTTCGAAATTTTTACTTTATAGGGGCGCGCGGGACAATAAGGGATAAAAATGATGCACAGCCTTTTAATTACGCAAACGCAGAACATAAATGGATAATTAAAGATTTGTAAGAGGATGAGGGACGAAAAAGAAAAATAAAGTTCAAACTTTTAGGGGAGAAACGAGAATACATGTTTTAGAGATTTTTCAAAATATGTGATCTTTGGGAAATATGTGCAAAAAGTTATAAAATGACCGGAGGATATAAAAGTTTCTGTGGTTGTGATTTTTTGTTCGAAACCGGGTAGAAAATGATAAAAATGATACATACGAAGTGAGTTCAGCTAAAATGGAGCAATTCGACAAGCATATTCCTCTTTGACTGTATATGAGTACTATATAATAGTAGGTTTCCAAATTACTATTTTAGACTTATCTATACCCAACAAAAGAAAATCAAATAAATACTATCCAAAAACTAATAACTGGCTTTTTCGCATGCGAAGCAGTGGGTACTGCTAGTACTTCATATTTCTCACAATTTTACTAATTGAGGTCCAATAAAAATACTTAAATTCGTCATTATGTGTTCGGTGTAGTCACAACGAGGGGGCAGTTTTCTTTGAGTGAAATTAGAAACATTTTATTCAGGCCAAAGGAATGATGTAATCATCCATGTATCCACATGAACACAAATGTATGTGAACTATAAAACGCATGCGTAGAAAGTTTGCTGTGTCACATTCAACAAGGACATGTTCGTCCAAACACCCACTCCACACGGCGGCGGTGGCGGAAAGTCTCTTGTGTGGTGGGTGCATTTTGAATTGAACATTGAAATTAGTGCATTGCAAGCATACGGAAGTAAATCAAGGAAGTGCGGACAATCTCTGCGCATAGTATTCATTCATATTGTTACCAGTAATTGTTTACGAATATCCAATATCCGATATCGTATAACTGTTGTGGTCTAACTCTATCATGAAAGAATCAGAGGAAAAATCCCAGGATAAGCTGAAAGCTAATCAGAGGACTATTGGATTTCTTGAATTATTTTCCTTTGCCACACGATGGGAGTGCTGTCTGCTCGCGGTGGCCTTTGTGGCGGCATTTTTCAAATCTCTGGTCTTTCCCCTGGCCATAGTGGTCTACAGTGAATTGGTGGCCATGTTTGTGGATCGCAACTTGGGTCTGCCGACAACGAAGACCTATATTTTGCCTTTATTTGGCGGTGGCAACTATTTGTGAGTAGAATGCACAACAATTATTAACTATTAAAGAAAAGGAAACGCTAAACACTGCGAACAGTGATTATAATAAGAGAAAACGTGAAAAATTGCATGACTCTTCAGGTGGTTTATTGCATCAACACAACAAACGGGATGAGCAACAGGTGCGAGGCAGCTTTCGTAGCTTTTAATATGTGTTTTTAGGAAGGAATTCCAGTTCACATCACTCATAATTTGAAAAATTGAGGATATTTGAAACTCGTCAAAACGGATAAAAATGGTCGTTATATTTTAATAAAAATCATATTTTAATAAAAATATTTAAAAATAAATCCCCAATTTTTAGAACACATTTTCCCCATTTTGGGAATTCGAGTATTTCATCTTTTTTTGGAAAAAATTCGTCAAAGCGGATAAAAATTTAAAAAAAAAAACATTTTAATAAAAATCCCCAATTTTGGAACACATTTTCCCCACTTTGGGAATTCGGGTATTTTTTTGGAAAAAATAGGAAATCTGTTATTTTTCATTCTTTTTTATCATTTTGACGAATTTTAAGTCTTTTTAATAATAAATCCCCAATTTTTAGACCACATTTTCCCCATTTTGGGAATTCGGGTATTTCATCTTTTTTTGGAAAAAATTCGTCAAAGCGGATAAAAATTGGAAAAAAGCATAGCCACCATTTTAATAAAAATCCCCAATTTTGGAACACATTTTCCCCACTTTGGGAATTCGGGTATTTTTTTGGATAAAAATTGGAAAAAAGCATAGCCACCATTTTAATAAAAATCTTCAATTTTGGAACTCATTTTCCCCGCTTTGGGAATTTAGGTATTTTTTGGAAAAAAAAATAGAAAATCTGTTATTTTTTTCATCCTGTTTATCATTTTGACGAATTTTAAGTCTTTTTAATAATAAATCCACAATTTTCAGAACACATATTCCCCACTTTGGCAATTCGGTTTTTTTTTTGGGAAAATTCGTCAAAAGGGATAACAATGGTAGAGAAGCATAGCGACCATTTTAAAAAAAATCCCCAATTTTGGAACACATTTTCCCCGCTTTGGGAATTTTGGTTTTTTTTTAAATAGAAAATCTTTTATTTGTCATTCTTTTTTATCATTTTGAAGAATTTTAAGTCTTTTTACTAATAAATCCCCAATTTTTAGAACACACTTTCCCCACTGGTATTTTTTTTTGGGAAAATTCGTCAAAAGGGATAAAATTGGTAAAAAAGCATAGCGACCATTTTAATAAAAATCCCCAATTTTGGAACACATTTTCCCCACTTTGGGAATTCGGTATTTTTTGGAAAAATAGAAAATCTGTTATTTTTGTCATCCTTTCTATCATTTTGACGAATTTTAAGTCTTTTTAATAATAAATCCCCAATTTTTAGAACAGATTTTCCCCACTTTGGGAATTCGGGTATTTTTTGGGAAAATTCGTCATAATAATATAAATAATTATAAATTTCGAAAAAATGGCATCACGTTGTGGGTCTATACACTTGGAATAATGTACACATCGAATTTTATTATTCTAGCTGCAGCCATGTGATTGGTGCCATTTTTATCCCCTTTGGCCCCTTTCGACCGTTTTACCCTAAAATTATAAATTTCAAAAAATTCCTTTATGTTGCGGGTCTATACAGTTAGAGGAATGTACGCACCGAATTTCATGATTCCAACTGCAGCAGTTTGCTTGGTACCAATTTTATCCCTGTTTTGCCCATTTTTACCCTAAAATTATAAATATCGAAGGATATCTATAGTATTAGTGTCTACGCCGTCAGAGTGAAATATGCACCTAAGTTTATTATTCTCGCTGCAGCCATCTGATTGGTACCATTTTTATCCCCTTTTGCCTCGTTTCCCTCTAAAATTATAAATTTGAAAAAATCCTTTATGTCGGAGGAGTGTACACTAGAGCGTACCAGGTTACAAGTAAAAAAAAAAAAGTTCGCCGTACACCTTCGAATATGAAGTATTATTGAAAGGTAGTTTCAAAAAAATTTTTTTTATTTTTTTATGCCGAACGTAGGGGTCGCGCTTTTACATTTTTCTATATAACTTCTGCATTTATAAACGGATTTTAAAGTGTGATACATCGATGTTTTTGTCTCGACGAGGCCGATTTTTTTGTCTTTGAAGTCATTGAGCTCAAGCACCCCGTTCTGGTACTTACCCATCATATCTCAGTTGCTACTACCCTAATGTACCACTCTAATATCAGAAAATTAAAGCTCGCATAAAATCATGAAACTCTTCCTAACGAAGTATGTCGATTTTCCCAGCAGAAAAAGTGTTAAACTATTTTTTTTCTTATTTTACCGAGAGCATTGCATGTATTTATAAGTTGCTCTTTGTATCTTCGATGTTTACAGTCGGTTGTCAAAGTGTAATACATATATTGGTGTTTTTGTCCCGCACATAACAGGTTTTCAGTTTTTAAAGTCGTTGACCTCAACAACCCCCTTCTACTATTTACGCATCATATTTCAATTCTTAGAACAATAAATATAAAAATTAAGGTACAATTAAAATGTTAATCAACCATATTTCGACGCGATTCAAGTTGGGTGTATTTTTGGCGGCTCTCAAGTTTAGAAAAGATGTGGCCCATGCGTTGCTCATCGGTGACCGCCATAGCTGATTCATGCACAACATGAACAAAACGCTCGGTGTTTTGAGAATGGCATGGATAATCTGTGAAAATAAATGAGTTCAGCAAAGAAAGCAATCAAATTAAGTTTTTCTTGTGCTAACCTGGTAAATCGATAATTTCTTCTGAAAATTGGAATGCTTCTAACTGTTCTTGCGAAAAAAACTGCAAGCATGGCGGCTCAGTCAATTCAAATTGTTTCCAATCGATCATATTGAAATATGAGTCACTATCAAAATTGATAAAATTATGAACTGGTGGACCGAACATTTGTCGAATGCTTCCCGTGGCTTCATTGCGGGCTGATAAAATCTTATCATAGGCATCTGAACGCACTAGTTGATCTGGGTCTGTTATCATCGATAACAAAATATTTTCAGGATGAAAAAAATATCCGTTATTTTCAATGAACGGACGGATGACCTCTTGAATATCTTTTGGCAACTGACGAATCCAACATATATAAAGGAAAACATTCCGACTTCCGTGAATTGCCAGTGGTTGGCTTTTTACAAGAAACCAGAATGGTGCATACACTTTCACAACGAACTGAGCCAGTTTTCTCAATACCATCGAGGGTTGCGTACACGTCATATAAAAGCGCAGAATTCGAGAGGCTGTTGTTAGCCAGCGCGCTTTGCAAATAGCGCCGGGCTTCTCGCTGGCTAATTCTCCGGTATGAACGGCTCGAACCATACGATACAAGTGAAGCTGGTCGCCTCGAATATTCCACCCATCTATGTTCGCTGGCATTTCTCCCATTGTAATGCGTTCGAAATTTTGTTTGACCTGACCAAACGGAATAAGCAACAAAATATGCGAATTATTAATTAATAAAATGCTCACAAGTAAAGTATACGGAACACACGGACACGAAACACTATTAATATATTAAACTTACAGGGTAGTGTATGCAATTTTGAATGCCTTCTCCGATACTTCCGGGCCAGATTCCAGGTCCTTTCTGTTTTCCAAGCAATGATCTTAACAGCGCATTAAATGGTAACTCGTTGAAGTGGAAAAGGCACACGAACCACTGCAGCGGTCTCTGTAAATGGCGTTCCATTCTCACAATGACTCCACTTTTGTACCCAGTGTTGGTAGCAGTTCCATCGCAACTTATGGCAACTAAGTCATCCAAATTGAAGTTTTCACGACTCAAGTAATCCACGATGCTCCTCTGGATCCCCAAAGCAGAGCTATCAGTGGGCGTAGCATAACCAATGAATTTGGAATCAGGCTCTTTTACAATGGTGATGTGTTCTTCATTTAAAACAATATTTCGCGTCACATTTGCCTCGGTTACTTTTTTCAAAGTTGGCTCTTTCTTGCCATCGAAAGAGATACACTTTAATAATTGATGGCATTTGGCCGCCGCTTTTGCTTCCTTACGGAACTTCACACGTTCTCGAAATATTTTATTTTTATTGATGATAAGCCCTTCAAAGAACTGACATATATTTTCGGCTGTTTCTGCAGATAACTCTTCTTCGGCTTTTGCGGCAATAGACAATTTTAAATCTTTTATTAACATGGTCGCAAGCAAGGCACCGTAGCGAACTGAAGTATCGCTGCGATCCAAAGCCGAACTAAAATTACGCAAAGAAATGTCCGCCACCGTAAATGTTGTTTTAATCTTCTCTGAGGAATCGCCAACATTTTCTTCAAATTCTAGCTCTTCATCGCTGCCTGGTTGATACCCAATACTGTTGAACTCGGTATATACCGCTTTTGATGGTGCAACAATTGAGCACGTTTGAACACCGCAATTTTTCATCGACATCATATGATAAACATTATCCAAAGTCATCAGCCGTGGACCCCATTGATCGATGAAAAAGTCTTTCGCATCGTCTGGGATTTTATCAGAGGCGGTGCAACTGCATGGAACATTTCTTTCTATGCCACACTTACAACGCGAAATTGAGAACAATTTATTCCACTCATTTACATTGCATTTCAATGGACTTTTAACCAATTTATAGTAATCGTCTAGAAGTTTATCCAACCGTTTACGAACACCTGATACCGATATAATTGGAATGCCTGCCCGCTCCCATAGAAGGGTAATGCTTCTGAAAGCTTCTTGTTTAAAAGCACTCAATTTTCTATTGGGATTAGTGTTATGCCGCAGATACAAGAAATAATTAATAACATCGTACTTAGTCGGTAACATAGTGTTGTTTAATGCACTGATCGTAAAAGACATTTTTTTAGTTTTTTTTATCGTTGTATAATGGAAATTTAAATATTTAATAATGCTTTGTTGAGCCACCAACGCCTTATTACTGAACTAATTTCTTCTATTGTTACAATAAAATATAGACCGTTACTTCACAGGTAAAACGATTTGCAATAGGGAAACAATGTGACAAAGTAGTTTTGCTCATGTTGTGCATGAATCAGCTATGGCGGTCACCGATGAGCAACGCATGGGCCAAAAACACCAATATATGTATTACACTTTGACAACCGACTGTAAACATCGAAGATTCAAAGAACAACTTATAAATACATGCAATGCTCTCGGTAAAATAAGAAAAAAACTAGTTTAACACTTTTTCTGCTGGGAAAATCGACATACTTCCTTAGGAAGAGTTTCATGATTTTATGCGAGCTTTAATTTTCTGATATTAGAGTGGTACATTAGGGTAGTAGCAACTGAGATATGATGGGTAAGTACCAGAAGGGGGTGCTTGAGCTCAATGACTTCAAAGACAAAAAAATCGGCCTCGTCGAGATAAAAACATCGATGTATCACACTTTAAAATCTGTTTATAAATGCAGAAGTTATATAGAAAAATGTAAAAGCGCGACCCCTACGTTCGGCATAAAAAAATAAAAAAATTTTTTTTGAAACTACCTTTCAATAATACTTCATATTTGAAGGTGTACGGCGAACTTTTTTTTTGAGGTACGCCCTAATGTACATACATTCACACAATTATTTATCTTGCGGACACCATCGACACCACAGTTGGACTTCTGTAGATTTTGATGATTGGAATGTTGCGGTGAAGAACCTCGCAAGAAAAAAACGCCAAACCAAATAATGATGATGATGCCGCCGGTGAGCGTGCAAAACGTACAGAGAGAGAGAGAGAGCAATTCAGTGATAATAGAATAAGACGGAGATCAGTTCTTGGCGAATATGTAATTTACAATTTTGTTGTTATTTCGGCAAACAAGACTGTTCGCATCCGGAATCAGAAAAACAGTGCCGTAGCGGGAGAAATTTAACAAAAGAAGTGAGAGAATTCTGAAATTGAATCAGAATACTGCTGCTGCAAAGGACCTGTTTGTGTAACTTAGTTTTTTCGGGGAGAGTATGATATCCGAGGCCCCAAGATCTGACCGCATATTTGGATAGAGTACCTTAAAATAAAAGGTGTTTAGTTATCGAAGTAAAATTTTAACAAGTAAGAAGGCGTTAAGTTCGGCCGGGCCGAATCTTATATACCCTCCACCACGGAGTGCATTCCACAGTATTACCAGCAGATTAAAGGATGTCGACTTTACATAGAAGCACAGTACCATATCACAGGCAAAGTGATAACAAAAGTATAAATTTTAAAGATATCCCCATTCGCCCCATTCTCCGCCCAAATGTACAAATTTCGAAAAAACTCCTTTTTCGAGTCTTCATAGTCAGAATGTATACACCAAATTTCATGATTTCAACTTCAGCGGTTTGGTAGGTCCCATTTGTATCCCACTTTTTAATTATATTTCGAAAAATCCCTCTATTTTACGTGTCTATGCAATTAGAGGGATGTACACACCGAATTTCATGATTCTAGCTGTTGTCGTATCATTGGTACCATATTTTATCCCTTTTTGTCCCATTTCGCCCGCTAAAACTTTTATTTTTTGGTGGTGCTTCCAAGCTACGAGAGGAATGTCCGAAACAAATTTTAACTGTATGAAAATAAGAAATTTAATTAATAAGCCAAGGCTACCAATATTTGTATACTATATTTATAATGGATATACTACTTCAATTCATAAAGTAAATATAAGGGAGCAATCATAAATACCCTAAATATTGGGGGATAGGGAGTGTATTTTACAGTCGTTTGGTTGGTTGTATTTCCATCCTATTTTAATTTCAAAGTATAAATTTTGAAAATAACTTATCTCTCACGTACGCAGTATAAGACAACTTCATGATCCTACCATTTTTTTGTCGTAAAAGCAACAAAATAAAGTACGAATTTGGAAAAAATATTTTACGTCATGCAGTCAGACGAATGTATACCCCGAATTCCATGATTCTATCAGCGGCTATTTTGTTGGTACCATTTTTATCCCCTTTTTCCAATTTTGCCCCCTCAAGAGTACGACTATCTAAACTCTGTTTATTTTACGTATCTACATAATTAGAGGGATGTACACACCGAATTTCATCATTCTAGCTGTATTCGTTTAGTTGGTACTATTTTTATCCCCTGTATCCCTTGAAAGTACAAATTTGGAAAAAAACGTTTTATTTTTCGTGTCTACGCAGTCAGAATTCCATGATTCTAGCTGCAGTCATTTGGTACGTACTCTTTTTATCCCCTTTTTCCATTTGAACCCCAAAAAGTACGAATTTTGGAAAGTTCATTTATTTTACGTGTCTACGCAATCAGAGGAATGTATACATCGAATTTCATTATTCTAGGTGCAGCGTTAGGTTGGTATTATTTGTATCCCTCTATCCCCATTTAACACCTTAAAAGTACGAATTTAGAAAAAATACTTTTATATTATGTATCTACTCTATTAGAGGAATGTTCGTGTTTCTATCTGTTGTCGTTTGATAGGTACCATTTGTATCTCTTTTTGTCCCATTTCGCCCCATACAAATAAAAATCACTCTATGGTGCACTTTTACGCTATAAAGGGAATGCGAATTACAAATATCAAGTGAATACGAGCTAATATGTTCAAAAAACATGCTGAAATACTCTAAATATTAGGGGTATTTTCAGTCCTTGTGAGGGAAACATTTTTCCCTCTGGGCCGATTTCGTCCACTTTCAATCCCAACCGATCTACAACCATAAGACACATTTAGGAAAAATTTGAACCTCCTAGCTCATTTCGTTCGGCCGCTATCGTGCTTCCAACAGACGGACATGGCTAGATCGTCTTAGAATTTTACCACGACCCAGAATATATATACTTTATGGGGTCTCCGATGAATATTTCAAGGTGTTACAAACGGAATGACAAAGTGAATATACCCCCATCCTGGAGGTGGAGGGTATAAAAAAGATAGTTTTTTCCATTTCAATGAACTCAACATCGAAACTTAGAAGAAAACATCGACAAAGAAAATGCAATAACTTTTTTATTTACCGATAACTGCCTTAGTAATCGATAACATCCATCGATTGTGGAAACAAATATGAAAAATCAACACTAAAAATTACATATTAGGAATAGATCGTATAATAAATCATATATAAATTAAGTATATAACCTATGTTCCTAAAATTCATCTTCAAAATTGTCCATCGTATAATTCCCCGATGATTACGTTAGTTATCGAAAAAAACTACTTTTTTCTGCATATTTTTGAGTTTTCGTTTTGAAATAACTCGAAAGTTATCGAAAAATTACCCTTTGACGTCCGATAACTCGATAACTAAGCGAAATATCGATAACACGCTTTTTTATTTTTGAGTTTTTTTTATAAAAGTCTGCTTTTTCCGAAACAACTTGATTTTTTTTATTTTTTATAATGAGCTAAAAATAATAAATAGCATATTTTTTCCTTTTACAAAAAATTCAATTTTTTTTTGATTTCTTTAACGCCTGCTAACTCAGTAACTAAGCGAGATCTTATTAACATGCTAATAACAACTAATTTTTTTCGTATCTTAAGGTCCCACAATGTAGTCAGAAATTTTTGAGTTTTCTATAAAAGTTAGCTTTTTCGATTTTTTAGTTTCGACAACTTGAAAGTTATCGGATTTTTTTTTCAAATAAGCAAATCAGAAAATTAAAAATATAATTAGATTAATCGTTTTTTTACTTTTCATAGTTTTTTTTTTAATGTTTTTTACATTTTGATCTCATTTTACAAAAAATGTTTTTTTTTCGATTTTTCCAAACTTTAACGCCTGATAACTCGATAACTAAGTGAGATATAGATAACATATCGACCCGTTTTTTTCTAATTTTCTTTTCTCTATGCAAATATGAAGTCAGATCGTTTTTCGTTAATCTGAACGTAACGTAGATCGGTTGGGATTTGTCATATTTTTTTTTTTCAAACTATTAAATCGATTTTTGAAAAGTACGTAGTTCCCAAGATCTCAAGAACGACTAAATAAAAATATGTAAAAATTCGTAATGGAATTGTTTCTAAATGCTTTTAAGATTGTTTTTTATCCTGAACAATAATTTCGCAGATACATATTTAACAGCCACAAATTACAAATTACATTAGTCATATACTCTGAAAAACGATGGACAAAGTCGGAATTAAGTGAAGGCATTTAATTTTGAGAATTTTAATTTGCAATTCCATTTAAATAGGTACAATAAGGTAAATGTATATAGAAAACTTATAATCGGCCTATATGAAAATGGCCTAAGTGTTTTTATTTTCTTCAAATGCATTTCACAAACTCATATTTCAGACTACAAGTGTAACACATTTGCATTGTATTATACGTATACGGATTTTGGTAAATCACACATTTATATTGCCACTCATCCGATTTAATCGGAAGAAAATTTCTAATTGATTTAATTATTATTACATACCAAAAATCGCATTGTCAAAGTAGTGGCATTTAAAATTAATGTTATTTCAAATACAAAAACCCCCTGACGATGTTAAGAAACAGTCAACAAATATATCCTCCATAACCGTCAGCCCAACAACGAACATCACATAAAAAACTCCTTGATTGATTGTTTGGCCACTTAAAATTTTAAAAAGTTCAATAAACCCATTTCCTACGTACATTAGGCTGCCCCGATATGGGTTCCCTACACTCGCTACATTATCCCTCCATTCTCAATCCCATTATAAGATTAATGAAACTATAAAACCACATAGCGGTCCGCTAAGAGGTCAAATCTGGGGGACCTTTTTTATGGACGAAAAGACTCATTTTTTGATATATCCCCCATACAAATCCACTTTCAAATAGACCAAAATCGGCAGCAGTATGAGTATTTTAGTGCGGTAAGAAGTCAAATATCGAGGGACATTTGTATGGGGACTATATCTATATATATAAAAGAGTTGCGTGATTGAGTGACTGACTGACTGACTGATCACTCCCCAGACCAAACGGCTAAAGCTAGAATCATGAAATTTGGTGCGTACATTTCTCTCCCAGTGTAGAGGTGTGATAAGACGGGATTTTTCGAAATTCGTACTTTTAACGGGTAAAAAGGGATAAAATTGGTAACACCGCAATGACCAAACGGCTTGGACTAGAATCTTGAAATTTGGTATGGGCATTCCTCTTGTAGCATGAAGACATCAATCAAATGGGACAAAAAGGGACAAAAATTGTACCAATAACATGGCTGCAGCTAGAATCATGAAATTTGGTATGTACATTTCTCTTACAGCGAAGAGATCAGATTGGAATTGAGTTTTTCGTAATTCGTACTTTTAAGGGGTAAAATGGGTTAAAGAGGAATAAAAATTGTACCACCGCAATGACCAAACGGCTGGGACTAGAATCTTGAAATTTGGTAAACAAATTCCTCTTATAGCTTCAACGCGCCCAAGAAAATATTTTTCAAAATTCGTACTTTTGGGGTGTGAAATCGGGTAAAAAGGGATAAAAATAGTACCAATCAAATGGATGGAGCTGAAACCATAAAATTCGGTATGTACATTAGGGCGTACCTCAAAAAAAAAGTTCGCCGTACACCTTCGAATATGAAGTATTATTGAAAGGTAGTTTCAAAAAAAAAAATTTTATTTTTTTATGCCGAACGTAGGGGTCGCGCTTTTACATTTTTCTATATAACTTGTATTTATAAACGGATTTTAAAGTGTGATACATCGATGTTTTTGTCTCGACGAGGCCGATTTTTTTGTCTTTGAAGTCATTGAGCTCAAGCACCCCCTTCTGGTACTTACCCATCATTTCTCAGTTGCTACTACCCTAATGTACCACTCTAATAATCGAAAATTAAAGCTCGCATAAAATCATGAATCATGTTTGAGCTCAATGACTTCAAAGACAAAAAAATCGGACAAAAACATCGATGTATCACACTTTAAAATCCGTTTATAAATGCAGAAGTTATATAGAAAAATGTAAAAGCGCGACCCCTACGTTCGGCATAAAAAAATAAAAAAAAATTTTTTTAAACTACCTTTCAATAATACTTCATATTCGAAGGTGTACGGCGAACTTTTTTTTTTTACTTGTAACCTGGTACGCTCTAATGTACATATATAGATACCGAGTTGGAAACGGATTTAAGGCATCCCAGAAGACGCGTACACGATCATAGTAAATCCTACATGACGACATCCTTCACATCCATTCCATTTTGATTGTCAAACTTATTATTTACATGTGTGAAGTTGACAATCGAAATTCTAAAATACACAGGGTTGTATTTGCCTTTGCCCAGAATTATAGTAAGCGTCATTTACACACACATTTTTATTCTGAAAATTGTCAAATATATAATTTGCTGATCTATTCCACAAATTCGTCACACAATTTTATGTACGACTATTTTTCCAACTGGGTATGTTCACATCGTATATCTATATATAAAGAGTGATTTTTTTGAGGTTAGGATTTTCATGCATTAGTATTTGACAGATCACGTGGGATTTCAGACATGGTGTCAAAGAGAAAGATGCTCAGTATGCTTTGACATTTCATCATGAATAGACTTACTAACGAGCAACGCTTGCAAATCATTGAATTTTATTATCAAAATGCGTGCTCTGTTAAGAAAGTTCATCGCACGCTTCCATTTTATGGTCAGTTTAATCGACCCACTGAAGCGGCTATTCGGGCTATTGTGACTAAATTTCGCACCAAATTTACATTGTTGGACATTAAACCACCAAGACGCTTACGTAGAGTACGAACTGAAGAAAATATCGCAGCTGTATCGGCCAATGTTAATGATGACCATCAATTATAGATTCGTCGCCGTTCGCAGCAATTGGGCCTCTGTTACTCAAAAACGTGGAAATGCCAAAATTGGACTAAGCGGATGGACCACTTGAGGCGCAGCCGCGGTCAACATTTAAATGAAATTATCTTCAAAAAGTAAATGTCATGGACCAATCTAACGTTTCAAATAAAGAACCGATGAGATTTTGCAAATTTTATGCGTTTTTTTTTAAAAAAAGTTATCAAGCTCTTAAAAAATCACCCTTAATAAAAGAGTTGCGTTACTGACTGACTGACTTATCATTGACCAGCCCCCAGACCAAACGGCTGAAGCCAGGGTCATGAAATTTTCAGGGTAGTTCCCAAATATGACGTAGACTAAGGAAGGGTTTTGCGAAATTCGTACTTTTAGGGGATAAAATGGCCCAAAAAGGGATAAACATTGAACCTTCGTCCTGACTAAACGGCAGTAGCTATAAACATGAAATTCGGTGAGTTCCTTGCAATGACCATGCAGACGAGCTACAAATAGGGATTTTTCGAAATCTGTACTTTTAAGGGACGAGCGGGACAAAAAGGGATAAAAATGGTACCAACTAAAGTACAGCTAGAAACGTGAATTTTGGTATGTAAATTCATCTGACCATATAGAAACGAAGTAAAATTGGATTTTTCGAAATTTGTACTTTTAAGGGACGAGCGGGACAAAAGGGATAAAAATGGTACCAACTAAAGTATTACAGCTAGAAACGTGAAATTTGGTATGTAAATTCCTCTGACCATATAGAAACGAAGTAAAATTGGATTTTTCGAAATTTGTACTTTAAAGAGGCGAGCGGGACAAAAAGGGATAAAAATGGTACCAACTTAAGTATTACTGCTAGAATCGTGAAACTTGGTATGTAAATTCCTCTTACCATATAGAAACAAAGTAAAATTATATTTTTTCGAACTTTATATTTTTAGAGGGCGAGCGGGACAAAAAGGGATAAAAATGGTACTAACTAAATTGTAAATTCCTCGGACCATATAGGAACGAAGTAAAATTGGATTTTTCGAAATTTGTACTTTTTTTAAGGGGCGATCGAGACAAGAAGGGATAAAAATGGTACCAACTTTAGTATTACAGCTACAATCGTGAAATTTCGTGTGTAAATTCCTCTGACCATAAAGAAGCGCAGTAATGTAATTTTTAGAAATTTGTACTTTTAAGGGGTGCGCGGGACGAATAACAAGGAATAAATGTGTTACCAAATAAAGTACATATTTTTAGGGGAAGCAAAAACACATTTTACCTATAGTGATTTTTCAAAATGTATACTTTTTGGGAAAGAAGTGCAAAAAGTTATAAACTGGCTGGCTGAATCTAGAAACATGAGATCGAGGATATAAATGGTTGTAATATTTTGTTCAAAACTTGGTAGAAAATTATAAAAATTATACATACGAAGTAGTTCACCAAAAATAGTGCTTATCGACAAGCACATTCCTTTGACTGAATGTGAGTTTGTTGAGGAGGTTTCCAAATTACTATTTTAGATTTATCTGCATCCACCATAATAAAATTAAATAAATACTATCCAAAAACAAAGACGGATAAAATTAACAAATAACAGGCTTTTTAGCGTGCGAAGCAGCGGGTACTGCTAGTTCATAAATACATGTATAAAGCTTAGCGCTTGTGTGATCTACTCTTTAAAAGTCTCCACCCCTTTTAGTGTACCCTATAGTACTGTTTAGGACTTGTACTCCCAAATATATAATTTTAATACATATCTTGCATTAATATCCCCACAAAAAATAATACTAGACACCAAAACACTATGCAACAAAAAAGAAAAATGTTGTGTCCAAAGCAAAAAAAAAATATTTTTTGTGTGCTGATTCATAAAATCAAAACAAAGAAAATTTATTGATTTTTTTTTTAATTTTGTACAAAAAATTGTAAAATTTTCGTCGAGGTACCTGTAATATTTGTACTGTCTTTTTAGATATATTGGTTCGATCACAACCGCTTATATTATGATGTCTACAAATGAAGCGAATTACACTTTGACATAGAAACAGTGGCTTAGGAATAGCCTCTAAAAATTTGGGAACAAATTATTTTTTTTTTCGAAAAAATACATTTTTGCTGCCAAGAAAAGAAATTATAAAAAATAGAAAGAAGTCGGAAAACAGTATTTCGTTTTATTTTTTATTAGCTAACAATCTAATGCAAAAACAGTGTTTATGTAAAAAATCTATGGATAAATATAGAAGTTATGATACTCTTTGTAGACGCAAACGATTTTTTTAAAAATCATTATTATACTCTCCACCTATGGATGGGGGTATATTCACTTTGTAATTCCGTTTGTAACATTTTGAAATATTCAACGGAGACCTCATAAAGTATACATATATATTCTGGGTCGTGATAAAATTCTAAGACGATTTAGCCATGCCCGTCTTTGTGTCTGTCTGTTGAAAGCACGCTAGCATCCGAATGAAATGAAAATTCCTCCTAAATGTGTCTTATGGTTGCAGATCGGTTGGGATTGAAAGTGGGCGAAATCGGCCCAAAGGGAAACATTTTTCCCTCACAAGGACTAAAAATACCCATAATAACCCCTTACATTTTCGAGTATTTAAGCATATTTTTCAATATGTCTACTTGTACTTACTTGATATTGGGTATGCGCATTCCCCCTATAACAAAAACGTGCACCATAGAGTGATTTTTATTCGTAGGGGTGAAATGGGGCAAAAGGGGATAAAAATAGTACATATTAAACGACAACAGCTAGAAACACGAAATTTGGTGTGCACATTCCTCTAATTGAGTAGATACATAATATAAAAGTATTTTTTCCAAATTCGTACTTTTAAGGGGTAAAATGGGAATAGAGGGATAAAAATGGTACCAACCAAATGGTTGCACCTAGAATAATGAAATTCTGTGTATACATTCCTCTGATTGCGTAGACACGTAAAATAAAGGGATTTTTCGAAATTCGTACGTAAAACAGTACCTCCGTCGAAAATTGAAATATAAATATATATATATATATATATATATATATATATATATATATATATATATATATATATATATATATATATATATATATATATATATATATATATATATAAACATTTTTTAATATCGTTTTCGAATTTAGAAAGCCAGAATACATCATAAAATGTTACCCTTCCTCAAAATTTTTGTTACACAATGTTATATGTGTTTTAATGTTGGTGGGGCGATTTTATTTAGTCTATATCAAAAGTAGGGCCTATATTTTCACATATAGGTCCTATGACATATGAACGACATGTGTGTACAATAGGGCGTACCTCAAAAAAAAAAGTTCGCCGTACACCTTCGAATATGAAGTATTATTGAAAGGTAGTTTCAAAAAAAAAATTTTTATTTTTTTATGCCGAACGTAGGGGTCGCGCTTTTACATTTTTCTATATAACTTGTATTTATAAACGGATTTTAAAGTGTGATACATCGATGTTTTTGTCTCGACGAGGCCGATTTTTTTGTCTTTGAAGTCATTGAGCTCAAGCACCCCCTTCTGGTACTTACCCATCATTTCTCAGTTGCTACTACCCTAATGTACCACTCTAATAATCGAAAATTAAAGCTCGCATAAAATCATGAATCATGTTTGAGCTCAATGACTTCAAAGACAAAAAAAATCGGACAAAAACATCGATGTATCACACTTTAAAATCCGTTTATAAATGCAGAAGTTATATAGAAAAATGTAAAAGCGCGACCCCTACGTTCGGCATAAAAAAATAAAAAAAATTTTTTTGAAACTACCTTTCAATAATACTTCATATTCGAAGGTGTACGGCGAACTTTTTTTTTTTTACTTGTAACCTGGTACGCTCTAGTGTACAACCCTTGGTGGGGGGGGGGGGGCACATACGATTCGTCCTGACAATTTTTACATGTTTTTGTTCCACTTATACGTGGTTGTGAGCGAATTTCACAAAATTTATTAGAGGGTGTACAAGGTTCGTTACAGCCGTACATTACGCCCTTTTTTCTTGCTCTTAGCCAATGACTTAGTAATCATATACATACATACAGACATTGATATTCTTATCATGGAGAATAAAAACCAAAAAAACGTACAGGCAATGTGTTTATGATCTTAAGCGCCTATAAAAGCCAAACTTATCCGTAATTCATATTCATTTTATTTTTCATATTCAATCATAATGGTTACGAGTTTAACAAAATTATCTATTGCTCTGCTAGTGACTGGACAAATCCTAGCTCAAGCAACTCCCCTTGACAAATGGCACACACAGAACGAGTTGGGCACAGTTTTTATAGAAGCCGATCAAAAGGTATGTATGTGTCCAGATGCAGCACCGCGATCCAAACCTCGCAGTGAAATAAATACCAAGAAAATAAAATTAAATAAATCCGAAAGTGTTACATAGTACAATTTGGGGGGCGTTAGGAAAAGAAAAAAAATTACATAGAAATGAAATAATTTCTGAGAAGAAAAATGAAATAAAGTCCAAATGAGATGAAAAAAAAAACAAACCAATTGGAAATTTAAAACTCCCCCAAAGATTTGGAGGATATTGGATAATGCAAACAATGAATGAAAAAAAATCTTAAAAAAATGGATAAGGTAAAAATCGAAAAAAAACTTCTTTTCTGCGTAAAAAATACGAAAAAAAAATTTTCAAACATAAGTCATAAAAACAAAAAATCGAAAACAAAGAAAAGTAGTCAGTATTGGGTTAATTTCTAGAATATATCCGGTAGCCCGATTTCCAACGTTAATATCTCAAAGTAATTCTGGGCTCCTTGCAGAATTTCGAATTTTTACAAAACTCAAAAATGTTTTGCAGATCAAAAGTTATTGAATTTAATATGAAATTGAATTTTGGTTGATGAAATTTGATTCTGGTCCAAAGTAGTCGATTTTGGGTTAATTACTAAAATATATCCCATGGCCCGATTTTCAATATTAATATCTCAAAGTAATCCTTTGCTCCATGCCTAATTTCGGGTTTTTTACAAAATTCAAAACTATTCTCAAGATCTAAAGTTATTGAATTTACTAAAAAATTGAATTTTGGCCGATGAAAATTGATTGTGGTCCAAAGTAGTCAGCTTTGGGTTAACTTCTAAAATATATCCGATAGGGCGATTTTCATTGTTAATATCTCAAAGTAATTCTTAACTCCTTGTCTAATTTCGAATTTTTACAAAACTCAAAACTTTTCTCTAAATCTAAAGTTATTGAATTTAATAAAAAAGTGATTTTCAGCCGATAACATTTGATTTTGGTCCAAAGTAGTCAACTTTGGTTTAATTTATAAAATATATCCGATAGGCCGATTTTCAATGTAATAAATATCTCAAAATAATTCTTGGCTTCTTGTCTAATTTTGACTTTTTACAAAACTCAACAATTTTCTCTAGATCTGAAGTTATTGAATTTAATAAAAAATTTAATTATGGCCGATGAAAATTGATTCAGTTCCAAAGTAGTCAGTTTTGGGTTAATTTCTAAAATATACCCCATGGCCCGATTTTCAATGTGTATATCTCAAAATAATTCTTGGCTCCTTGTCTAATTTTGAATTTTTACAAAACTCAAAACTCTTCTCAAGATCTAAAGTTATTGAATTTACTAAAAAAATGAATTTTGGCCGATGAAAATTGATTGTGGTCTAAAGTAGTCAGCTTTGGGTTAACTTCTAAAATATATCCGATAGGGCGATTTTCATTGTTAATATCTCAAAGTAATTCTTAGCTCCTTGTCTAATTTCGAATTTTTACAAAACTCAGAACTTTTCTCTAGATCTAAAGTTGTTGAATTTAATAAAAAAGTGATTTTCAGCCGATAAAATTTGATTTTGGTCCAAAGTAGTCAACTTTGGTTTAATTTATAAAATATATCCGATAGGCCGATTTTCAATTTAAATATTTAAAAATAATCCTGGACTCCTTGACTTATTTCGCATTTTTAAAAACTCAAAAATTTTCTCTAGATTTGAAGTTATTGAATTTAATAAAAACTTTAATTTTGGCCGATGAAAATTGATTCTGTTCCAAAGTAGTTAGTTTTGGGTTAATTTCTAAAATATACCCCATGGCCCGATTTTCAATGTTAATATCTCAAAATAATTCTTGGCTCCTTGTCTAATTTTGAATTTTTACAAAACTCTAAAATTTTCTCTAGATCAAAAGTTATTGAATTTACT
Source organism: Polietes domitor (assembly GCA_947397865.1). Classification (NCBI taxonomy): domain Eukaryota; kingdom Metazoa; phylum Arthropoda; class Insecta; order Diptera; family Muscidae; genus Polietes; species Polietes domitor. The sequence continues at coordinate 36,987,047 of OX377620.1, forward strand.
AAAAAATTGAATTTTGGCCGATGAAAATTGATTCTGGTCCAAAGTAGTCAGCTTTGGGTTAACTTCTAAAATATATCCGATGGGGCGATTTTCAATGTTAATCCTTGGCTCCTTGCCTAATTTGGGTTTTTTACAAAACTCAAAATAGTTCACTAGATCTAAAGCTATTGAATTTAATAAAATAGTGATTCTCAGCCGATAAAATTTGATTTTGGCCCAAAGGAGTCAACTTTGGTTTAATATATAATATGTATCCCATGACCCGATTTTCTTTTTTTGTAAATATTTAAAAATAATCCTGAACTCCTTGACTTATTTCGATTTTTTAAAAACTCAAAAATTTTCTCTGGATCAAAAGTTATTGCATTTAATAAAAAATTAATTTTGGACGATGAAAATAGATTCTGGCCAAAAGTAGTCAAATTTGGATTAATTTCTAAAATATATCTGATAGCCCGATTTTGTTAGTGTTTCAAAATAATCCTTGGCTCCTTGAATAATTTCGATTTTTTACTAAACTTAAAAATATTCTCTAAATCAAAAGTTATTGCATTTTGGCCGATGAAAGTTGATTATGGACAGTGCACAGTGCCGCGCCGCCGACTGAATCTTTTTTGCTTGAGTTGACTTTGTTTTGATAATTCTGGCGGAAAAATCGAAAAGTTGGAAAATAACTTGGTTACAACTCGCTACAATTTTGTGTTCACCTTTTCAGTACAATTGGTTTGAAGCCTGGAATGAATGCGCCCTCAGGAATATGACTTTGATAGCCGTGGATACGGCCGAGAAAAATGCCGCCCTAGATGTGATATTACGCAAAAGATTTCGTAAGTTCAAGTTGTTTTTATTCGAGACTCACAATTTTGTTATAATATTTGTTTTTCTTTTTATTTTTCTGTTTTTTTTTTTTGTTTCAGCAAAATGTCCTAATCTATGGATTGGCGGCCATGACAACGGCGAAGAGGGCAAATTTGTTTGGTCTTCGACGGGCAAACGTTTTGAATTTTCAAATTGGTTTAAGGGCAATCCCGATAACCATCAGAACAACGAGAACTGTGTCCATTACTATAATGTGGCCGATTTTGAGTGGAACGATGTGCCGTGTTCGGTCAAAATCGGTTTTATATGCGAAGAGAATCGGTTTTTACTGGCAGCCCGTCGTGATTTGGAGGTTAAGAAGAATTTCATAGATCAATTGTTTGCACTGTGAATATATTCTTGAGAAATAAAGATACCATTAAATTAATAGTCATTTGTGGAAGGTTTTTAGGGAAACTCTTTAATTTGTCTTGGTTGGTTGGTATAATCCTAGATCCCAACAAGCGAAGTGTGACGAAAATGATTCGAAATCGTATTGCCTAGTAGGTAAAATAATATTGCGGCGATAGGCATATTGGTATTGTGGAAGTAACCTGTACCAGAGAAGTTTGTGCGGCCAGGGCGATATCACAAAGCAATTGCGAAAGCAGTACTTCTGGATGATGAAAAGGCGATATTGGCTGACTGTTATGCAGAAGAAATCTAGATGATATCGCCAAAATGTCATCTGGAAGATAAACTTTCCATATTCCACATGGAAAACACATCTCGAATGATTTTAAAGTGTAATGGGATGATGTGATGTACTGATGTAATCATTTTTAAAAATGAAGATTAAAATTAAAAGTAATTAAATGTTTGTAAAACTTAATCAAAATTTTCATAGGTTGTCAATAGGGTTAAAGTACTGAAGACATTTCGAACTATTGCGAAATACAAGGATTTGAATATACACTAGCCAGTAGGATTTAATTTTTGAAATTGAAATGTCTATAACTCTGCAAATAAAATTTTAAGATTTTTTTACCAAAGCCGCGTGTAAAATATTTTGTAAAGAAGAATATTTTCTGAGATTTTCACAAAAATCGGCGCCATGGAATTATTTTTGGCCGGTTTGACATGGAATGACTCATATATTGTGTGTTAACCATATCCATTTTTTTTTTTCAAAATTCTACCCATAGTCATAGCTTAGTTGTTATATCAGCATGTGCAGATTGCGACTATAATTCCTTCTAGTTTTGGCCGCGACACTGTGCGCCACGTACTTCTACAAGAAGGACCCTAAATCCTACATTTATTCATAGATTTTCTTTAACTAGGTCTTGTTTTCTTCGTTAAGATGCCAGCTATTACAAACTAAAATAAAATATTCAGTTATCTAATTTGTAAAGTTCAGTTATATAAAAAAAAATAAAAAATTATGATTTTTCATATTTTTTTGCGTCTGCAAAGAGTACCATAACTTCTACATTTATCAATAGATTTTTCACATATACAAATTGTTTTTTTTTGTTAGCATGATAGCCATTCAAAAATAAAACAAAATAGTTTTATCCTACTTCTGATTTTTTTGTGCCAGCAAAACTAGATTAAAAAAAAATATTATTTTCCAAATTTTGGAAAACTGTTCCTAAGCCATTGTTTCTATGTGAAAGTGTAATTTGCAATATTTGTAGTCAACATAATAACCTTTAATTTAACATATAACCGGGTGTTATCGGACTTATATGTCCAAAATAAAAGTACAAATATTTAAGGTACCTTCGCCGCAAATTGGAATTTTAGTAAAAAATTAAAAAAAAAAACAACAAGTATAAACGGACGGGCGGAACTTTATATAACCTCCACCATGGATTGCATTCCACAGAGGCTGTCGATTTTAATATTACAGGAAATATATTTGTTTAATGTAGCCAAACCAAAACAAATACAAAATTTTGAAAAAATAATTTTATAAATAAATATAATATTTTTCTAAGGCAAGGCTACCGATTCGTTTACACTGCATATATCGAAATAACACATCAAGTTAATTTAAAAAATAAATATTCTTATATTTATATTTTTAAAAAAGCTTAAATAAAATAAAAATTGGTAGATAGTGAGTGCTACAGTTGGTTGTATTTCCATTCTATTTTAATTCCAAAAGTACAAATTTTGAAAATCCATTATCTCACGTACATAGTGCAAAATAAGCTAAGGATACAACCAATTTTTGTCGTAAAAGTAACAATTATGAATTTGGAAAATTTTTTTTGCGTGTCTATGCAGTCAGAGGAATGTATACCACGAATTCTATGATTATAGCTGCGGCCATTTGGTTGTTACCTTTTTTATCCCCTTTTTCCTAGTTTACCCCCTTAAGAGTACGACTTTCTAAAATCTCTTTATTTTACATGTCTACGCAATATGAGGGATGTACACACCGAATTCCATCATTCTAGCTGTAGTCGTTTAGTTGGTACCATTTTTATCCCTCTGCACCCATTGTATCCCTTGAAAGTACGAATTTGGAAGAAACCTTTTATTTTTCGTGTCTACGCAGTCAGAGGAATGTATATTCCGAAATTCGTGAATCTAGCTGCGGTCATGTGGTTGGTACTATTTTTATCCCTTTTTTCCATTTTAACCCCAAAAAGTACGAATTTCGAAATATCTATTTATTTTACGTGTCTAGGCAATCGAGCAATGTATACACCAAATTTCATTATTCTAAGTGCAGCCGTTTGGTTGGTACCATTTTTATCCGTCTATTCCCATTTGATCCCTTAAAAGTACGAATTTGGAAAAATACTTTTATATTATGTATCTACTCAATTAGAGGAATGTACACATCAAATTTCGTGATTCTAGCTGTTGCCGTTTGAAATGTACCATTTTTATCCCTTTTTGTCCCATTTCACCCCCTACGAATAAAAATCACTTTGTGGTGCAGGGGGAATGCGCACACCCAATATCAAGTAAATACAAACAGACATATTGGAAAATCATGCTTAAATACTCCAAAAATATTAGGGAATATTATGGGTATTTTTAGTTCTTGTGAGGGAAAATTTTTTCCCTTTTGGGCCGATTTCACCCAGATTCAATCCAAACCGATCTACGACTGTAAGACACATTTGTGGAAAATTTGGACGTCCTAGCTCCTTTCGTTTAGATGTTAGCGTGCTTTCAATAGACAGACAGAATTTTATGGCGATCATGAATATATCTACTTTATAGGGTCTCAGGTCGATATTTCAAGGTGTTACAAACGGAATGACAAAGTTAATATACCCCCATGCTGGAGGTGGAGGGTATAAAAAACAAAAAATAAAGTTGTAATTTTCGTCGATTTATTGTTATCCGAGCGAGATAAGATTTTTTCTCGTCCTTCTAGCCTGGTACGGCCTAATAATGGGTGGTTAAATTTGTAAGGGCCGATGTTGAATGTGAACCACACCTAAACACGTCAAGCTTTTTCTGCATTTCATTTGACATTTCATAATTTCAGACTAACTCAATTTGAACCATGGAAAGATACACAAACGAGCAGACTTATTATGAAAATGGGCGTTGAAATCAAAATGCATAGCGTGCACTTCGTGATTTTTTCGGTCAATTTAATCGTCCAAATGTGCGAACAATCGGAAAAATCGTGCAAAAATGTGAGTAAATCGGGTCTGTAGGAGATGTGAAAACACCAGTGCATGCTCGTGCTGCAGAAAATATTGCTGCTGTTCGGGATAGTGTGGCGTCCACCTCAACTCGTCGTCGTGTCCAACAATTGCACCTCTCACGCTCGTCGTTGATGAACATTATGCGTTAACGACTTGCATTTACACGCTTACAAGGTGCAATTGACTCAAGAACAAAAGCCTCGTCTCTTGACCATTCCGAACATCGTCAATGGCCAGAATGATGGCAAGAAATAGAGACAGGGGATGATCAATTTTCGAAGAAAATCATCTTCAGTGATGAGGCACATTTTCACCTCAGTGGATTCGTCAATAAGCAGAATTGCCGCATTTGGGCGAATAATAATCCAAGAGTGATTGTCGAAAAACCTATGCACCCACAAAGAGTGACTGCTTGGTGCGGTTTATTGGCTAGCGGCATCATCGGACCGTATTTTTCCAAAGTGAGGCCCGTCGGGCAGCTACTGTGAATGGTCTTGGCTATCGTGAGACGATAACGAACTTTTTATGGCCCGAATTGGGAGATATGGATGTGGACGGTGCCACTTGCCACACAGCTAACGAAACAATGGCTCTTTTGCGCGACAAATTCAATGGCCGTGTTATCTCATGTGGTGGCGATGTCAATTGGCCGCCAAGATCATGTGATTTGACACCGTTGGACTTCTTTCTCGGGGTTATTTGAAAGAACCATACCAATATTATCATAATGAAAAGAAATGACAATAGTTTCCTAAATAATTTGTGTTTTATTCAAAATCAACATCGGCCCTTAAAATTTAAGCACCCTTTAGAATAAGATTCATTTTTGTTTTTATTATCAGGTTTACGTTTGGCATTTTCAAAATGGGACCGCTATACGCTCGAACAAAATTGGGAAATATTAAAAACATACTTCCAAAGTAGCGACTCTTTAACGCAAACTACAAGAAATTTACGTAGAAAATTTTCGAGAAGAGATTGGCCTTCATGAAGCTCGTTTTCATCTCGGTGGCTGCGTCGATAAGAAAAATTGGCGCCTATGGGGTTCAGAGAACCCACACGTGACTATTTAGAAGCCAATGCATCCACAACGACTCACTGTTTGTTGTGGATTTTGGGTTGTACTGACAAATTGGATTGATCGGATGAGGTACTGCCGAGCCAGCCATGTTAGTCATATGAATGATATAGTGTTCCATTGCTAAATGACAAAGTTCAATCCTTCCAATGAAACCAGGAATTTGAAAAAATAATCAGACATTTTTTATAGTATTTAAAATTTTAAATAGCCCACCCTATAATTCCATTTAAGTAAGCTTCAGCAAATCTTAAAACACTCTCTGTTTATTAACTGTGCCTTTCGTTTAGAAACTAACAAATTTCATGTTTCGTATATTCAAATTCATTTCGTATATTTTCACTTTGCTTTTTTTTGTGTCGGTTTGTATATATGTATGTTACAATGTATAGGATATGCTAACAATTTTTCAAATTCAAGGTGTGGTTGTTTTAGTTGTATTTATATGTAATTGTGGCGATTTTAATTAGTATAGTAGTTTATTAGGAATTAATATATTTTTAGATTAGCTTAGTTTGATATAGTAGTTTAAGTAGTGTATTGCAAATGTAGATCAAACAGTAGTTTTTAATTAGTACATTGTAGATTTTAGGCAGCAAATAATAATTAGTTTTTTTATAATAGTTAATTTAATTTACATTTTATTTTATAAATTTAGCACTAATTAATTTTTTGTGGATGTTAACACACTTAGACAATAAGCCTTTTTTATAAATTCAATGTTCTATGTTCAATGTTCACAAAGTTAATTTGTTTGGTTTATATGTACATATGTAATTTTGTAATTTGTATCTTTATGTTTGTCACTGTCACGGGAGGAGAAGCGCACGAACTCGATCGATTATCATAAAAGACTGGTTTGTGTTGATGCTGTCGCCTGCAATATCGCCAAAATTCACTGCCTACAAGCGACAGCACAACAACAAACTGCTTGAGCAAAAAAAGGGAGCGAAAAGAATAAACGATTGATGCACCGCTATTCCTGCACACCCCTGCTCAACTAAATAGAGCCACACTCCGGCTCAAATAAATAGAGACACACTTCAACATTCTCCCCCCCCCGTGACTTGGTGACATTATTTACAATTTTCGGTTTTAATGTAAGTTTCTTCCGATGTTCGTGGGCCCGGCGAAAACGTAGCCCAGCGCCGTCTGGTAGGCATCCACAACTCCTAGCCCAGTAGGTGATACCCCATCTCGACGAACCACAGCATAGACATCGACCCCCAGTTCAACATCTACCGGGGTGTTGCAGCACGGATCCACGTCTGCAAGGGAATGACGTCCGAAGTCCCTCGTTGGGTCTTCTATTATAGGGTCAGAATAGGGTCGTCGTGGCAGCTCCTCGGTGATCAGAGCGTCAACCCTGAATATTTGCGTATCCCTTTCATGCCTCGACCTTAGTTTGAAGGAGGCAAAGCGATGATTTTGGCGGCGAAAAGTCGTCAGCCCCAACCGGCTGCACGTCGATGAGGCAATTCGTGACACCACCGCCGACTGACATAGCAGGACCCTCATGGATGACCAAGTGTCACGACTATCCATGATTCGCACCATGGCCGTAGGTACGAACACGGTCGCTCGCAGATAGGCTACATCCGTGGGACTGTCAGGCCTGAGAAAAATGGCGAGCTGCGGCGCCCCATGTAGCAGTGTGTGGTGTCGTCTATCGCAGTCGCGGCAACCCGTTAAATTTTGACAGTCCGGAGCCAAATGACTGCGGGCCAAACAATTGCGACAATATCCGCGCCTTTCGACCACCTCGTAACGCCTTTGTGGAGTCATTTGCCTGAAGACGTGACAAGACCGTATAGCATGGTCCTCCTGACAAATGCCACAGGAGAATTGCCAGTCGGCGGGGCGACGCCCTTGATCCTGGTGGCGCTGGTTGCTTCGGTCGAGACGCTGGTTGCTTCGGTCGAGACGCTCCTCGGATCTGCCTGGACGCTCATTTCGGCGACGACGTTCAGGAGACCTGTCCTGCCGTGGTAGATAGCCAGCCATTACTAAAAGTACATAAAAAATTGTGTGAGTGTTGAATTTGATAGGTGATGGAGATGAAAAATATAGTCAGTTCGAAAATAACTTGACCGTCTTTGTAATGGGCCGACTTATTACGCCGCTAGCAGTCCGTATATCTACTACGCGTATATTTTGGTCGAGTCCCGGGTACGTTTTCTCTATTCGTCCTAGTTTCCATTCGTTTGGAGCTAGCCTTTCATCTTTTATGACAACAAGATCGTTAACCTTTACATTATCCTGTTGGTACTTCCATTTGTTTCTTCTATGCAATTCGTTAAGATATTCCGCTTTCCATCTCTGACATAAGTGTTGCGAAATGATTCTCAGGCGTTTCCATCGATTGGCGAATGTGATGTCTTCTTCAGATATATCTGGTTCCGCAGGGGCAAGCATGGAAGTACCGATCAGAAAATGTCCTGGTGTTAATGGAGATAGATCATTTGGGTCGTCGCTAGCGAAACTTAGGGGTCTGGAATTTAGACAAGATTCAATTCGAGTCAATATTGTAGAAAATTCTTCAAAAGTGAAATTCATCTTTGGCATGACCTTACGTAGATGAGTTTTGAAAGATTTAACCCCTGCCTCCCAAAGTCCGCCCATATGAGGAGCACCTGGAGGGATGAATTTCCATTCTAAGTTTTGATGGGTATTTTGTTGAAGGGCGGCCACCTGAATTTGCTTTAGAAATGCAATTCGGTCCTTTTTCAGTATTTCCGCAGCACCCACAAAATTTGTTCCATTATCGGAGTATATACGAGCTGGACATCCGCGACGACCGATGAATCGAGCAAGAGCTGCTAGGAAAGATTGGGTCGATAAATCGCTTGTGGGCTCCAGATGTATTGCCTTTGTGGCGAAGCACACAAAAATGCATACATAACCTTTCGTGATAAGGCAAGCACGGCCTGTAAAGTTTTTAATAGTAAACGGACCTGCAAAGTCAACTCCCGTGTTGTTGAATGGTCGAGACAATGACGTACGTTCTGGAGGAAGAGCTGCCATAATCTGGTTTTGAGTATGCTGTTTGTAGAGTATGCAAGTTCGACAGCTGTGAATAACCTTCTTTACAAGTGGTTTCAGCCTAAATATCCAGAATTCCGCTCTTAAAACTCGCATCATCAGTTGATTTCCACCGTGTAGAGTAATTTTGTGTGTAAACTCTACCAGCAACTGAGACAATTTGGCATCATAAGGTAGTAGAATTGGATGCCGTTCGTTATAAGTTAAAGCAGGTGACTGTACAAGACGACCGTTTGATCTGATAATTCCCTTTGAGTCAAGAAAGGGGTTTAATGTCAGGAGATGGCTGCTTGGTGGAATTCTAGTCTTTTGTGTTAACGCTTGATGTTCTGGGGCAAAATAGTGTTTCTGGGTTTCCTTGATAAGCCGAGTCTTAATATCTCGGATTTCTTCTACTGTTATTTCCTGAGAGGAAATTCTCAGATGATTCCGATTTTTACCCGTATTTTTCCACAATCGTAGCGCATAAGATAAAACTTTATAAGCGCGAGATAAAGACGAAAATCTATTCAAGGGGTCTTCAAATGTTGTTGTGGCGAATACTTTAAGTGGCTTTGATTCCAAGCTTGTTTCTTGTATTGGCTTGTTCACGGGCCATTGGTTTTTTGACAAATTTAACCATAGAGGGCCATGCCACCACAAATTGTGGGTTTGCAAATCAACAGGTGAACAACCACGACTTGCAATGTCAGCTGGGTTGTCTTTGGAGTCTACATGTTGCCATTTGGCCTCACCAACACAATCTAGAATTTCCGAAATACGATTACCCACAAATGTACTCCAAGAACAAGGTGGTTTATTTAGCCAGGCCAGGACAATAGTTGAATCGGTCCAATAATATGTTGAAACTTGTTCAAGTCGAAGATTTGGAATTACAGCAGCCGACAAATTAGCCAACAGAACTGCTCCACAAAGTTCAAGTCGAGGAAGAGAAATCTTTTTGATTGGTGCCACGCGAGTCTTAGCCGCTAGAAGAAAGGTATGTGTTATGTTGGGATTATTTTCAATTCTAATATAAATTGCGGCTGCATATGCAATCTCCGAGGCGTCACAGAAGCCATGAATTTCAACTCGACTCTCTTTTGTGAAACGAATCCAGCGAGGAATAGCGATTGTGTTGATTGCCGGGCAGGCTTTTACAAATTTCTGCCAATTAAGTTGTGTTACTGTTTTCAGAATGTCATCCCAATTAATCTTGTCCAACCAAACTTGCTGCATAATTAACTTTCCCACTACAATAACTGGCGCCAACCATCCACATGGGTCAAAAAATTTCGCAATAGTTGATAGAACGTCTCGTTTAGTACAGGTGAGTGACTGCTCGATTTGAGGCGCGGTGAATGTAAACGAATCTGTAGACATATTCCATCGAATTCCTAATGTTTTTGTTGATGCATCTTCTGACAAATTTAGCCAATTAACCGGCAGAAGAACATCTGATGGTAACTCTTGTATAATGAGAGGATCGTTTGCTGTCCATTTTCTAAGTTCGAAACCTGCTGATTCTAAAGCCAACGTTAATTGTCTTCGAGCTGTAATAGTTTCATCCAAAGTGTGCCCCCCAGCTAATACGTCGTCGACATACAGGTTATTTCGGATAATATCTGCTGCAATAGGCCAGGAGCTCTTCACATCTTCTGCAAGTTGAGTAAGTGTTCTTAAGGCCAGGAATGGCGCACAATTTGCACCGAATGTTACTGTTAAAAGTTCGAAATCTTCAACTGGATCATTTGGTGTTTTTCGAAAGAGAATTCTTTGATATTTTGTTTGTGAAGGGTCAAGTAGAATCTGTCGATACATTTTTGTAACATCGGCATTAAATACATATTTAAAGAACCTCCACTTCAAAATCTGCAAAACTAAGTCTTGTTGAAGAATTGGTCCAGGATGTAACACATCGTTGAGACTTTTCTTATTTGACGAGGGGCTAGATGCATTAAAGACAACTCTAAGCTTTGTTGTTATTCGATCTGGCTTTACAACGGCATGATGCGGTAAGTAGTAGTGAGGTGATTTCTCTATTTCCAAGGGCGAGATTTTTCTCATGTGTCCTAATTCCAGATACTCTAGAATGGCTTTATCATACTGCTCTTTTAATTCCGGTGTTTTCTGAAGTTTTTTCTCCATTCTATAATATTGGGCTAATGCAATATTTCTGGATGCGCCTAGTTCCTCACAAGTATTGAACGGTAGTGTTACAATATATCTTCCTGTACTATCTTTTCGGGTCGTATTCTTATAATTTTCTTCACAAAATTTATCAGCCTCAGACCTCAAAACCTTTTTTGGGGTTTCCTCCACCTCCCAAAATCGTGTTAGAATTTTCTCAATGGAAATTGTGTTGTATAGTGATATGCGACTGCTAGTCTGCATTTCATGTGTCATGGGTCCTCCAACAATCCATCCAAATACAGTTTTTTGGGCCAAAAGTGGTCCGACTGATTTCATAGGAATCCCCAGTGTGTAAATTAAGGGTCCTATGTCCATTCCAATAAGAATATCAACGGGTTGGCTTGCGTAGAATCTAGGATCTGCTAGTTCAAGGCTGGTAGCATCGCGAATTTGTGTTATATCCAAAGTTTTTGGAGGCAAATTCGATGGTAAATTCTTCAAAACGGGTGCCCAAACTTCTAGTTCAAAGCGAGGGTCTAGACGTGAGCAAAGCGTAAAAAGACAGGATTTTGATGAAGTTTCAGAAACTATTTGGCTTAACCCTGTTACGTGAGTTAAGTTTCTTTTAGTTGGAAGACTCAAACGGTTTTTCAATTTTTCCGAAATGAATGTTGATTGTGATCCAGGATCTATAATAGCCCTGGCATCATACCGATGACCTCGAGATTCAATTTGCACAACGGCAGTAAAAAGCAAAGTTTCGGTAGGATTTGGTATACTGGATTGATTTTTCTGAAGGGTCAAGGCGGTAATATTAGCTGGTGTTGAAACTTCGGTGGACTGTATTAAAGTTGCTAAGGCTGTCGCACTGGTACTAGGACGTGCTTCTTCTCTAGGTTTTTCTTGAGCCCCGGCTTGGGTCGCAGTTACCTTATGGAGCGTAGTATGATGTTTTAAATTGCATTCGCGACACTTGTAGGGATTTCTGCAATCTTTAACTCCATGGTTTGAGGAGAGGCAATTATAGCATAAATGGGAAATTTTAACCACATGAATCCGATCATTTATGCTTTTTTCCAAAAATTTTGAACAATCTCGTAAAAAATGCTGTGCCTTACAAAGGGGGCAACACACATCCTTTTTTACATAATTTTCATTGTTTGGTTTTGAATTAGCACGTTGTTTCGTATTTTGAAATTTTGTTGAAACATTAGTTTGAAATGATTGTATCGATTTTTCCTTCTTGCCATAATCAGATCTAGACTGACTATACCTTGAAGTCGAAGGTTTTATATTACCAACTGATTCTAGGGTCTTAAATTTGTGTGTCAAAAACGAATCAAATTCAGACCATGTTGGAAGAGTCGCACAATTTTGTAATGTATTCTCGAATTCTTCTAAGAAATTCCGAGGTAGCTTTGTTGAACTGAGATATATCAAGATCGGATCCCAATTATTTGTTTCAATTTTGAGCGATTTCAAAGTTTGAACACAACTGTTGACTGTACGTTGCAACTTTTGAATAGTTGAACTGGAGTCAATCGAGACGAAAGGTAAACTAAAAAGTATCTTAAGTTGTTCGTTTACTTGCATTCGTTTGTTTTCGTACCTGTCTACTAAATTTTTCCAGGCTATGTCAAAACCTTCATTGGTTAAAGGTACGTGGCTAATTATTTCCCGCGCTTCTCCCGCGGTTTTTTGGGTTAAATGAAATAGTTTTTCAACCTTGCTCAATTTAGAGTTGTTGATATAAATTGCAGAAAATAAATCTCTAAAGGTGGGCCACTTGTTGTACCCTCCTTGGAATGTATCTGTATCGCACGGTGGTAATCTTGAAACGGGCGCAAAATCCATTTCCATAGTAACCTTCTGTTGATTTTGCGATTGACGTGAACGTTTCTCCTCTGAATGTTGTTCCTCCAGAGTCTGTATTTCATCATTCAGCGAACTTAGGACGCGTTTATAACTTGCCAACGATTCCTTGTAATGGGTCCGTAGTTTTGACTTGTCGATTGCTTTTTCATCCTTTTCCGCAACTCGATCACGGCATTCCAAATACGATTTCTTTACTTGGTCCCATAGCGAGTTGAGTTCCACTCTCGTTACCTCTAACGCATGGATATTTTCTTCCGTCTTGGTGACTGAGTACACGCTCTCAAAATCGATGAGGTCATTCACACAATTAACAAATTTGTCGCATAAAATTGTGTCCATTATGAATGTTTAAAGTTTTGTCTTTAATAAATTTTTTTTGATATTGTAAAAAAAACCAAGAAAAACTTTTTCTACTTGAATTTTTCAAAATTCTGGAATTTTTAAATTTTGTCAAATTTCCGACAAAAATTTTCCAAAAAAAACTAATTTCAAACAACTGGACTTAAGTGCATTGCCAGTGGGAGCTATACTGATGCTCACCCAGAGAATTTCGAAATTTACAGTATATGCAACTTTTTCAAAAATTGCCAACGATATTTTTTATTTTCGAAAATTCGGAGTTAGGCTATTTTGAAAGTTAGCAAAAGGAAAAATTCGCGCTTGTTATATTGCTTGTAGTATGTGTGTGTGTGTGGGTCACCAATAATTTCGATAAAAGACAAAAAACACCAACGGTAACAAAAAAGGGTCAACAGCCTGGCATGACAGAATAGCGCAAAACGAAATTTTTATCGACAGCTCGTAAATGTTCTGATGTTTGTATGTATGCCCTCTACCTTCGCTGCAGGACAAAACAGGACAAGTCCATTAATCGAAAATATTTTTTTCCAAATTTTTTTTGTTTTTTTTTTTCGAAAATATCACGAACGCAAACCAGTAAAATATATTTTTTTTTTCTCAAACGTTCCGCTAGCGACGAGGGTCAAATTTACAGTCGAGTTAAATGGTCGTGGTCATAAGTTATTTTCAACAAACAGTCGGGTTAAAGGTTTTCGTCAATCCGTCCAGGCATATAATTTAAATTTCAATATAGCGCAAATCTACTATTAAGCACGTAGCAACAAGTCCATTCGATACAGGGTCCGAATTTGGCAGTAGTAATGAGCAGCAATACAGTACTTTTATGTGGAGAAAAGTATGTGGCACCCTTTATCTCTTGTTTTTGCGTGCTTAGATGTATGTACTTACTGCCTTTTCCTTGTATATAGGGACTTGGGTATGTGGTTGTGCGGGGTACCTGCTATCTCCTTCTTCTGCCTGGTGTACTGTTGTTGCTGTTGACGTTGTTGCCGGGTCCGAGGTTGCTGTAGTTGTTGACGCTGGAAGTGTTGTCGCTGTAGTTGATGACGCTGAAACTATTGTCGCTGTAGCTGTAGCCAAGAAAACCGCGAACAAGTCGGCTTTTTCACCGTTATAACGGTTTCTTGTTTGTCTCACTTTTGTATTTTTCTGTTTCAAAATGTTATGCACCGTAACTGTATTTCTTTTGTTTTTGTATCACCGGCTCACAGATGTATAGGTTTCACTGTTTCTTCAATTGATTTTGTCCGTTCGACTCACAATGTTTTTGATGTTATCCCGAATTTAGCATAAACTAAGTAAGCACGTATCAAATTTTTCACGCACTATTCGTTGTTGTTTTTTTTTATTATTATTATTATTATTTTTTTTCACACAAAGCTTTGATTTTTTCAAAAAAAAGACTTAGTCTTTTTTGCACTTTTTTACGAAAATAGGGGTGGGTTTTTAATATTTGTGTGTGCTCTTTTAATTATTTAAAAAGAACAACAACACCACAACACTAATCCGGTTCGAAGGACCAAATGTTTATTAACTGTGCCTTTCGTTTAGAAACTAACAAATTTCATGTTTCGTATATTCAAATTCATTTCGTATATTTTCACTTTGCTTTTTTTTGTGTCGGTTTGTATATATGTATGTTACAATGTATAGGATATGCTAACAATTTTTCAAATTCAAGGTGTGGTTGTTTTAGTTGTATTTATATGTAATTGTGGCGATTTTAATTAGTATAGTAGTTTATTAGGAATTAATATATTTTTAGATTAGCTTAGTTTGATATAGTAGTTTAAGTAGTGTATTGCAAATGTAGATCAAACAGTAGTTTTTAATTAGTACATTGTAGATTTTAGGCAGCAAATAATAATTAGTTTTTTTATAATAGTTAATTTAATTTACATTTTATTTTATAAATTTAGCACTAATTAATTTTTTGTGGATGTTAACACACTTAGACAATAAGCCTTTTTTATAAATTCAATGTTCTATGTTCAATGTTCACAAAGTTAATTTGTTTGGTTTATATGTACATATGTAATTTTGTAATTTGTATCTTTATGTTTGTCACTGTCACGGGAGGAGAAGCGCACGAACTCGATCGATTATCATAAAAGACTGGTTTGTGTTGATGCTGTCGCCTGCAATATCGCCAAAATTCACTGCCTACAAGCGACAGCACAACAACAAACTGCTTGAGCAAAAAAAGGGAGCGAAAAGAATAAACGATTGATGCACCGCTATTCCTGCACACCCCTGCTCAACTAAATAGAGCCACACTCCGGCTCAAATAAATAGAGACACACTTCAACACTCTCTATAATGCGATTCAAGCAAATACATTTATTTCTCAGGGTAAAGCTCACCAAAAACAAAAAACTTACAAAGTGATTCACTTTTTATCTCATTATCTCAAGAATTTATTAATAAATCCATTAAATCATATAAACATTACTATGAGTAGAGATTTTTAATAATATAATTTGTCATATTTTTCAATGCCGATTTCATTTCATCGCCGATCTATCCCTCGCATATAAAACCACACTTGTGGTAATGACATCCTATATCATTCCAATTACGATCATTAGTCACATGAACACAATCCTCTCGACCTCTGTAGTTGTCGGGCATGCCTTTCTTCCAGTTGGTAAACGTAAATGGTTTACCATTGGATATCCAAACAAATTGGCCCTCTTTGCCCAAATCCTTTGCACGAATATATTGGACCGCCATGACTGAGTTTTGAGTGTTAAATGATCTGTGCTGATGGGAGTTGTAGCTGAACTCTCGGAATGTCTTGAGGGATGATTAATAATAACCACAAGATATCAACATTAGAGATCTTAATATAAATACATTATTCAAGATACATGTTGTGTGATGTAGTTGCAACATAGAAGGACATGACCGCAATGCGTTCATTTTTAAATATTATTATTTTAAAATGTGGTCTATAGAGATGTGAAGAAACGACTGGGTTTGTGGGATTCTTTAAAATTGACAATTTACACAACAAAGGTTTAAGGGTTTTTAAATTTGTATAATATTTTCATATAAAATTCATGACAAATTTTGATCGACCGTTTTTATACCCTCCACCTCCAGGATGGGGGTATATTCACTTTGTCATTCCGTTAGTAACACCTTGAAATATTCATCGGAGACCCCATAAAGTATATATATTCTGGGTCGTGGTAAAATTCTAAGACGATATAGCCATGTCCGTCTGTCCGTCTGTCTGTTGAAAGCACGATAGCGGCCGAACGAAATGAGCTAGGAGGTTCAAATTTTTCCTAAATGTGTCTTATGGTTGTAGATCGGTTGGGATTGAAAGTGGACGAAATCGGCCCAGAGGGAAAAATTTTTCCCTCACAAGGACTGAAAGTACCCTTAATATTTAGAGTATTTCAGCATGTTTTTGAACATATTAGCTTGTATTTACTTGATATTTGCAATGCGCATTCCCTCTATAGCATAAAAGGGCACCATAGAGTGATTTTTATTTGTAGGGGGCGAAATGGGACAAAAAGGGATAAAAATGGTACCTATCAAACGACAACAGATAGAAACACGAAATTTGGCGTGTACATTCCTCTAATAGAGTAGATACATAATATAAAAGTATTTTTTCTAAATTCGTACTTTTAAGGGGTTAAATGGGGATAGAGGGATAAAATTAGTACCAACCTAACGGCTGCACCTAGAATAATGAAATTCGATATATGCATTCCTCTGATTGCGTAGACACGTAAAATAAATGAACTTTCCAAAATTCGTACTTTTTGGGGTTCAAATGGAAAAAGGGGATAAAAATAGTACCTACCAAATGACAGCAGCTAAAATCATACAATTCGGAGTATACATTCCTCTGACTGTGTAGACACGAAAAATAAAACGTTTTTTCCAAATTCGTACTTTCAATGGATACAATGGCTACAGGGGATAAAAATAATACCAACTAAACGAATACAGCTAGAATGATGAAATTCAGTGAGTACATCCCTCTAATTGTGTAGATACGTATAATAAAGAGATTTTAGATAGTCGTAGTCTTGAGGGGGCAAAATTGGAAAAAGGGGATAAAAATGGTACCAACAAAATGGCCGCTGATAGAATCATGGAATTCGGTGTATACATTCCTCTGTCTGCATAGCCACGTAAAATATTTTTTTTTTCAAATTCGTACTTTATTCCGTTGCTTTTACGACAAAAAATGGTAGAATCATGATTTTGTCTTATACTGCATACGTGAGAGATAAGGTATTTTCAAAATTTATACTTTTGAAATTAAAATAGGATGGAAATACAACAAACCAAACGGCTGTAGCTGAAAATACACTCTCTATCCACCAATATTTAGGGTATTTATGATTGCTCCCTTATATTTACTTTATGAATTGAAGTATTATTTCCATTATATATATATACATAGTATACAAATATTGGTAGCCTTGGCTTATTAATTAAATTTTTGATTTTCATACAGTTAAATTTTGTTGCGGGCATTCCTCTTGTAGCTTGGAAGCAACACAAAGAAAATAAAAGTTTTAGCTGGCGAAATGGGACAAAAAGGGAAATATGGTACCAATGATACGACAACAGCTAGAATCATGAAATTCGGTGTGTACATCCCACTAATTGCATGGACACGTAAAATAGAGGGATTTTTCGAAATTCGTACTTTTAAGGGATATAATTAAAAAGAGGGATAAAAATGGAACCTACTAAACTGCTGAAGTTGAAATCATGAAATTCGGTGTATACATTCTGACTATGAAGGGAAAAAGGATTTTTTCGAAATTTGTACATTTGGGCGGAGAATGGGGCGAATGGGGATATCTTTAAAATGTATACTTTTCTTATCACTTTGTCTGTATCTGAAAATGTTCTTTCTAATGGCGACTGACAATCGCCTAATATTTTCGGCGTGTTCACTTTCACAAGTTCAGCATTTTATTTATATATAGTAGTCGATTTTAAACAGTGCGCATTATAGTTTGAAATAGTAAACAAATATAGTAATGTGCATAAAAATATCACAATTTTCGTAATATGGTACTGTGCTTCTATGTAAAGTCACATCCTATAATCTGCTGGTAATACTGTGGAATACACTCCGTGGTGGAGGGTATATAAGATTCGGCCCGGCCGAACTTAACGCCTTCTTACTTGTTTTCAATTGCTTTAAGGAACAGCCGTACAAAAATTGATTTTTTAATGAATGAAAATATTCATAAAAAATTGTGAAACAACTGAACAGAAATGGAATTCAATAATTCTTCCAGACGAAATAGAACTACAACTCACTTTTCCAAAACACTATGCAAGACAAATTTTGTCGAAGGTGTTGAAGTATTTTGGCTTTCTAAACTCGAACTCCACCTCCAGGATGGGGGTATACTAACTTTGTCATTCCGTGTGTAACACCTTGAAATATCGACCTGCGACCCTGTAAAGTATATATATTCTTGATCGTCATAAAATTCTAAGACGATCTAGCCATGTCCGCCCGTCTGACCGTCTGTTGAAAGCACGCTAGCATCTAAACGAAAAGAGCTAGAACATTAAAATTTTCCATAAATACGTCTTATAGTCGTAGATCGGTTGGGATTGAAATGGGGCGAAATCGGCCTAAAGGGAAAAATTTTTCCCTCACAAGGACTAAAAATACCCATAATAATCCCTAATATTTTAGCGTATTTAAGCATGTTTTTTGAATATGTCTGCTTATATTTGCTTGATATTTGGTATGCGCATTCCCCCTATAGCAAAAACGTGCACCATAAAGTGATTCTTATTTGTAGGGGGTGAAATGGGGCAAAAAAAAGGATAAAAATGGTACATATTAAACGACAACAGCTAGAAACACGAAATTCGGTGTGTACATTCCTCTAATTGAGTAGATACATAATATAAAAGTATTTTTTCCAAATTCGTACTTTTAAGGGGTAAAATAGGAACGGAGGGATACAAATGGTACCAACCAAACGGCTGTACCTAGAATAATGAAATTCGGTGTATACATTCCTCTGATTGCATAGATAAGTAAAATACACGGATTTCAAATTTCCTCTGACTGCATAGACACGCAAAATAAAAAGTTTTTTTCCAAATTCGTACTTTTTCTTTTACGGCAAAGATTTGTTGAATCATGAAGTTAGGTTATTTTGGAAAATAAATATAATAATAAATAATTAATATATTATATTTATTTATAAAATTAATTGTTCAATATTTGTATTTGTTTTGGTTTGGCTATATTAAAAAAAAATATATTTTCCTGTAATATTACTGCACTTCTACGAAAACAGACAACCTCTGTGGAATGCAATCCATGGTGGAGGGTTTAAAAAGTTCGGCCCGGCCGAACTTAACTCCGTTTTTACTTGTTTTTTTTTTTTTTTTTTTTTTGTGTTTACACCCTGCACCACAGGATGGGAGTTTGTCATTCCGTCTATAACATATTGAAATAATCAACATAATGTATATATACCACTGCCCGACAATCCATATTACGCTTGAACTGGAACAATCCCAAGGCAGTCGGTTCTAAGTACCGGATTGACTCAAAGACCATAATCTTCGACCAAGGGCTGCCACCTCAGCAATATATGTTATGTGTTTGTCCGTTTTACCATCGTGGGAGCAACATTACCCGGAGTGTCTGCTCCGAATACTACTGGTCCGTGCCGGGATAGAACTAAACCCCGGACCTGTTCGGTTTGCCAAAACCGAATACACCACCGAGCAACATCAGTGAGGTGTAATAGACAACGACTCGCTGTCGCACAGTGTTGCGAAAGCGGAATTTTTTGGAAATCATATTGCCTAAACTGTATTTTTAATTGTATCGATGAGAAACTTCTACAGATTGGTCAGAATGAAATCCCAAACAGAATGAGTGAAAAAAAATTTACACCGAAAAAAATTGTTGGGTCAAATTTTCAACAAAAGTCAAAAAAAAAAAAAAATTGTTCGAAAAATTTACAAAAAAAAATATTTTAATTCTTCTTTTATTTCTGATAAATACCCTATGATTAGTTTTTTAAATAAATTATAGGGTGGTCCGAACAAGAATTATAAACGCCAAATTTTCATGATTTTTCGATATTTGTTGAAAAACTCTGAAATTTTATAAAAAACCAAAATCTATTTCATTTCTTATTTGAAAGGTGGCAATCAAAGCTTTAATTTGATACCGGTTTGAAGTCAATAGCTTCAGTTTTAAGAGAGTTATGCTCATTTTTGTGGAGTGCTAGAATAGATGTGGAATAAAAAAATAAAAAATTTCCGTTCTATTTCTATGGAATAAATACTGAGAGTGATATACTAAAATCGCTATAACTCCCAGGAGGGCAGGTATGGGCAGCTGATTTTTTCACAGTTCGTTGAAAACAAATTATGTAACATTTCTGTAGTGGTTTGGAACTGGGACTCTCTGGGACTTTTTAGATATTGCTTACCTAACCCAAATTTAAAGGAAAAATGGACCTTTAGTCGGGTTTTCGTTCTAAAAAAGGTGCATATGAAAACGTCTCAAACAACATTCCTTTTTTTACAGAAGATACTTGTCCGAAGGCAGATTTTTTTTCGAATCAAAATATCTGTCACCAAAATCAAATGAGATCATTTTGAATACAGCCCTGAAATCCCCTCTTTTCGAGAAAATTTTCTATATTTGACTTCTAAAATCAATTAAAAATCAACGGGCCAACATAAAAATAAGCTTTATGTGTTTTTTGTTTACTTGGAATGTCTGTGACAAAATTGCATCATTAAAAACACTGAAAAAAATAATCGGAAAAAAGTTACTTTTCCACTAGCCGCAACCAGTGTGTCGTCGATATGGTCGTCTTCTTCGTCATCGGTCTACGGTACACCTCCGCAGTCCGTACAGCAGCTAACACCACACATTGCTGTAGCAAGACCGGACAATGTACTACTATTGCAATTTAATTGCAATGGTCTTCGAGGCAAAATCAACGAGATAGTGGACTTCATGAGTCGGAACAACATCAAGGTCGGTGCGATTCAGGAGACTAAGCTGACCGACACCTGCAGCTTGCACAGTTGTGACGGATACAAGCGCTACGTAAGGTTCGCACCAGAAGTGGAGGTGGGGGATTGGCGTTCCTGATACACCATTCTGTGCAGTATAGGTCTATCTCGCCTGAACTTGACTCTAGAGACCCATACATGGAATGTATGGGGGTAGCAGTCAGGTCTGGGGCTGCCGAGATTGATCTGTACAACGTGTACATTCCGCCGGTTGCCAGCACTGCCTCAAATTATCATCCTAACATCAGCTCGCTGCTGCAAGGGGATAACAGGGTTATACTTGGTGATTTTAATGCCCACCTCGAGCTTTGGCATTCAATCCTAGGCAATGACTCAAGAGGTATTGCGTAGGCGGAATAGATTGACGACTCCACGTTTTGCACAGTGAATGAGGATGCCCCCACCAGGATTATGGGTGACTGCCGCAGTTCGCCTGATATCACCATCGCTTCGGCTGGTCTGATCAATGAGAGTACACGGCGATCTGTCATCTCATTGGGCTCAGACCACCTCCCCATAACCCTCTCCATTGACCGACCTTCTGATTTCATCGCCTCTGAACGCCGTACTTTTCTCAAGCAGAGGGAAGCGGACTAAAACGGGTTCAGAGAGTTTTCCAATCGCCGCTTCAGTGAACAACCCATTCCTTTTGACGTGAGGGTAGCTGAGAATAATTTCCGAGTCAACGCAGCAGCCGCTAGACACATCCCTGCTGGTCGAATAGCCAAAATGAGACCAAACTTCCCCGCAGAGGCAGCGGGACGACATTCGTAGGAGATCCTAGAATCAGGGAACTGAACCTGGAGATTAACAGGTTAGTCAACGAATACAAACGGAATAAATGGTTGGAGCATTTGAAGCAGTGCAACTTGAGTTCCGGAATTAGTAAATTGTGGGCAACGGTTAAGTCGCTCTCGAACTCCACCAAGCGGCACGATCATAACACTGTTACTTTTGGTGACAGGACGACAAATGATCCGAAGCGGTGCGCGTGTTATTTTAACCGGCTGTTTATTGAGCACCTCGAGAATGACAAGGCGAAAAGGAGCATCATGCGTCGTATACATGGTCTCCGAGCCGAGGAGGTACCACCACAATTTACCACAGGCGAAGTTGCACAAATCATCCATAGTGCAAAGTCATCCAAAGCGCTTGACCCAGACGGAATTTCTATGTTGATGTTGAAGCAATTGGATGAACCGGCAGTCGAGCCCCAAATCTGATGATATATGCGAAAAGCCGAACACCTATCTCGTTGATCTTGCCAAATTCTTCGCAGCGAGGAATATGAAAATTTTCGCCTCCAAATCGTCAGCCACACTATTTACCACATGGTCTGCAGAGGTCAGAAGGACATTGAATGTGAAAGTCGACGATACACCAATACCGACAGCAAACTACCCCAAAATCCTTGGGGTCACATTCGATAGTCTATATGAATCCTCTGCACACGCCACAGCTATTTGCGATAAAATGAGAAGTAGGAACAAGGTCCTCAAGTCGCTTGCCGGCAGCACTTGGGGAACCGACAAAGAAACCTTGTTGACCTCTTACAAAGCAATAGGCCGGTCCGTGGCTAACTATACGGCGCCAGTGTGGTCTGCGAATGTGAGTGATAAGCAGTGGAGAAATATACAAACTTGCCAAAATGCCGCCCTGAGAACAGCAACATGCTGTCTCCTCATGTCCCATCACGATCACCTACATGAGGAGTCTAAGATCATTTCCGTACGTAGGAACAACTTTATGTCGTCTACGCAGTACTTGCTTGGGTGTTATCGCAGAGGCCATCCAAACCACCATCTTATGGCTCTGCCCCCTCCGCCCAGGCAGGTAAGGAAAGACCTCTAGGATCTAGAGAGAGAGGTCCAAAAGGTATAAGAGAGAGCCTCAGATCAGCGAGCATGCAAGACAGGTTTGAACGATATTCACAGAGACGCAGTCATAGCAGCAATCAACAACAACGCCATGAATATCGTCCTCGGAGATCATCCACCAGAAATTGCATCAGAAAAGAAAGAACAGCCGCGACAAACTAGATCGGGTTTGACACAGCTGAGGTCTGGATGGTGTAGCCGTCTCAATTCGTACTGGGCACGAATTGACGGCAACGTGCAGAATATCTGCCCCGCTTGTAGCCCGGGGCCACACGACACGCTACATCTATTCAACTGCCCTATGGACGCACCCAAAGCCGATGGCCATCTTCCTGGACGAACGATGCAGATCCTGATAGTGAAGGAGATTAAAACCGGACAACACAAACATACATATATAGCTGTTACAAAAACAACAACACTTGAACTGGATGATATACGTCTGAAACTTTTGCCGAATTGGAGTTAATTGACGTTTTTAGTTTTTCATTTTCTCATAGTGTTGTCCCTTAAAAGGACCTCAATGTTCCAAAGGATACAATTGTACACAAATTATTTTAAATATTTATGAGGAGTATATAAGTATCAAATTAAAGAGGAGACTACATATCTGCTAAAAATACTTTAAATTGTATTGGAATTTAAATAAAAAAACAAGTAAAAACGGAGTGAAGTTCGGCCGGGCCTCCACAATGGATTGCATTCCACAGAGGTTGTTTGTTTTCGTAGAAGTGCAGTAATATTACAGGAAAATATAATTTTTTTAATATAGCCAAACCAAACAAATACAAATATTGAAAAATTAATTTTATAAATAAATATAATATTTTAATTATTTCAAACCACGCTTTTAAGGCAAGGCTACCAATACGTCAATTCAAAAAATAATTATTCTTCTATTTATATTTTGAAAAATATTTTCAAAGCCATAAATATTGGTAGATAGTGGGTGCTACATTTGGTTGTATTTCCATTCTATTTGAATTTCAAAAGTACAAATTTTGAAAATCCATTATCAGACGTACATAGTGCAAAATAACCTAACTTCATGATTCAACAAATTTTTGCCGTAAAAGAAAAAGTACGAATTTGGAAAAAAAAACTTTTTATTTTGCGTGTCTATGCAGTCAGAGGAATGTATACACCGAATTCCATTATTCCATTTGGTTGGTACCATTTTTACCCCCTTGACGTTTCTACGAATTTTATCATTCTAGTTGTAGTCGTTTAGTTGGTACTATTTTTATCCCTCTGTACCATTGTATCCCTTGAAAGTACTAATTTCGAAAAATTCGTATATTTTCCGTGTCTTCGTAGTCAGAAGAATATATACTCCGAATATCATGACTCTAGCTGTGGTCATTTGATTGGTACTATTTTTATCCCCTTTTTTCATTTTAACCCCAAAAAGTACGAATTTCGAAAAATCAGTTTATTTTCCGTGTCTTCACACTCAGAGGAATGTATACTCCGAATTTCATGACTCTAGCTGCGGTCATTAGATTGGTACTATTTTTATCCCTTTTTTCATTTTAACCCCAAAAAGAACGAATTTTGAAAAATCGGTGTATTTTACTTATCTATGCAATCAGTGGAATGTATACACCGAATTTCATTATTCTAGGTACAGCCGTTTGATTGGTACCATTTTTATCCCTCTATTCCTATTTTACCCCTTAACAGTACGAATTTGGAAAAAATACTTTTATATTATGAATCTCCTCAATTAGAGGAATTTACACACCGTGTTTCTAGCAGTTGTCGTTTAATATGTACCATTTTTATCCCTTTTTTGTATACTCCGAATTTCATTACTCTAGCTGCGGTCATTAGATTGGTACTATTTTTATCCCTTTTTTCATTTTAACCCCAAAAAGTACGAATTTTGAAAAATCGGTGTATTTTACTTATCTATGCAATCAGTGGAATGTATACACCGAATTTCATTATTCTAGGTACAGCCGTTTGATTGGTACCATTTTTATCCCTCTATTCCTATTTTACCCCTTAACAGTACGAATTTGGAAAAAATACTTTTATATTATGTATCTACTCAATTAGAGGAATTTACACACCGTGTTTCTAGCTGTTGTCGTTTAATATGTACCATTTTTATCCCTTTTTTGTCCCATTTAACCCCCTGCAAATAATAATCACTTTATGGTGCACGTTTTTGCTATAAGGGGAATGCGCATACCAAATATCAAGCAAATATAAACAGAAATATTCAAATAACATGCTTAAATACGCTAAAATATTAGGGATTAGTATGGGTATTTTTAGTCCTTGTGAGGGAAAAATTTTTCCCTTTAGGCCGATTTCGCCCCATTTCAATCCCAACCGATCTACGACTATAAGACGCATTTATGGAATATTTGAACGTTCTAGCTCCTTTCGTTTAGATGCTAGCGTGCTTTCAACAGACGGACGGACGGACGGACATGGCTAGATCGTCTTAAAATTTTATGACGATCAAGAATATAAAGGGTGATTTTTTAAGAGCTTGATAACTTTTTTAAAAAAAAAACGCATAAAATTTGCAAAATCTCATCGGTTCTTTATTTGAAACGTTAGATTGGTCCATGACATTTACTTTTTGAAGATAATTTCATTTAAATGTTGACCGCGGCTGCGTCTTAGGTGGTCCATTCGGAAAGTCCAATTTTGGGCAACTTTTTCGAGCATTTCGGCCGGAATAGCCCGAATTTCTTCGGAAATGCTGTCTTCCAAAGCTGGAATAGTTGCTGGCTTATTTCTGTAGACTTTAGACTTGACGTAGCCCCACAAAAAATAGTCTAAAGGCGTCAAATCGCATGATCTTGGTGGCCAACTTACCGGTCCATTTCTTGAGATGAATTGTTCTCCGAAGTTTTCCCTCAAAATGGCCATAGAATCGCGAGCTGTGTGGCATGTAGCGCCATCTTGTTGAAACCACATGTCAACCAAGTTCAGTTCTTCCATTTTTGGCAACAAAAAGTTTGTTAGCATCGAACGATAGCGATCGCCATTCACCGTAACGTTGCGTCCAACAGCATCTTTGAAAAAATACGGTCCAATGATTCCACCAGCGTACAAACCACACCAAACAGTGCATTTTTCGGGATGCATGGGCAGTTCTTGAACGGCTTCTGGTTGCTCTTCACTCCAAATGCGGCAATTTTGTTTATTTACGTAGCCATTCAACCAGAAATGAGCCTCATCGCTGAACAAAATTTGTCGATAAAAAAGCGGATTTTCTGCCAACTTTTCTAGGGCCCATTCACTGAAAATTCGACGTTGTGGCAGATCGTTTGGCAACACTCTCAGAAACAGACGCAATATTCTCTTCTGTACGCACTGTACGCATTCGTGTGGTTGGTTTAATGTCCAATAAAGTAAACTGAGTGCGAAACTTTGTCACAATCGCATTAATTGTTTGCTCACTTGGTCGATTATGTAGACCATAAATCGGACGTAAAGCGCGAAACACATTTCGAACCGAACACTGATTTTGGTAATAAAATTCAATGATTTGCAAGCGTTGCTCGTTAGTAAGTCTATTCATGATGAAATGTCAAAGCATACTGAGCATCTTTCTCTTTGACACCATGTCTGAAATCCCACGTGATCTGTCAAATACTAATGCATGAAAATCCTAACCTCAAAAAAATCACTCTTTATATACTTTATAGGGTCACAGGTCGATATTTCAAGGTGTTACAAACGGAATGACAAAGTTAGTATACCCCCATCCTGGTGGTGGAGGGTATAATTAAACTAAGGGGGAGAATTGAAATGGTTGTTAATGCTAAAATGATAAAGATAGAAGCATTACATTTGAAATATTTTTAACAGATATTCTCTTCTTTAATTTGACACTTATAGCATTATCATAGGATGTGTAGAAGTTTTTTAAATTTTTTTTCAAATTTGGCAATGGTTATAGCCTTCACTAGGGTATTATGACTTTGTGCATTTGTTTGTAACACCCAAAAGGAAACGAGATAGACCCCATCGTTTATTTACAGATCGGCTTAGAATCACTTTCTGAGTCTATTTTGCCATGTCTGTCTGTCCATATATTCTTGTAATCAAAGTACAGGCCGATTCTAAAAAAAAATTGGCAAACAAATTGGTATGTTTTGTGGGTCAAGGACGGACGTTATTTAATTTGGAGCAAATCAGTTCAGATTTAGATGTAGCCCCCACATAAACGTTGCTCCCGATTTGACTTTTTCCGCTCTCGAACCCATATAATTGACAGATTTTCTTAAAATTTGGACTAGAAACATCTCTGGTGAAAATGAAATTTATATATAGCTCCCATACAAATGTGCCTCCCGGTTTTACTTTTTCGTCCTCTAGAAGCCATATCTTTTAACCGATTATTTTCTCATTTGGCACAACAACTCATATTTCAACTAGAAACATCTGTGGTGAAAGTGGACCAGATCGGTTAAGATTTATATGTAGCTGCATACAAATGTCGCTCCTGATTTGACTGTTTCTGTTCTAGAAACCACACATTTTAACCGATTTTGTTTAAATTTGCTTCAACACCTTATATTATAACTAAAAGATTATAACTAACAGATTTATATATAGCTGCATACAAATTTCGCTCCCGATTTCACTCCTTCTACTCTAGAAACCACATAATTCTACTGATTTAGACCAAAAAAATGTATATATTTCAACTAGAAACATCTGTGGTGAAAGTGTGTTAGATCGGTTGAGATTTATATAGCTCCTACATATATTTCGCTCCCGATTTGACTACAACTACAAACATATATAAATCTGTTCAGATTTATATATAGGTTCCCTGCAAATGTCACCGATTTTACTCTAGAAAACACATATTTTAACAAATTTTGATCATAACAAGTTACATTTCAGAAGGAAAGATAAATTGTGAATGAGGGTATCATCGGTCCATGATATATGACATTTTACAAAATTCTCACCGAATTAAATTGCGTAGAAAGTGAAGGGTATCATATAGTCGGCCCCGCCCGACTTTAGGCTTAAATTTAAATTTTTTATGTAAATTTTTTATTTAAATTTAAATGTAAATTTATTTAAAAACATTTACAAAATTTATTACAAATCCATTAGTAATTGATTAAGTTATTGACATTTTATTAATATTTTTTTTTTGCAAAAATACATGTTTTGGTCATTATCTATATATAAAAGAGTTGGGTTACTGACTGACTTATCATTGACCAGCCCCCAGACCAAACGGCTGAAGCCAGGGTCATGAAATTTTCAAATTTTTCAAAATATGACGTAGACGTCGACTAGGAAAGGGTTTTTACGAAATTCGTACTTTTAGGGGGTAAAATAGGACAAAAAGGGATAAACATCGATCATTCGTCCTGACTAACCGGCAGTAGTTGGAAACATGAAATTCGGTGTGTTCCTTGCAATGACCATGCAGACGAGCTACAAATGGGTATTTTTCGAATTTTGTACTTTTAAGGGAGGAAAGAGACAAAAAGGGATAAAAATGGTACCAATTTAAGTTTTGCAGCTATATTCGTGAAAATCGATATCTACATTTCTCTGACAACGTAGACTTGCAACATAAATGGATATTTCGAAATCTGTACTTACAAGGGGTGAGCGGGACAAAAAGAGATAAAAATGGTACCAACTAAAGTATTGCAGCTAGAATCGTGAAGAAGCGCATTAAAATTGTAAGTATTTAAGTATTGCAGCTATAGTTGTGAAATTTGGTGTGTAAATTCCTCTGACAATGTACATAAATGGGTTTTTCTTTTAAAGGGCGAGCGGGATAAAAAGGGATAAAAATGGTACCAACTTAAGTATTACAACTAGAATCGTGAAATTCGGTATATAAATTCTTCAGCCATCAAAATGGATTTCACGAAATTTTTTCTTATAAGGGGTGAGTGGGACAAAAAGGGATAAAAATGGTACCAAATAAATTATTATAGCTACAATCGTAAAATTTAGTATGTAAATTACTCTGACAACGTAGAAGCGCAATTTAAATGGATTTTCCAAAATTTGTACTTATAAGGTATGGACAGAACAAATAGGGATAAAAATGGTACCAACTAAAGTATTGTAGCTAGAATTGTTGAATTTGGTATGTAAATTCCTCTGACCACATAGATGTGCAATAAAATTGAATTTTTCGAAACTTACACTTATATGGATTTTTTGAAATTTGTACATTTAAGGGCTGATCGGGACAAAAAGGGATAAAAATGGTACCAAATAAATTATTATAGCTACAATCGTGAAATTTGGTATGTAAATTACTCTGACAACGTAGAAGCGCGATCTAAATGGATTTTTCAAAATGTGAACTTATAAGGGATGAACAGAACAAATAGGGATAAAAATGGTACCAACTAAAGTATTGTAGCTAGAATGGTGGAATTTGGTATGTAAATGCCTCTGACCACATAGATGTGCAATAAAATTGAAATTTTTGAAATTTACACTTTTAAGGGGCGCGCGGGACAAAAAGGGATAAAAATGGTACCAACTAAAGTATTGCTGCTAGAATCCTGAAATTCGTCGTGTAAATTCCTTTGGCAATGTAGAAGCGCAACCTAAATGGATTTTTTGAAATTTGTACCTTAAAAGGCTGATCGGGACAAAAAGGAATAAAAATGGTACCAACTGAAGTATTACAGCTAGAATCGTGAAATATGTTACGTAAATTCCACTCAACACATAGAAGCGCAATATATAGGCATTTTTGTACTTTTAAGCGGCACCAAAAGGGATAAAAATGGTACCTACTAATGTATTGTAGCTGGAATCATGATATTCGACGTGTCCATTCCTCCAACCACGAAGACTTGCGACATAAATTCATTTTTTGGAATTTGTACTTTTAAAGAGTAAGCGGGATAAAAAGGGAGAAAAATGGTGCAAAATAAGTTCTAAAACTAGAATTTTGATACGTAAATTCCTCTGACCACGTAGAAGTGTAGTAAAATTGGATTTTTCGAAATTTTTACTTTATAGGGGCGCGCGGGACAACAAGGGATAAAAATGATGCACAGCCTTTTAATTACGTAAACGCAGAACATAAATGGATAATTAAAAATTTGTAAGAGGATGCGGGACGAAAAAGAAAAATAAAGTTCAAACTTTTAGGGGAGAAACGAGAACACATGTTACCTATATAGTGATTTTCCAAAATATGTGCTTTTTGGGAAAGATGTGCAAAAAGTTATAAAATGACCGAAGGATATAAAAGTTTCTGTGGTTGTGATTTTTTGTTCGAAACCGGGTAGAAAATGATAAAAATGATACATACGAAGTGAGTTCAGCTAAAATGGAGCAATTCGACAAGCATATTCCTCTTTGACTGTATATGAGTACTATATAATAGTAGGTTTCCAAATTACTATTTTAGACTTATCTATACCCAACAAAAGAAAATCAAATAAATACTATCCAAAAACTAATAACTGGCTTTTTCGCATGCGAAGCAGTGGGTACTGCTAGTACTTCATATTTCTCACAATTTTACTAATTGAGGTCCAATAAAAATACTTAAATTCGTCATTATGTGTTCGGTGTAGTCACAACGAGGGGGCAGTTTTCTTTGAGTGAAATTAGAAACATTTTATTCAGGCCAAAGGAATGATGTAATCATCCATGTATCCACATGAACACAAATGTATGTGAACTATAAAACGCATGCGTAGAAAGTTTGCTGTGTCACATTCAACAAGGACATGTTCGTCCAAACACCCACTCCACACGGCGGCGGTGGCGGAAAGTCTCTTGTGTGGTGGGTGCATTTTGAATTGAACATTGAAATTAGTGCATTGCAAGCATACGGAAGTAAATCAAGGAAGTGCGGACAATCTCTGCGCATAGTATTCATTCATATTGTTACCAGTAATTGTTTACGAATATCCGATATCGTATATCTGTTGTGATCTGTTGCCTTGGAAACGGAACTTATTTACCTCCAACTCTATCATGGAAGAATCAGAGGAAAAATCCCAGGATAAGCCGAAAGCTAATCAGAGGACTATTGGATTTCTTGAATTATTTTCCTTTGCCACACGATGGGAGTGCTGTCTGCTGGTGGTGGCCTTAGTGGCGGCATTTTTCAAATCTCTGGTCTTCCCCTTGGCCATAGTGGTCTACAGTGAATTGGTGGCCATGTTTGTGGATCGCAACTTGGGTCTGCCGACAACGAAGACCTATATTTTGCCTTTATTTGGCGGTGGCAACTATTTGTGAGTAGAATACACAACAATTATTAACTATTAAAGAAAAGGAAACGCTAAACACTGCGAACAGTGATTATAATAAGAGAAAACGTGAAAAATTGCATGACTCTTCAGGTGGTTTATTGCATCAACACCACAAACAGGTTGAGCAACAGGTGCGAGGCAGCTTTCGTAGCTTTTAATATGTGTTTTTAGGAAGGAATTCCAGTTCACATCACTCATAATTTGAAAAATTGAGGATACTTAAAACTCGTCAAAACGGATAAAAAAATAAAATATTTTTTTAGTTTTTTCGTTTGGATTTTTTTGGTCTGTAATCAATATTTGATTTGAACTGGGATATTGTCCTGGCTCAAGACCATTTTGCATCTATATTTAATAGAATGCAAATTTATTTACAAATGGCATAGTGACATGATAGTGGTAGTCTGCAGCCAAGTAATAAATGTCACTATGCCATTTGTAAATAAATTTGCATTCTATTAAATATAGATGCAAAATGGTCTTGAGCCAGGACAATATCCCAGTTCAAATCAAATATTGATTACAGACCAAAAAAATCCAAACGAAAAAACTAAAACAAATGAGCGTTGGCACGGCAGAAGTATTGCTGGGTAACTATACCTGCATATACACATACTTACATATGCAACTCAATGAGATGCTTGTAAGATGGCATGTGTGCTTTATTACTTGGTGCGATTTTTTAAACGCAAATTCGGCAAGTGAGTTGTGATTCTCGTTCGTTTGTGAGAATCATCTCCTTATAGAGGCCGGGTTTGATGTTGAAAAGTCGCTGCGAAGCCACCTGAATGAAATCTTTAGACAGGGTGGAAATCATGATAGTGGTAGTCTGCAGCCAAGTAATAAATGTCACTATGCCATTTGTAAATAAATTTGCATTCTATTAAATATAGATGCAAAATGGTCTTGAGCCAGTACAATATCCCAGTTCAAATCAAAATAAAATATTTTAATAAAAATCCTCAATTTCGGAACACATTTTCCCCACTTTGGGAATTCGGGTATTTTTTTTTTTTTGAAAAACTAGGAAATCTGTTATTTTTTCAGCCTTTTTATCATTTTGACGAATTTTAAGTATTTTTAATAATAAATCCCCAATTTTTAGAACACATTTTCCCCATTTTGGGAATTCGGTTATTTCATTTTTTTTGGAAAAAATTCGTCAAAGCGGATAAAAATTGAAAAAAAAGCATTTTAATAAAAATCCCCAATTTTGGAACACATTTTCCCCACTTTGGGAATTCGGGTATTTTTTTGGAAAAAATAGCAAATCTGTTATTTTTCATTCTTTTTTATCATTTTGACGAATTTTAAGTCTTTTTAATAACAAATCCCCAATTTTTAGACCACATTTTCCCCATTTTGGGAATTCGGGTATTTCATCTTTTTTTGGAAAAAATTCGTCAAAGCGGATAAAAATTGGAAAAAAGCATAGCCACCATTTTAATAAAAATCCCCAATTTTGGAACACATTTTCCCCACTTTGGGAATTCGGGTATTTTTTTGGATAAAAATTGGAAAAAAGCATAGCCACCATTTTAATAAAAATCTTCAATTTTGGAACTCATTTTCCCCGCTTTGGGAATTTAGGTATTTTTTGGAAAAAAAAATAGAAAATCTGTTATTTTTTTCATCCTGTTTATCATTTTGACGAATTTTAAGTCTTTTTAATAATAAATCCACAATTTTCAGAACACATATTCCCCACTTTGGCAATTCGGTTTTTTTGGGAAAATTCGTCAAAAGGGATAACAATGGTAGAGAAGCATAGCGACCATTTTAAAAAAAATCCCCAATTTTGGAACACATTTTCCCCGCTTTGGGAATTTTGGTTTTTTTTAAATAGAAAATCTTTTATTTGTCATTCTTTTTTATCATTTTGAAGAATTTTAAGTCTTTTTACTAATAAATCCCCAATTTTTAGAACACACTTTCCCCACTGGTATTTTTTTTTGGGAAAATTCGTCAAAAGGGATAAAATTGGTAAAAAAGCATAGCGACCATTTTAATAAAAATCCCCAATTTTGGAACACATTTTCCCCACTTTGGGAATTCGGTATTTTTTGGAAAAATAGAAAATCTGTTATTTTTGTCATCCTTTCTATCATTTTGACGAATTTTAAGTCTTTTTAATAATAAATCCCCAATTTTTAGAACAGATTTTCCCCACTTTGGGAATTCGGGTATTTTTTGGGAAAATTCGTCATAATAATATAAATAATTATAAATTTCGAAAAAATGGCATCACGTTGTGGGTCTATACACTTGGAATAATGTACACATCGGCTAGCTGCAGCCATGTGATTGGTGCCATTTTTATCCCCTTTGGCCCCTTTCGACCGTTTTACCCTAAAATTATAAATTTCAAAAAATTCCTTTATGTTGCGGGTCTATACAGTTAGAGGAATGTACGCACCGAATTTCATGATTCCAACTGCAGCAGTTTGCTTGGTACCAATTTTATCCCTGTTTTGCCCATTTTGACCCTAAAATTATAAATATCGAAGGATATCTATAGTATTAGTGTCTACGCCGTCAGAGTGAAATATGCACCTAAGTTTATTATTCTCGCTGCAGCCATCTGATTGGTACCATTTTTATCCCCTTTTGCCTCGTTTCCCTCTAAAATTATAAATTTCAAAAAATCCTTTATGTCGGAGGAGTGTACACACCGAATTTTATGATTCCAGCTGCTAGGTACCAATTTTATCCATGTTTGCCCATTTTGACCCTAAAAGTGGACCCTCGAAAGAGACATTTATTATTCTAGCTGCACCCGTCTGATTGGTACCATTTTTATCCCCTCTCGTTACCCTCAAATGGCTGAATTCATGCTCATTTCAGATACAATGGAACCTTGGAGGAAAATATGAAGGAGTTAAAAAACGATTCGATGGCCTATGGTATCCTCTGTGTACTCGATGCTCTTCTCATGCTTACGACCAGCATCGTCTATGTGGATCTATTCAATCATGTAGCGCTGAATGTCACAGTTCGCATGAGACGTAAGTTCTTTGAGTCGACGATACGTCAAGATATGGGGTGGCACGACATGGCCCAGAATCAAAATTTCGCAGTGCGTATAACAGAGTAAGTTCAAAGGGTCTAATATTACATGTTTTTACTTTTTCTTGGTCTGTATTCCACATCTCCTCGGGAACAGTAACATGGAAAAAATACGCCAGGGATTATCGGAAACGATTGGACATTTTGTTATGATGTTCTTTGACACTGTGATCAGCATTTTAATCTCGTTTGTATACGGATGGCGTCTAACGTTGGCTATATCTGCCTATATACCGCTTACAATGATTATCAATTATACGGTGTCAAAGGTAAGTTGGAGTTGGTACTTGCGAGGAAATCTCTTGATTTGAAATTATAAAATTACAAAAATTATAAAATTATAAAATTACAAAAATTATAAATTATAAAATTATAAAATTATAAAATTATAAAATTATAAAATTATAAAATTATAAAATTATAAAATTATAAAATTATAAAATTATAAAATTATAAATATAAAATTATAAAATTATAAAATTATAAAATTATAAAATTATAAAATTATAAAATTATAAAATATAAAATTATAAATTATAAAATTATAAAATTATAAAATTATAAAATTATAAAATTATAAAATTATAAAATTATAAAATTATAAAATTATAAAATTATAAAATTATAAAAAATTATAAAATTATAAAATTATAAATTATAAAAATTATAAAATTTATAAAATTATAAAATTATAAAATTATAAAATTATAAAATTATAAAATTATAAAATTATAAAATTATAAAATTATAAAAATTATAAAATTATAAAATTATAAAATTATAAAATTATAAAATTATAAAATTATAAAATTATAAAATTATAAAATTATAAAATTATAAAATTATAAAATTATAAAATTATAAAATTATAAAATTATAAAATTATAAAATTATAAAATTATAAAATTATAAAATTATAAAATTATAAAATTATAAAATTATAAATTATAAAATTATAAAATTATAAAATTATAAAATTATAAAATTATAAAATTATAAAATTATAAAATTATAAAATTATAAAATTATAAAATTATAAAATTATAAAATTATAAAATTATAAAATTATAAAATTATAAAATTATAAAATTATAAAATTATAAAATTATAAAATTATAAAATTATAAAATTATAAAATTATAAAATTATAAATTATAAAATTATAAATTATAAATTATAAAATTAAAATTATAAAATTATAAAATTATAAAATTATAAAATTATAAAATTATAAAATTATAAAATTATAAAATTATAAAATTATAAAATTATAAAATTATAAAATTATAAAATTATAAAATTATAAAATTATAAAAATTATAAAATTATAAAATTATAAAATTATAAAATTATAAAATTATAAAATTATAAAATTATAAAATTATAAAATTATAAAATTATAAAATTATAAAATTATAAAATTATAAAATTATAAAATTATAAAATTATAAAAATTATAAAATTATAAAATTATAAAATTATAAAATTATAAAATTATAAAATTATAAAATTATAAAATTATAAAATTATAAAATTATAAAATTATAAAATTATAAAATTATAAAATTATAAAATTATAAAATTATAAAATTATAAAATTATAAAATTATAAAATTATAAAATTATAAAATTATAAAATATAAAATTATAAAATTATAAAATTATAAAATTATAAAATTATAAAATTATAAAATTATAAAATTATAAAATTATAAAATTATAAAATTATAAAATTATAAAATTATAAAATTATAAAATTATAAAATTATAAAATTATAAAATTATAAAATTATAAAATTATAAAATTATAAAATTATAAAATTATAAAATTATAAAATTATAAAATTATAAAATTATAAATTATAAAATTATAAAATTATAAATTATAAAATTATAAAATTATAAAATTATAAAATTATAAAATTATAAAATTATAAAATTATAAAATTATAAAATTATAAAATTATAAATTATAAAATTATAAAATTATAAAATTATAAAATTATAAAATTATAAAATTATAAAATTATAAAATTATAAAATTATAAATTATAAAATTATAAATTATAAAATTATAAAATTATAAAATTATAAATTATAAAATTATAAAATTATAAAATTATAAAATTATAAAATTATAAAATTATAAAATATAAAATTATAAAATTATAAAATTATAAATTATAAAATTATAAAATTATAAAATTATAAAATTAAAATTATAAAATTATAAAATTATAAAATTATAAATTATAAAATTATAAAATTATAAAATTATAAAATTATAAATTATAAAATTATAAAATTATAAAATTATAAAATTATAAAATTATAAAATTATAAAATTATAAAATTATAAAATTATAAAATTATAAAATTATAAAATTATAAAATTATAAAATTATAAAATTATAAAATTATAAAATTATAAAATTATAAAATTATAAAATTATAAAATTATAAAATTATAAAATTATAAAATTATAAAATTATAAAATTATAAAATTATAAAATTATAAAATTATAAAATTATAAAATTATAAAATTATAAAATTATAAAATTATAAAATTATAAATTATAAAATTATAAAATTATAAAATTATAAAATTATAAAATTATAAAATTATAAAATTATAAAATTATAAAATTATAAAATTATAAAATTATAAAATTATAAAATTATAAAATTATAAAATTATAAAATTATAAAATTATAAAATTATAAAATTATAAAATTATAAAATTATAAATTATAAAATTATAAAATTATAAAATTATAAAATTATAAAATTATAAAATTATAAAATTATAAAATTATAAAATTATAAAATTATAAAATTATAAAATTATAAAATTATAAAATTATAAAATTATAAATTATAAAATTATAAAATTATAAATTATAAAATTATAAAATTATAAAATTATAAAATTATAAAATTATAAATTATAAAATTATAAAATTATAAAATTATAAAATTATAAAATTATAAAATTATAAAATTATAAAATTATAAAATTATAAAATTATAAAATTATAAAATTATAAAAATTATAAAATTATAAAATTATAAAATTATAAAATTATTAAAATTATAAAATTATAAAATTATAAAATTATAAAATTATAAAATTATAAAATTATAAAATTATAAAATTATAAAATTATAAAATTATAAAATTATAAAATTATAAAATTATAAAATTATAAAATTATAAAATTATAAAATTATAAAATTATAAAATTATAAAATTATAAAATTATAAAATTATAAAATTATAAAATTATAAAATTATAAAATTATAAAATTATAAAATTATAAAATTATAAAATTATAAAATTATAAAATTATAAAATTATAAAATTATAAAATTATAAAATTATAAAATTATAAAATTATAAATTATAAAATTATAAAATTATAAAATTATAAAATTATAAAATTATAAAATTATAAAATTATAAAATTATAAAATTATAAAATTATAAAATTATAAAATTATAAAATTATAAAATTATAAAATTATAAAATTATAAAATTATAAAATTATAAAATTATAAAATTATAAAATTATAAAATTATAAAATTATAAAATTATAAAATTATAAAATTATAAAATTATAAAATTATAAAATTATAAAATTATAAAATTATAAAATTATAAAATTATAAAATTATAAAATTATAAAATTATAAAATTATAAAATTATAAAATTATAAAATTATAAAATTATAAAATTATAAAATTATAAATTATAAAATTATAAAATTATAAAATTATAAAATTATAAAATTATAAAATTATAAAATTATAAAATTATAAAATTATAAAATTATAAATTATAAAATTATAAAATTATAAAATTATAAAATTATAAAATTATAAAATTATAAAATTATAAAATTATAAAATTATAAAATTATAAAATTATAAAATTATAAAATTATAAAATTATAAAATTATAAATTATAAAATTATAAAATTATAAAATTATAAAATTATAAAATTATAAATTATAAAATTATAAAATTATAAAATTATAAATTATAAAATTATAAAATTATAAAATTATAAAATTATAAAATTATAAAATTATAAAATTATAAAATTATAAAATTATAAAATTATAAAATTATAAATTATAAAATTATAAAATTATAAAATTATAAAATTATAAAATTATAAAATTATAAAATTATAAAATTATAAAATTATAAAATTATAAAATTATAAAATTATAAAATTATAAAATTATAAAATTATAAAATTATAAAATTATAAAATTATAAAATTATAAAATTATAAAATTATAAAATTATAAAATTATAAATTATAAAATTATAAAATTATAAAATTATAAAATTATAAAATTATAAAATTATAAAATTATAAAATTATAAAATTATAAAATTATAAAATTATAAAATTATAAAATTATAAAATTATAAAATTATAAAATTATAAAATTATAAAATTATAAAATTATAAAATTATAAAATTATAAAATTATAAAATTATAAAATTATAAAATTATAAAATTATAAAATTATAAAATTATAAAATTATAAAATTATAAATTATAAAATTATAAAATTATAAAATTATAAAATTATAAAATTATAAAATTATAAAATTATAAAATTATAAAATTATAAAATTATAAAATTATAAAATTATAAAATTATAAAATTATAAAATTATAAAATTATAAAATTATAAAATTATAAAATTATAAAATTATAAAATTATAAAATTATAAAATTATAAAATTATAAAATTATAAAATTATAAAATTATAAAATTATAAAATTATAAAATTATAAAATTATAAAATTATAAATTATAAAATTATAAAATTATAAAATTATAAAATTATAAAATTATAAAATTATAAAATTATAAATTATAAAATTATAAAATTATAAAATTATAAAATTATAAAATTATAAAATTATAAAATTATAAAATTATAAAATTATAAAATTATAAAATTATAAAATTATAAAATTATAAAATTATAAAATATAAAATTATAAAATTATAAATTATAAAATTATAAAATTATAAAATTATAAAATTATAAAATTATAAAATTATAAAATTATAAAATTATAAAATTATAAAATTATAAAATTATAAAATTATAAAATTATAAAATTATAAAATTATAAATTATAAAATTATAAAATTATAAATTATAAAATTATAAAATTATAAAATTATAAAATTATAAAATTATAAAATTATAAAATTATAAAATTATAAAATTATAAAATTATAAAATTATAAAATTATAAAATTATAAAATTATAAAATTATAAAATTATAAAATTATAAAATTATAAAATTATAAAATTATAAAATTATAAAATTATAAAATTATAAAATTATAAAATTATAAAATTATAAAATTATAAAATTATAAAATTATAAAATTATAAAATTATAAAATTATAAAATTATAAAATTATAAAATTATAAAATTATAAAATTATAAAATTATAAAATTATAAAATT
Source organism: Polietes domitor (assembly GCA_947397865.1). Lineage (NCBI taxonomy): Eukaryota > Metazoa > Arthropoda > Insecta > Diptera > Muscidae > Polietes > Polietes domitor. The sequence goes on from OX377620.1 coordinate 37,026,757, forward strand.
ATAAAATTATAAATTATAAAATTATAAAATTATAAAATTATAAAATTATAAAATTATAAAATTATAAAATTATAAAATTATAAAATTATAAAATTATAAAATTATAAAATTATAAAATTATAAAATTATAAAATTATAAAATTATAAAATTATAAAATTATAAAATTATAAATTATAAAATTATAAAATTATAAAATTATAAAATTATAAAATTATAAAATTATAAAATTATAAAATTATAAAATTATAAAATTATAAAATTATAAAATTAAAATTATAAAATTATAAAATTATAAAATTATAAAATTATAAAATTATAAAATTATAAAATTATAAAATTATAAAATTATAAAATTATAAAATTATAAAATTATAAAATTATAAAATTATAAAATTATAAAATTATAAAATTATAAAATTATAAAATTATAAAATTATAAAATTATAAAATTATAAAATTATAAAATTATAAAATTATAAAATTATAAAATTATAAATTATAAAATTATAAAATTATAAAATTATAAAATTATAAAAATTATAAAATTATAAAATTATAAAATTATAAAATTATAAAATTATAAAATTATAAAATTATAAAATTATAAAATTATAAAATTATAAAATTATAAAATTATAAAATTATAAAATTATAAAATTATAAAATTATAAAATTATAAAATTATAAAATTATAAAATTATAAAATTATAAAATTATAAAATTATAAAATTATAAAATTATAAAATTATAAAATTATAAAATTATAAAATTATAAAATTATAAAATTATAAAATTATAAAATTATAAAATTATAAAATTATAAAATTATAAAATTATAAAATTATAAAATTATAAAATTATAAAATTATAAAATTATAAAATTATAAAATTATAAAATTATAAAATTATAAAATTATAAAATTATAAAATTATAAATTATAAAATTATAAAATTATAAAATTATAAAATTATAAAATTATAAAATTATAAAATTATAAAATTATAAAATTATAAAATTATAAAATTATAAAATTATAAAATTATAAAATTATAAAATTATAAAATTATAAAATTATAAAATTATAAAATTATAAAATTATAAAATTATAAAATTATAAAATTATAAATTATAAAATTATAAAATTATAAAATTATAAAATTATAAAATTATAAAATTATAAAATTATAAAATTATAAAATTATAAAATTATAAAATTATAAAATTATAAAATTATAAATTATAAAATTATAAAATTATAAAATTATAAAATTATAAAATTATAAAATTATAAAATTATAAAATTATAAAATTATAAAATTATAAAATTATAAAATTATAAAATTATAAAATTATAAATTATAAAATTATAAAATTATAAAATTATAAAATTATAAAATTATAAAATTATAAAATTATAAAATTATAAAATTATAAAATTATAAAATTATAAAATTATAAATTATAAAATTATAAAATTATAAAATTATAAAATTATAAAATTATAAAATTATAAAATTATAAAATTATAAAATTATAAAATTATAAAATTATAAAATTATAAAATTATAAAATTATAAAATTATAAAATTATAAAATTATAAAATTATAAAATTATAAAATTATAAAATTATAAAATTATAAAATTATAAAATTATAAATTATAAAATTATAAAATTATAAAATTATAAAATTATAAAATTATAAAATTATAAAATTATAAAATTATAAAATTATAAAATTATAAAATTATAAAATTATAAAATTATAAAATTATAAAATTATAAAATTATAAAATTATAAAATTATAAAATTATAAAATTATAAAATTATAAAATTATAAAATTATAAAATTATAAAATTATAAAATTATAAATTATAAAATTATAAAATTATAAAATTATAAAATTATAAAATTATAAAATTATAAAATTATAAAATTATAAAATTATAAAATTATAAAATTATAAAATTATAAAATTATAAAATTATAAAATTATAAAATTATAAAATTATAAAATTATAAAATTATAAAATTATAAAATTATAAAATTATAAAATTATAAAATTATAAAATTATAAAATTATAAAATTATAAATTATAAAATTATAAAATTATAAAATTATAAAATTATAAAATTATAAAATTATAAAATTATAAAATTATAAAATTATAAAATTATAAAATTATAAAATTATAAAATTATAAAATTATAAAATTATAAAATTATAAAATTATAAAATTATAAAATTATAAAATTATAAAATTATAAAATTATAAAATTATAAATTATAAAATTATAAAATTATAAAATTATAAAATTATAAAATTATAAAATTATAAAATTATAAAATTATAAAATTATAAAATTATAAAATTATAAAATTATAAAATTATAAAATTATAAAATTATAAATTATAAAATTATAAAATTATAAAATTATAAAATTATAAAATTATAAAATTATAAAATTATAAAATTATAAAAATTATAAAATTATAAAATTATAAAATTATAAAATTATAAAATTATAAAATTATAAAATTATAAAATTATAAAATTATAAAATTATAAAATTATAAAATTATAAAATTATAAAATTATAAAATTATAAAATTATAAAATTATAAAATTATAAAATTATAAAATTATAAAATTATAAAATTATAAAATTATAAAATTATAAAATTATAAAATTATAAAATTATAAAATTATAAAATTATAAAATTATAAAATTATAAAATTATAAAAATTATAAAATTATAAAATTATAAAATTATAAAATTATAAAATTATAAAATTATAAAATTATAAAATTATAAAATTATAAAATTATAAAATTATAAAATTATAAAATTATAAAATTATAAAATTATAAAATTATAAAATTATAAAATTATAAAATTATAAAATTATAAAATTATAAAATTATAAAATTATAAAATTATAAAATTATAAAATTATAAAATTATAAAATTATAAAATTATAAAATTATAAAAATTATAAAATTATAAAATTATAAAATTATAAAATTATAAAATTATAAAATTATAAAATTATAAAATTATAAAATTATAAAATTATAAAATTATAAAATTATAAAATTATAAAATTATAAAATTATAAAATTATAAAATTATAAAATTATAAAATTATAAAATTATAAAATTATAAAATTATAAAATTATAAAATTATAAAATTATAAAATTATAAAATTATAAAATTATAAAATTATAAAATTATAAATTATAAAATTATAAAATTATAAAATTATAAAATTATAAAATTATAAAATTATAAAATTATAAAATTATAAAATTATAAAAATTATAAAATTATAAAATTATAAAATTATAAAATTATAAAATTATAAAATTATAAAATTATAAAATTATAAAATTATAAAATTATAAAATTATAAAATTATAAAATTATAAAATTATAAAATTATAAAATTATAAAATTATAAAATTATAAAATTATAAAATTATAAAATTATAAAATTATAAAATTATAAAATTATAAAATTATAAAATTAAATATAAAATTATAAAATTATAAAATTATAAAATTATAAATTATAAAATTATAAAATTATAAAATTATAAAATTATAAAATTATAAAATTATAAAATTATAAAATTATAAAATTATAAAATTATAAAATTATAAAATTATAAATTATAAAATTATAAAATTATAAAATTATAAAAATTATAAAATTATAAAATTATAAAATTATAAAATTATAAAATTATAAAATTATAAAATTATAAAATTATAAAATTATAAAATTATAAAATTATAAAATTATAAAATTATAAAATTATAAAATTATAAAATTATAAAATTATAAAATTATAAAATTATAAAATTATAAAATTATAAAATTATAAAATTATAAAATTATAAAATTATAAAATTATAAAATTATAAAATTATAAAATTATAAAATTATAAAATTATAAAATTATAAAATTATAAAATTATAAAATTATAAAATTATAAAATTATAAAAATTATAAAATTATAAAATTATAAAATTATAAAATTATAAAATTATAAAATTATAAAATTATAAATTATAAAATTATAAAATTATAAAATTATAAAATTATAAAATTATAAAATTATAAAATTATAAATTATAAAATTATAAAATTATAAAATTATAAAATTATAAAAATTATAAAATTATAAAATTATAAAATTATAAAATTATAAAATTATAAAATTATAAAATTATAAAATTATAAAATTATAAAATTATAAAATTATAAAATTATAAAATTATAAAATTATAAAATTATAAAATTATAAAATTATAAATTATAAAATTATAAAATTATAAAATTATAAAATTATAAAATTATAAAATTATAAAATTATAAAATTATAAAATTATAAATTATAAAATTATAAAATTATAAAATTATAAAATTATAAAATTATAAAATTATAAAATTATAAAATTATAAAATTATAAAATTATAAAATTATAAAATTATAAAATTATAAAATTATAAAATTATAAAATTATAAAATTATAAAATTATAAAATTATAAAATTATAAAATTATAAAATTATAAAATTATAAAATTATAAAATTATAAAATTATAAATTATAAAATTATAAAATTATAAAATTATAAAATTATAAAATTATAAAATTATAAAATTATAAAATTATAAAATTATAAAATTATAAAATTATAAAATTATAAAATTATAAAATTATAAAATTTATAAAATTATAAAATTATAAAATTATAAAATTATAAAATTATAAAATTATAAAATTATAAAATTATAAAATTATAAAATTATAAAATTATAAAATTATAAAATTATAAAATTATAAAATTATAAAATTATAAAATTATAAAATTATAAAATTATAAAATTATAAAATTATAAAATTATAAATTATAAAATTATAAAATTATAAAATTATAAAATTATAAAATTATAAAATTATAAAATTATAAAATTATAAAATTATAAAATTATAAAATTATAAAATTATAAAATTATAAAATTATAAAATTATAAAATTATAAAATTATAAAATTATAAAATTATAAAATTATAAAATTATAAAATTATAAAATTATAAAATTATAAAATTATAAATTATAAAATTATAAATTATAAAATTATAAAATTATAAAATTATAAAATTATAAAATTATAAAATTATAAAATTATAAAATTATAAAATTATAAAATTATAAAATTATAAAATTATAAAATTATAAAATTATAAATTATAAAATTATAAAATTATAAAATTATAAAATTATAAAATTATAAAATTATAAAATTATAAAATTATAAAATTATAAAATTATAAAATTATAAAATTATAAAATTATAAAATTATAAAATTAT